>CALSFV010000060.1:282500-642500 GCA_943737045.1 Parapristionchus giblindavisi | reverse complement strand
GCACTTTTCTCCGACGCCTGCAAAGCCCCTTTCCTCACGTCCGACCCTTGTTCCAATGCTGACAATCCATCACAATCTTTAATCAATAATTAGCTCTCTTTTCTTGAAATTTCTACATAATGACCATTCTTGATAAACGTTTTTGCTCCCAAGGAGAGCGATGACATCCCAAGGAAATGAGAAGGACGGGGGATGATTCAGCGCCAGTTTTCGATTTGTTTTCCTCGCTTCTCGTTCCTTGTCAGTTCGAAATTACCGATGTTGATGTACAGTACAGCCCGGTCGTGTTTTGTACACATTCTGCGCTGCGCACCGCTGCGGGGCGCATTTGGACGCATCATTTATTTCCTTTGCGTATGAATATTTTTGAATTCTCTTAATCATGAGTTTCCGTGATAAAAAGTTCTTTTGAAGACTAAAGAAACTAAAACAAAATTTTTATTAATAAGAAAAAACAATTAAAAGACAAATCACACCGAAAATGATCACTATTAATTTACTGGAAAGGTATACAGTAATATTTCGTATCGATCGCACGAAAAAAAATTTTTTTTTACAGTACCCATTATTTTCGGACCAGTGTGATTTGTCTTTGAGAATTCAAAAATATTCATACGCAAAGGAAATAAATGATGCGTCCAAATGCGCCCCGCAGCGGTGCGCAGCGCAGAATGTGTACAAAACACGACCGCGTTTACTTTTGACTGTCACTGGTTCGAACCCTCTTGCGGCACTTTTCTATTGCTGATTTGCTTGATGTCAAGATTAAACATCAAAAACTTTTTTTAGAACATCAAACAAAACTTTTAAAAAAACATCAAGATCAAAGATGATTCTTTTTTATCAATATGTTGTATTAGATCGCACACGTTCACACACAAAGCCATTCTTACATCTTGGACACGCAATGAATGATCTTTGATCTTGATGTTTTTAAAAAAGGTTTTTGATGTTTCATCTTGACTTCAAGAAAATCAGCAAAATAAAATTGCCGCAAGAGGGTTCGAACCAGTGACAGTCAAAAGTTAACGCGGAAACATTATCCACTACACTAAACAGGTCGTACATTTCGAAGGTTGATAAATGAGTTCACCAACTCATTCGAAATGTTTGTGCACTACCCCCCGAAAATTTTCGAATTGAGCCTCGGAATTTCAATATCGATTTTCTCGAAACTCAGGTCGTTTAGGCAGCCCTAAAAAGAGATTCGTAATCATCATCGAAAACTTATTCTTGTCATGATAGTGCCTTCTCATATGGCCAAGACAAGACCACAGAGTTCCCTTGTTACGTTGGGCAAAACGCACTGACGAGTCAAGTATTGAGATTTGGTTAGGGTACGATACTCGGCGTCCCGCCAATAAAGCCTATCGTTTTTTGAACTGAAGAAGCTGCAAAAATTATGTTGATAGTCACGTAGACTTATCCGATAACCTTTCTATAGCCACAAAAAAAAACAAAATGTATTGCTTGAATCGACGCTAGCCATGGATGTTCAGATACAGTAATATTCTCACCGCGATTCATACGATGCCTACAATAAGATGGAACAAACTTAGTTATGCAAATTATTGATTTGAAAAATAGCATAATTTCGAGCTCACAGCCGTTCTAGATTGTTCTAGAGGAATATATTCCATAAGCTTCACAAAGATTCGATAAAAGAAAGATTTTTTAAGAGAGATGGCCGTTAAGACTCGGCCACCCCCCCCCCCGGGAATTCAAAAAAAAGGACACGTGCGCTAGCAATGAGAGCTGGAGGTCCATATATTTTTTTCGCAAGCCCCTCATTCGAAAGCGCATGAAAAACTTAATAACATACTGGAAGAAGAGCACCTCCTTTTCCTATATTTTTGAGTTATTTGTTTCGAAGTGTAGCTCTGTTCAGAGACATGTCCATGACCTCTGATTTGTTTAGATCGATAGAGCTCGAAAAAATAGCGGGGGTCACTCTTGTGACACTTTTGCGCTAAAACGCATCTGAAGCGAGAAATTCAAGCTCAAAGTTGGGACTTCACATTACCGAACCGGTGTATTGAGCCCCAAAATGAAAATTGCATAATGAGACTTTGGGGAAAGGTAGGGCATGCCTAGAGATGTCCAAAAATGGTCCTAACTCATTTCACCATTTTCGCTTTTTTTTTCCCAAAAATGGTCAATTTAGCTCGATTCTCTCGTGACAGGCGTGATATTCAGCCAATGCTCAATGACTGATCTCTCCTTTCAACCATTTTTTGAAAATTTTCATGATGAATGCGTGAGAAAAATCAGAATTGTATTTGAATCAGTTTCCAACTTGCTTTCTGTAACATTCTGTCTTAGTACTTTCCAATGTACATATTGTGCGTATAAAATGTACTTGCATAAGAAAATGACAAATGGTGCTAACGAACGGAAGTCACAATCGAGAGGCGAGCGAGATGTAGCCTTCAACATCTCGCCCCTCCTCTCGATTGTCTCTCCGCTGCCTCTCTCTAACCCAGCTGACCTTCGCCGCGCGCTATATTATATATAAAAGAGATCGGCATAGTTTCTGAACCATGCAAAACAAGAAAGTCGCTTGTGGGAGTGATTTGCTACTTTCGTACCAAATAAACAAGTGTATACGGTCAATAATCAATATGAAAATCGTTTATTTTCGAAAATTTATAAAATTCAATTTGAGTTCCTACTTTTTCGGCAAATTTCTGAATTATTGCAGTTTGTCGACTCGAATGCTGCGACAATGAGCAAATGACAATGACCATGTCCTTTTGTTTGGCTTGTAACATGACAAACACATATCATGTGTGCTTGACAGTAGTTTACATTCCATGAACACAGTTACAGATAAACTATTTCTCATATTTTTTATTATTTTTTATCAGTAACACGCTTGGAGTCGCTTGAAGTCGCTAAAATTATACGAAGATGCATGTTCAGCATAATGTGAAGTAATAGTGTGCCATTATGTGCAAGATCTCATTTTCATTCACAGTGGGATAACCCGTACAATAAAGAATATTCGTCTAGCAGTACTACTCCCTCATCTCTTATCAATTGTTCAATCTGACCCTCACAAGGCCTTTTCTCGGTCCGTCTTTTTTTACCATTGTTATCGATCACTCCCCTTCGGCCTCATATGTATCGCATTGTGGATCGAGAGAGAGAGAGAGGGCGAGAGAGAGGCCAATCGGTAAACGTCAAAGATGCCCAGTTGTGTTGAACACAGTGTGGGGCGATGGCACGTCTGACGCTGTTGCTGCTTCTTACTGCATCCGTTTCTTCTTGTACCATCTTAACGGTATTGACGGATCGTTCGCTCTGCGTAAATCTCCGATGCGAGTTTCGAGGAGTTGGAGAGCATTGCAAGCCTGCCACCATAGGCCAAGCTAACCAACAGGTAAGAGAAGACATAGAGGTATACCCTAACTTGTATTATATATTTATTGACTCCTTGGTAGTAAATGAACATCGCAAAACGGAACATAATAATAATGTGATTCAAGTGATGATAATAGATGACTCTCTGAATACATTACTAAGTTTGGTACGAATATATATATATATATATATATATTAGGTTGTGCCATAAGTCTTTTTGAATTTGGCGGTACAACTTCAAATTGAATTATCTTTGTTTAACGACGACATTGAGGAGGAATTTTTTCGCTGTTATGGTCGATGACTCCTTGCTTTAATCCAGCCACACAATCGGCTCACTGCTTATAGAAGGTCCTGGGTTATTGTGCAAACTGTGAGGCCACCCACGTTTCGATATATTCTTAGTTCTTAAACTTTTCATTTACTAAAGCAAGTTGGACGCCTTAACTAAAGTAGCAACCAGAGAGAGTAAGGTCCGGAGAGTAAGGAGGCACGGGCAGTATGCGCCAGAAAAAATTTGGCTGTCTTAGTATAGTGTGTCTTACTTAGACAGTACGAGCGGAGCCGTGAAGAAGAAACATTTGACAGCGCTGTGGACGCGGCGATATGAACTATGGCTTCAAATCTTGTTTTTATTTACAATTGAGGTCCCCGATTATATCAGTGACCTCAACTACACGCATGCCATACATTGGCCAATTGTACACTTCTTTTAATCTAGGGTAACTAAATTTCCAGATCTTTTCAGGTTCAGTGATCGGTCCTGATTTCTCTCGTTTCCAAATTCATTGGCTATAATGCGCACTGTTATTGCGAATGATCCATCTCTTCAATCAAGCGACCAGATTGTCAACTCAGGCGCTTGTTCTTTTTAGAAAAATAAAAGAGATAGCGCGATTTTATTCAAATTTCCGCCAAATGACCACTTTTCGTCTAAACAACTTTTTGACTTTTTCAAGATTCCTTAATTCTAGCGAAATAGTGGGCCTGGATGATCCAAGTGTGGCTAATATTTAACGGGTGGTATCAAATGGCTCGCTCTCCTTTAAGACGAGTTGCGCAACTCAAAATTCCGAATTGACCATTCCTCTATTCTATAATATAATTTCTGATTTTAAATTTACGTAAGCAATTGGCCAGCGTATGGTTGGAGGGCACATATGTGGGATGCACATAGCCTAGTTGTTGATTGATTTTTGTAAAATTCAAGCGAGAGAGAGCCGGGAACAAATTGCACTTCAGATCTAGATTTTTATTTTGGACAAACGTGCGAGGCATACTCATATTTAGAGGCAAGTCTGAATCGATGGTTATGTGGGTTATGTAGAGGGGGACACTAGTTAGTGATGTGCACCAGCACAGAGAGCTTCGTTCAAAACGAAGCGAGAAACAAAAGTGCAAACATAGCACTATCAAATTCAAAAAGACTTATGGTACAACCTAATATATATATATATATATATAATATCAGAAGACCGTGCCGGATGCCCGTCCAATCTCTGACTACTCTTACACCAACGATACTGAGACCAGCATTCTCGCACGCATACAGGTGAGAAGACCTTAAAGCGACACCCCAAGCTGATTTGAAACTCTCCGCTCTTGCCACACTCTCTCGCTTTCTTTGTCTAAGAGAGAAAGTATTACCGATGCGGAGAGTAGAATTAGCTTGAGATGTGCCTTTAAGAAGGTACATCAATGGAAGAATAATGAGAGAGAAACGATTGCAGGCTGAATTTCCAGTGAATACATTCACTGTTGTGAACAACTTCCCCATGGGTGAGCAGTGTGATGGAAGACGGCTGTGGTGCAATGGGTTTTGGTGGTATTTCGCCCGTGACTACAAAGATTTTGTCGAGCTCCTAAAAACAGATAAATTCCCACCGAAGCTTCAATGCTGACCTTTCCTCCCTAGCCTGTTAATCACAAATTCATTTTTTTGAAAATTTTCCATAATGAATACTCTCGATAAACTTTTTTTTTGCATCTGATTGACAAAGAGAGCGATGACATCCCAAGGAAATCAGGAGAGCGAAAGGGGGTGACAGCTGATTCAGCGCTTTTCATATTTTGTTTTGTCTCCCCTTATGCATATTATCCTTTGATTATATTAACTACATATCAATTAGTGTCATTTGTTGAATTTTCATTTTGATCGCGTTGATTTTATTGATAGGCGATGATTTTGATTGATGGTTAATTATCATTACGGTATGCTACTGATTATCTGTTGTCATTTGCATAAATACCGTAACATACATAGCTTACGGTATACCACCTATCTCAATCTATATGCTACTGTAATGTATGACATTATATTACAGTAACATGAAAAACGAGTCGACTCGAGTGACTGTCGTCGCTGTGTATTATGTGTATCATCGGGTGAGTTGGGCTGATCTTTGCACTTTTTTTGCATTTTATCAAAATATTAAAGGGAGAGTAACCCCCTTGAAAAAACCCGGAAAATCAGTTTTGAATTCCCGCGAATCTAAAATTGGCGTCTTACAACGATAACTCTGCCACGACATACGATGTCTTGCCTGTCATTGATTGAAAAGTAATTTTGCATACTAATTTTGCATGTCACATTGATAATTTAGCTTGCTATATGCAAATCGCCATATACAGATATAACAACATCTTCAACTGACACCCATAGTCTACTGGTAAGTGTCCGGTTGAAGTAACGATCGAGCGGGTTCGAGTCCTGACCCTTGCTAGTGATGTTTGTCATTATTTCCTATATCTATGGCAGAAGTTTCGGAACCGCCCATATCAGAACCCAAAATAAATTATTCAAATTGTGTTAGAAATCGTTTTATATTTAAAGACAACGATGCATTAAACAAAGAAAAGGTCAAAGGCTCACTTATCTCGATATTGACAAAAACTTGGAAACGTCTGACTGTGATGCTAGCCCAGTTTAAGAAAGCCAAACCAACTAGCCTATTTGGATTAGCCACAACCATGTCTATTCTTTCAGGCGGATCCGAAATCTCGGTTCCGAAACGTGGGTTTTACTCAAACTATTATATGCTAATCGGAGCTCAGACAATCATTCCCTCTTGTCGATTTTGCATCTTTTGTTCCCACTTCACCAATTACAGTTGCATTGTTCTCTGTGAGCTGTTCTCAGATCAGGGGTTCATTCCAAGTAGTTCCGGGAATCTCATTACGCCTTCTCTTTTTCAAAACCGAAGTTTCAATATATAATTAACGAAAAAACGAGATCCGAAATTGAAATTACATATCGGCCCACCACCAGTTATCGCGTTGGGGAACAATTGCGGAAATTCAAACACTGAAAAGTAGAGGGGTTACTGTCTTTTCTTTCTTTCTTTCTTTCTTTATTTCCATCATAACAAATGAACAATAGAACAGATATGTAATAAATATAGGTTGATGGAGGTCCGTCGCGTTATCAGCGAATCGGTTGAAGGCAGCAGGGAAATGCCTTCAACCTGTCCCTTTTAATGTCCCTTTTAATATATCTTTAGCTCAATTAACTGAAAGCTACACAAGTTTTTAATTCTTTCGTTTAGTAACTACCACGGTTACCGTTGCGTAAGCGTAATCGAATTTACCGGGCCCTCTTCCCATCTCTTTCCACTCTCTCGTCATTTCCAAAGATAACGAAAATAGCGGGGATTACGCTATCTCTTGCTCCTCCCTTCACTTCTCCTTAATCTCTGTTCACTCCACCCGCCTTGCCCCCATTTGAGGCACGTTTGAAGAGATATCTAATTCCCCTCACTTCTGAGAGTTTTGCAGTCAACAGCACAGTTGTAGCTCACATCGATCCGGTTCTGATTATTTTTTAGCAGAGACAATACGATAAAAAAATGACAATCGTTCTACCGTTTCAGAGGGAAATCGAAACGATAAAATATGTTTTGGCATGAAGAGTTGAATTTCACTCAATGATCAGAGGAATCAGATTTGCATTTGAATATTGATCCTCCGTGTTATTCCCTCTATTTCCCATTTCAACGATTCGTTATCTCAAGAGGGACACTGTTCACCTCTCATTATCGTACATGTAAAAATCTTTGTATCATGAACGGTGTGAATGAATCTGAATGGGTCAGACCGATCAAGATTTCGAGCGAGCGCGCCAACCGCATCATGATTTACAGAATGATGAAATGAGATTTTTTTCTCATTCTTTCCTTTACTTTTTCCATACGGGGGGGGGGGGGGTGGTACACGTTAATTCAAAAAGCGAGAGAGATGGGAATAGCGGGGCAAAAGATATGCTGTAGCGACTTTTGCCATCACCGTGGTGCGCTGTTTGGTGTGTTTTCACAATCTCATAACAATGAGACGATAGTTCATTAGTCAGAGCGGCGCACCTCAGACAGGTTTGGTGACGCGGCGGAGAGTGTGACAGAGAGAATCATTTGATGCCATCTCGCACGCACATCCTTTCTAATGCAGCCCACCAAACCCGCCTGGCATCCGCCTCGCACTCTTTATAAGTTGGAAAACGTGATTCGCCCTTCCTTCATTGTTGCCCCGCTATTACAGAGGCTAAACTAACGTGGGTAGGCTGGGTGTCCAGAAACCGAAGAAGTTCCAAGAACGAAAACTAAGGTGACGTCTATACAAATGCGTTCGTCCCAAAATAAAAGATGCATCTTCTTCATAGATGTGTTCATAGAATCATAGAGAAATACAGAATTTTAAAATATTTTTGTTCTGAGTTTACAAATGTCGATTGGCATTTCCTTTAACTAGTAAGTGCAAAATATGTATTTTTTAAACGCAAATGTTTTGTAAACTAAAGCGATTTATCAGCTTGATATGCGGAGATGACATATGTCAAAGATATTTATCAGTTTGATACACGGAGATGACATATGTCAAAGAGAGTTATCAGTTTGATACACGGAGATGACATATGTCAAAGAGATTTATCAGCATGATAGGCGGAGATGACATATGTCATAATTTCATCAATAATTCTTAGTTCCTGCAAGCGTTTGCATTTAAGTAACATTGTTTGGCCAAACAAATGGTTACCTTAATTTTTTTGAAATGAGTATAGGAAACCATATGCCGATAATATTGGTTGCGATCTTCAGAATAATATTGACATGTATTACAAACGGTATACTGCAAGCATTAAATAATTAAAGAAATACCACATGTTTATATAATAATTCAGAACGGTGTGTTTAGTAAAATTAGGAAATAAACATACCCCAATCTTTGTCAATTCGTTGATATCGTCCATCATAGATAGTCCTATTGATCCTCTGCATTCACCAAATGGATATCGCGATAGGCCCTCACGTCCTATTAACAACAGAATTTCTGCATCTTGATAGGCGGAGATGACATAATGTAAATTTCAAAACGGGATTTTACAATTACACAATACAAATTCATTACAGCCTTTCCCAAAAGACATTTTCACACAAACTCATTCACATGGTTTGGCTGAAATGTCTATGACTAAAATTACCGATTGCACGATGATGAAGCTGCATGCAAATGTTTCAAACCTTTCTGGGATTTGTTTGTGTGCATCAGGGATGTGAAAAATTACCCGAATTTCCCGGACTTTTTCGGGAAAACGTATTTCCCGATAAAAAAATTCGGGAATTGGTTTCATGAAAAAAAAATGATTTTTTGAAGGAAAAATGATTGCAAATGAGTAGTTTTGAAAATCTTTTTCGTATATTTTGAGAAAGCAAAATGAAAAGGTGATTCTAACGAAATTTCGAGGTAAAGCTTTCGACCTATAATTCCTTATAGTGTAGACCTCTTGAGGGCCTTTACAATTAGAACAATTACCATAGTGACAGTCAAAAACGGTTTATGTGCGAATTTTGAGATAAATATGATAATAATTAAAAAAATCGTTTTTAATGGAAAAAATACTTATATGAGGTAAAAGCAAAAAAAAAATCAGATTTTCCCGAAATTTCCCGCTTTCCCGACTTTTGAAACCGGGAAAAAATTTCCCAAAAACAAAAATTCCCGCACACCCCTGGTATGCATCTTAATCTAAGATTGTCCTTATCTACTGTACAGTATTTTTGATTAAGGTTTTCGGAACCGAAAAATATTCTTACGCATAAATTATGTACTCAAAATGAGCGCCGCCGAGCGTCTACAAAAATCGACCGGAATTATAAGTAATATGATATTTTCCACATCAATGCTAAGTTTTTTTTTAAATCGTACTTATGCTATGTTGTTTTTTACTCAGAAGGTTTAACAATATCATTGTGTGGTCTGTATCCATTTCCCTGTGAACCAGACCGAAGAAGGATTTATTTCCTTCTCTATGGAGCTTTTCTTCATCTTTTCTCCATCTGAAACGTGTGATTGCGAATATTAAACGGTGAGATTCGTGACCTACCGAATGATCTCGTCTTTAAACTCTTTCTCGAATAAATCTTTGATATCAATTGCCATGACTTTAGGACCACAGATCGCCTTTAACACTTCATTATTTTTTATAAAAGAAACATTTTCAGTAGCAAAATAACAAACGCTTAGAATAAGAGCCCGTATCTTTAAAACTCGAGCATTTCGGCCAGATTCCGCGCCAAGAATTTTGATTCAGTCCACTCCACTTTATGGGTGTATGGTACCTTGGGAACCGATTACAAAATGGTACCCAAAGTGGCCCTAGCAGCGGAAAGCGGCAGGTGGGCGTCAAGTTCTAAAACTCGATTTTCCTATTTTTTCAACCGAACAAGCTAGAGTCCAAATTTCTTCGGCATTGTGTTAGGCATGCCCAATGTGCACAGAAACACCATTGAGATGGTTTTAAGAAATTGCTAGGCTTCGGAAATCGATCTTGGATTGCGTGTGTCGGAAAAAATCGGTCTGATCGTCTCCAACTTGACTCAGACTCGTTGTTTCATAATTTTTTGCTGTATTTTCAAAACGATTAGTGCGGAATTGTGGTCTACTCAAAGTATAGTGGTGAGACGAATAAAATAACACAAGAAGCCCATCACTTGGATCAATTTGAAAATTTCGATTTTCACGACGATTTTTTTTTGGTCGAAAATTTCAAAATTGTTTGAAATGTTTTCATTTATGTGGTTCATTGTGAAGTACTAATGATGTGACTAATATTCAATCAATGCTCAATGGCTGATCTCTCCTTTCAACCATTTTTTTTCAAAAATTTTTGGGCTGAATGAAAATCAGAATTATGTTTGAATCAGTTTTCAACTTGCTTTCTGTAACATTCTGTCTTATTACTTTGCAACGTAGATAATCAATATGAAAATCATTTATTTTCGAAAATTCAAAAATTCAATTTGAGTGCCTACTTTCACGGCAAATTTCTGAAATATTGCAGTTTGTCGACTCGAATGCTGCGACAACGAGCAAATGACAATGACAATGGGAAGTTTCATGATGAGTAAACATAGTAGAACTGAAATCCCGGCATTCGGCTCACTTTTGAAAAATCGATTTCCATGATTTCCATGGTAATGGCAAAAAAAATGAATTTTCGAAAATAAACGATTTTCATGTTGATGAAAGCAAGTTGGAAACTGATTCAAACACAATTCTGATTTTTCGCACGCATGCAGTACGAAAATGTTAGAAAAATGGAAATGTTCGAAAAATGGTTGAAAGGAGAGATCAGCCATTGAGCATTGGCTGAATATTATTCACATCATTAGTACTTCACAATAAGCCGCACATATGAAATAAATTCAAACTTGAGAAATTTTGAAATTTTGGTCGTGAAAATCGAAATTTTCAAATTGATCCAAGTGATGGGCTTCTTCTGTCATTTTACTAGTCTCACCTCTAAACTTTGAGTAGACCACAGCAGCACTAATCGTTTGGAAAGAACAGCAAAAAAATCATGAAATAACGATTTTTCGGTTGGAGACTATCAGACCGATTTTTTTCCGACATACGCAGTCCAAAATCGATTTCCGCCCCGCAGGGCTACATGCACTAGTAGTTAGGCTCCATGGATATACTAGAGAACTTTTGCTGAATTGAAATTGAGATGCCGAGAAATCAAAAAAAAGAAAATTCGAGTAAAAAAACAGCCTCGGAATTGACGAAAACCAATCTCAATAGTGTTTCTGTGCGCATTGGGCATGCCTAACACAATGCCGAAGAAATTTCGACTCTAGTTCGTTCGGTTGAAAAAATAGGAAAATCTAGTTTTCGAACTTGGCGCCCACCTGGCACGCTGCTTTCCACTGCTAGGGCCAATTTTGGTACCATTTTGTAATCAGGGCCCAAGGTACCCTACACCCATAAAGTGGAGTGGCCTGAATCAAAAAGTCCCGACAATGCTCGAGTCTTACAGATCCGGGCTCATAAGTAACTAGCACTTCTTATCAGGAGTTCTTTCTATAATACATATAAATAAACAGAGTTGACATACTTTTGGTGAATCTTCCATGTTCCAGTGTCCCTTTTCAACGATATGGAGAATTAATTGTCTCGGGTTACTTGCATGAATTTTACAAGGAGCACACTTTATTCCCTATAAAGGAAAAAGAAATGCAAATTTGTCCCCACTCATTATGATCCTTTATCAACATATAACGCGCTGGAGAGTGTGACCGGAGCGAAGAATTCAAAGTTTGTATATGGGTTCTTTACGCAATGAACCGATAGTTGTGGCACCAGGATTTTCCACTTTTCCACACTTCAAAATTTGCGTGGACAAATGTAACCATATTTTCCGTGGCGGTATAGGCAATCTAGGCAAAGTGTTAAGAACTAACGAAATGGAATAACAAATGCTTCTACCCTCTATTCCAGAATTTCATATCCATTTTGTAATGATTTCAATTAAAATGCGAAAAAAACTTACATTATCTTCAAAAATTATTCTGGTAAATTCTTCTGCAGAACAATTATCAGGGAACTTCGTCCATGGATTCTCCAATATGAGCTCTTTCACCGTTTCAGGGTCTGTAAAATGGAATATTCATGGATGGACAGAGGCACGGCGGTTCACTGGAGAGAAACCCCTACATTTAACTTTGGCTTGAAGCCTCCCGCACTATGAAAAATCGGCAAAGTTGATTTGCACCGGGCGGGATTCGAACCCACGAGGTTCGGATCGCCACACAAAAGTTCTAGCCACTAAGCTAACTTTCGCGCTGGGAGGATCCCTCAGTTGCGGGAGCTCCTTAGTTACTATCATTGAGCCGCCGTGAGAGGTTTAGGATTAGTTTAACCTTTATCCCAGCAGTCTGCGTATATTCCTCCATTATTTCCACAGATTTGCTTCGGAAGAAGAATTTGAGTACGAATGATTCGACGATAGAGATCAGCAATTTGAGCTTTGGAATCCTGAAAATCCTAAATATTATTACAAAATCAGAGAATTCCAATTGTTACCACTTTAGGTGCGTCAATTCGACCAGTATTGTTCTTTTCCGATTCTTCAATGGATTTCTCAAGTAATTTTATTCTTTCTTGTATATTCTTTAAATTATCACTCCCAAGACTCGATTGAAGTGATTTTACACTCTAAAAATTATATTATATAATACAACATGATATTGCATTATTTTATGATATACTGTTTATTATATTACATATATTAGGAATTATTTTTATTCTTGGTGAACCTTTTCTAGCACATTCATGGTCTCGTTATTTTTCTCCTCAAAATAAGCGAACGGGCATTCTTTTCCATTGAGCCCCCGGAGTTCTTCTGCAAAGGTTACATTTTAATTAATGTCATAAATGTCAGATGAAAACATACGAAGCGTCTTGAATTCTCCATTTGATCCTAATCGAAATTGGAAAGATGAATCGAACCAGCCACTTCTATACCATTCTTGCAATTCCTTCTCACTGAAGGGTCCTCTGAAGAACAAAAGCTCATAATCATAAAAGCTAAGCTCAAGAACTCATACTTACGATTAAGAAAAGCTACCCCACTCGTCCATTTTAGGATCTGGGTGGATATTTTTTAAAGAAAAAAATGTCAAAATATTCCATTACAAGAATCTAACGAAATAGTAACTCAACTTGCTAGCAAGATTGTAATGAAAAATTGTATCATAAACAGACTTACTTCAATGTATGATGTCTATCGTAAAAGAACCATTGAGATTGTTCCATACTGAAAGAAATACGAATGTTTATTGAATACAAATTTTAAAAAGCCACCAATAACCATTTAAACGAAAACTGTATTTTTCCTCAAACAAAAACAGCCAAAGATCCATTAGCTTGAATTGCATAAAGTCGAGGTCAAGAATAGGCAGATCAAGAAAGCGAGAGATAGTACATGTACAAGAGAGAGTGTAGAGAGATAGCGTCGCTTGATCGGTTAGTGTAGACGCCACACAACGATTACTGTGGCAATTGTGGCTTTATTTCATTTTTGCGATGCCACTACATTAAGTTGGTGCATGAGTTTCCGACTTTCTGGTGGGAGCGTTGAAAATGTGGTCGAAATCCGTGGTCGAAATTGTCGAGAAAAGTGCGCCAACAATTTGAAACTATGAAATCGAAGAGCGTGTTAATGTGTTAGAAATCAAAAATTTCCGTGAAATCTTTATGACAGACACAGAAATACCCTCCACTCATGAGCAACTTGGGGGTCGAAAGGTCTAAAGGGAAATTTCGCGATTCATATATGTAAAATAAAGACAATATACACATCATTAAATCAGATATAGCGACGAACGTTGATGACATGGGCTTGCTGGATGAGGACTCGATGGTGGGCATACACTTTGTAACTTAAAAATTGGAAATCAGCACTTCGAAACTGGCAAATTGAAAATGAAAAAAATGGAACTGTTGAATTGTCACCAGCACATTTGCAAACATACAGTACCGTGCAAAAGTATATCCACTTTTGCTTTTTTCGTCATAACGTCATAATTGAGCAATATTTAATTTAATTTATCATACATTGAATAAATGTGACAACAAGTGATAAATGAATAATGTGAATAATGTTGAGGCGAGGGGGTCGGAGAGAGGGAGGGAAGGATCTCACTGTGTATCGTCGCTTCCAGGTTCAATATATTAGGGTGGAGGAGGCCCTAAGCGGGAAGAGGACCGCTTTGTGTCAGTAGACACAGACTGACATGAACCGGAAGGACAAAAACAGGAGAATCCTTACAAGTCGATGGAAGGGAGGCCTAGTTTGAGAAACAAGGCTTGGGGAGGGGAGGATAAAAGTTTAGCTTTTATTATGGGTATTGATTGGGATGGATCGATAATACAATGTAGTTTTGTCAGGTAACGGGATGTTCTAAGTGCAAAAGATGAACGCATGTTCTCGCGTCTACAACGAGGGATATGAAAAGAGAAAGAGGATACACGACCATGAGTGGGTTTGAATGTATAGAAGTGACTGGCAGGAAGAGAGATATCACAATGTAGAATTTTTAAGCTCATTACAATGTCAATAACAAGTCTACGATGATATAGAGAATGAAGAGAGAATAGTGAAAGTCTACAATGGAAAGATGGAGGAGGAAATAAAGTGGGAGAGTGACAACGAAAGTATAACAATCGAGTAAACGTATGATTGACTTTTTCTAATTGACGAACGAGACCTTTACTAGAGGGGGACCAGACAGGACTAGCATATTCAAGAATGGGCAGGATATAACATTTAAAAGCTCTAATATATATTTGTGGTTTAGTACAATTTAAAGATCTGAATAGGATATAAATAAGTGATAAAGCTTTCTTACAAGTTATATCGATATGGGACTTAAAATCAAGATTGGGGTCTAAATAGACACCAAGGTCACGGGTTGATTCAGAGAAAGGAAGAATTGTAGACGAAATAGTGTAAGGAAGACGAGGGTTGTTTTTGCCTAAGTAAAGAACAGTGCACTTTTTGTGTGCCACTGAAAGCTGCCAGTTTGAGCAGTAACTAACTATATTAGATAACCCTTGTGAAACTTGTTCATGGGAGGAAGATGGAGAGGACGGATCAAAAGTGGAAAACAGTTTGATATCATCAGCAAAAAGACGAAGACCTACTAATGGAAGATTTTTGGTTACCATGGGCAAGTCAGAAATGTAAATCAAAAATAAGAGAGGACCCAAAACCGACCCTTGCGGCACTCCGGAAGTGACAGCCCTCTCCGAAGAGAGGCTGCTACCTATTCTGACTCTGAAACTCCGATTGTCTAAAAATGAATTAAACCACGCGAGAAGATTAGCACGAACACCAATGGATTCAAGTTTATACAATAACTTAGAATGTGAGACTGTGTCGAATGCCTTAGAGAGATCAACATAAACAATATCAGTACATAGATTTGAATCGAGTGAGGCACGCCACGATTGAGTACATTCCAAGAGCTGGGATACGGTAGATTTACCAGAAACAAAACCAAATTGTTCATTTGGTATAATAGAGTGAATACGACACCAATTAACTAAGCGGGGCTTAATCAAACGTTCCAGGACTTTGGAAGGAATAGGAGTGAGAGAAATCGGACGGAATTGGGATACATTTGTTGGAGATGAGACTTTAGGGATGGGGATAATGGTTGAGAGTTTCCATATGCTTGGGATTTGGCCTTGAGAAATCGATAAATTGAAAATAATAGACAAGGGATAGGAGAGAGAGGAATGGCACCGTTTAAACACGATTGAGGGAATATTATCAGATGGGAGTGAACAAGAATTGCTGATTTTACGAAGAAGATATGATACATCCTGAGGCATAATAATATTCATAGAGAGTGAATGAGAGACAGATGAATAGAGTGGTGGAAGGGTAAGATCATCAGTGATATACATGGTTTCAAAGTATGATGCCAATGCATCACATTTAGATAGTTCAGAATATAAGGGCTGAATATTTTTATTGAAACTTGCCTTTATTGTAACATCTGGCTTACTTTGAATAATTCTATCATTTTGTTTTGTTCGTTTCCAAAATCCAACCAAAAGTATTTTGTTTATTCATTGTTGAAGGGTAAGTTAAAAGTCCTTTTAATAGTGTTGCTCTTCCAGGATCTGTAACATTTTCAACTTGCATACATTGGATCCATTGAGTAAGTTCAAACATAATTGTAAAAAGGCGTTTCGTTTTTTTGGGGTTTTTGAAGTAAAGCGTTTTTTGAACTTATTCTCGCACAGAGTTGTCAATTCTTGGAATTTACTGCCTAATTCTATTATAATTTGTCCTAATGTCAAAATCTTTCGTAATTGTATTTCTACCTATGCTTCATAGTTATAATTATATCATCATTATATGTTAATTCAACCTTACTACCTCATTGCGTTATTGTATTTATGTGTCCCTATTGTATGTCTCGATGTATCCCATTATCATTTTCACCTGAAACACACATAAAGATATTATTAAGTTGCTCTATCAAATAAGAACATTGGACCATTGTTTGTTAATGATACTTCAACTCCTTCGGTTAAAGAACTAGAGTCTAATTTAGTCAATGAGGCTTCTAAATAAATATAAAATTTATGAAGAAGAAGATATTGATCACAAGTTTCAATGATAAAATTTATTTCTCCATGTTGATTTAGACTAGAACCTGGTGAAGGAAATATACTAATCAAATTTTCCTTTTGAATTGATGTATCTTGAATTATAGGATTATAAACAATTAGAATTCTATCTACACTTTCTAATACCATTGATTCTGTCATTTAAGATTTTTTGATTTATTTTTAAAAAATGGATTAAACTTATATTTATTTAAAATATTTTTTCTCTCACATAATCAATATGAAAATCGAAAATTCATTAGATTCAATTTGAGTGCCTACTTTCACCGCAAATTTCTAAAATATTGCAGGTTTTCGACTCGAATGTTGAGCAAATGACAATCACAATGTGAAGTTTCATGATGAATAAACATAGTAGAACTGGAATCTCGGCATTCGGCTCACCTTTGAAAAATCGATATCCATGGTCATGTCAAATAAAATAAATTTTCGAGAATAAACGATTTTCATATTGATTATGTGCATTGCAAAGTACTTATACAGAATGTTACAGAATGTTGGAAACTGATTCAAACACAATTCTGATTTCTCGCAATCAGAATGAAAATTTTCGAAAAAATATTTGAAAAAAAATGCCCCCATTGAGCATTGGCTGAATATTATTCACATCAGTACTTCACAATAAGTGAAAAAACGTCAACTTAATTTTTTTTTGAAAATTTCAGACCATGACCCCGGGTCGTGAAAATCAAAATAACCACTGAGCTACACGCCCTATGCGCTCACTCTCTCAATTTTAATAGAGAATAGAGTGACACTTCCTACCTCGTTAGCCATGACAATAGTGCACCCTAAATCTCCTGGTCCCCCTTCTTTTAGTGAAATCAATGCAGAATTGCTTAGGCTACATTACCTGGTCGGAAATCTTTGTAGAAAACTACAGCAAGCGATGATTTGTCCGAAAAAACCAAAATTTTTAGTCAAAAAAGTGGTTTAGGAATCAACGCACATTCGATGCTAGTAGTGAATTAGCAAGGTCTTTGCACCCTAGACGCATCGTAAATACAATATATTATATTTTGTAAATGTAATGTATTTTAAATAATGTATTTTAAATATAAAACAAGAGAACGGAGATTGAACTACACATTGAAAAAAGCACGTTTGCTGATCTCTACAATCTGTACAATTGCATGAATAATCAAATGAGCAGCATGGGAAAATGAAAAAAAGTCCTAGTATTTAAATCGAGTGCGTGTAATTTGTATATAGTTTCGAAGCACAATGAATTCAATTCCTTGCTTGATATTAGCTCTTTCTCTCATTCCAACAGAATCATGGGCTGACTGTGTTCAACCCCAAAAATATGATGACATAATCAAGGGACGTCTAACAGAAGCTGAAAATGAAAGGAATAATAGAGAATGCGGACTTCCATTCCCTCAGTTAGTTTGGTCATTCCGAAACGTGCTGGAATACTGACGTTCTTGAACAATTTTCATTTTTACAAAAATGCTCGAAGCTTCTTCTATAACTTTTGAGACAATCTCACAGCGTTCTAGGACAACCGTTTTATAGAACGCCGCGTTCCAAAATGTAATATCCAGAACGTCCATGTTTTAGAACGATCGAGAGCTCGAAATTATGCTATTTTTCAAATCAATATTTCGCAAAACTAATTTGACAGTTTTCCTTATTGTAGGCATCGTATGAATGGCGGTGATAATATTACTGTATCTGAACATCCATTTCTAACTTCGATTCAAGTTATTTTCTCAAATTACGTTCCTCGCTACAACGAGTCATGGAAACATCTGCCGAGGTTATTCACAGGAAGATATAGAGTTTTATGATTTTGTTTTATTTTAAATTCCATCTAATCATCCTTGCAATGCTCTCCCTTAATAACTTTTTTTATGATCACTGGGATGTACATTCGCAAATTGAACCTCAAATTGTCAGGCATTTATCAATCTATATCTAGATATCTCGGGTGCACAGGTTCATTCATTTCTCGTCGACATGTCATAACAGCCGCTCATTGTTTGTTTAAGTTTAGTCCACTTTCCATAGACTTTTGTGGAATTTGTTTAAGCATTTAGCCATGGAGAATTAATATCACCAGAAAGATTCGTTGTTGGATATGGATCAAACTGCTATAATACGGTAACTACTATTTCCATTTAAGCTTTAATATAATTGTTGAATAAAATGTTATTCGTAACATTTCATATTCAGAGCCTGTGTCCCAATGCAGCAGATCCTCAATATGTCCGAGTAAAGCATACAAAAGTTCAAAAAGAAGGATTCCAATTGTAAGCATATTTCGCAGAAAATTTAAAAGTTAAAAAATTCAGCTGGAAAAATATTACCGATTATTCGAATTTTGACAGTCGAGTGATGGATGTAGCTATACTTGAATTGACTGAAGATGTGAGTCTAATAATGTTGAAAATATTTTCAGTAGATTCTCTAAAAAATGTTTGTATACTAAGTGTAAAGTTTTTACTTAAAAAATTGTTTAGATTCTGCCCTCACCACTTTACGGAATCCTCTGTTCGCCTCGTAACCATGATATTTCGTTCAATGATAAAATCATTCATGTTTATGGTGCCGGAAGTGCTAAAGGTATGTATGCGATGGTAAACGCGTTACTATTATGGCAAACCGCGACGCTTCGCAACTACGCGTTGCCGTTCATCGAATTATTTTCAGTTGAGAGAGGCCCTGAAGATAATGGTGGGTTGTCGCGACATTATGCATTGAATCTCACCGGAAATGGACTTCTTTTCCGAGATCCTCGATGGAATAACCATTGGAATCTGACATATAAGTCTGTCGAAGACAATTTGCCTATGTCGTCTTGGGTACTTTATAAAAAATATGATGTCAGTTATTCTCTAATCGATTAATTAAGGGTGACAGTGGTGGGCCTATTATTTTCAACAGAGATGGAGATGGAAGAAAGACACTCCTGGGTGTTGTCAGCCAATTCTATGTAATGATTGATTTGTCACTGAATAGATAGTTTCTATTAAGTGATGTTATTTCTAAATAATTATTATAGAACGAATTTATTCCGAGTATTAATGCACCTCCGATCTACTATTTTCGACATTTCATTTGCCTGTAATCTATCGTGAAGTTTTCAAAGCCAACCACTAATCTTTAGGATGACCAATATTTGTCCGAACAAGTGGGAGCCAGAATGGAAAGGAACGGAATTGGTGAACAGAACTGTTCTTACTGATGGTACGTACTAACAATAAATATGTTTTATTCAGTGATTAAATTCTACTTCAGGAATCGAATATTGCATGTGAACTCCAAGGATGTTTTACTTGTTCATAGTACTTGAATAATAAATCATTACTTTTCTTTGACATTGTTCGAATCGACACAGTATTCTACTTTCTATGAGAAATTCTCTCGATCAAGTGGAAAATACTGAGATATCATAGCTCTCCTGTAGGCCGCTACTATGACCATCGCTCAATATTGGGTGGCTTTCAAGAGTAAAACTACGGTTTCTCAGGATTTTCCACTTTGTAACGAATTCACTTCAAAATCACGTTGACGTGAGCGTTTTTTTTCCGGTTTTGCATTTTAGAATAATCTAGGGAGTACAAACTTGGCATTATCTTACATTTATTCTCCCTTATCGTCCATCTATTAGAATCAAGTGAAGAAGATAACGAACTCTTCTGTTATTTCAAAACGAGTAGTCTACTTAAAATATACGTCAGTGACTTGAATTTTACAGGAAGTTTACTATTAGGGAAGGAACATTTGATAAAATGCTTTGCAGTAATATATATCCACTCAGTAGTCTTGTGCACTGTTACATTTGCGTTACGTGTCTACGCCGTAACCCCCTCCGTCGCCTCTCCGACGCGGCGGAGGGGGTTACGGCGTAGGCACGTAACTCCGCATTTTTAGGGGGGCCAATAATTTGGTTCAAAGTGGGGCTATTATTTAAGTCGCAAAGTTGAGCTAAACTTTTGGCTAAAATAATGGCTCAACTATGGTAAGTTGAGCCGTTTTACCGAGAGCCGTAGAATAGCTCGGCGACGGCGAACTGAATAATGTTATTTTTGTTACATTTCTTGTTTGTTTTCTACAGTTCAAAGTATTTTGTGAGTTTGTTGTTCTGCTGTTTATTAGAACTACCACTCCTCTTACTTATCTCACCCTTTTTGTTACAGTTTAAAGAATATATGATGATATAAACTTCAGTATATTCCTTATAGGTACTGTGCTCCGTATTCTTCAGCTCTGGCGAGCCCTCACCTGCAAGCATCTCCACTCCACAAGAATCAGTGAGTTACCTTCTCTACATTTATCCATGAAACATGACAAACCATCAGTAAATTTGGCTTCAGAAGCGTATACGGAAGTGCTTATTTTCAGGAATCTCAATTCGTTGACGAAGTATTTGGCAGATCAGATTCGGGTCTCGTGTGAGACCAAAGATGCCAAGAATCAACCGGCTACACTCGAGAGCAAGCTGAACAAGCTTATTGATAGGGAATTTAATGCTTATTTCTCGTTTCATTTTCATTGCCATGTTGTAATTGATATGTAAATATTGCTTGTTCTGAGGATAAAGAAGTTAATTAATGTATAAATCATTTAAATGTGCAATAAACAAAATGGAACTGAAATAAAAGTAAGCAAATCAAGGGCTAAACTTTTAGTAGTCGAGCCAATTTATTGGCCAAATTATTGGCCCCACTTGAAAAGTTGAGCAATTAATTTGGACTAAAGTTTAGCGAAAAGTTTGGTGGGGGCATTATTTTGACCAAATTATTGGCCCCACTTAAAAAGTTGAGCCATTAATTTGGACTAAAGTTTAGCGAAAAGTTTAGTGGGGCTATTATTTTGACCAAATTAATGGCTCAACTTTTCAAGTGGGGCTTGTCTGGTAGCCAAATTCGAGACTCAACTTTGACCAAATTTTTGGCCCCCCTAAAAATGCGGAGAAGGCAAATGTAACAGTGCATTACGTAAAATTAGAAGTTGATTACAACTTCAAGTGGGAATGATAAGTAGACTTCTAGTTTTGAAATACCAGAGTCACAGCATTATAGATCCTGATAATCATGTTAGTTCAAAATGCAAAGAAAGAAGGGAATAGCAGGGGTAAACGACAAAGGAAACGTCCGAGGTTGGGCTTTCTGTCTATGATTCTAAAAGCCGACCTGGTAATATTCCGGCCGCCCTGGTAATAATATTTTTTATTCCGCAACTATTCATCATCACGCAAATATTCATCATCACGATGAATAATGTTTAATTAATACAGCATTGTTCTCTGAAAAATGTTTCAAATCTCTTGATTCTTTCTTGTCGGAAAAAAACTCTTGATTGATTCCTTGCAAAATTGTCAGTCATAAAAGTAAATAATAAGTAAATTAGCTAACACGCTCAAACTCTTTTTTTGCGTGGTCATTTCATCGCTCGAACACAATCCTTTCTATCAATCTAATTCTGGCTTATAAATTACCTTAAGGATGAATAGACTTGGCCAAATAAAAAAAAGTTATGATACTATTGATCTAGAAACGTGCTCGTAGAGTACAAACTGTCAAGTATGTATGTAATATATGTTGCCAGTCAAATATAACGAGCAAAAAGTAAAAGAGCTTTGCTCGAGGGCAGTAGTATATGAGCCCGTTTGCGTAAGAGTCGGACAATCAGCAACAGGATCCCGTACAGCAAAAAAAAAGTTTTGAGATTTTTGGGTACCTCTCGATATGTTAGAATAATGGGCAAACCCTCGTGGTATGCAATTTTTTTTGAGCTCGGTATGGAGCTCCAAAGATGGCCCTTTTTCAGAGTTTTTCGACTATAGCTGGAGATCCGTTGAAGGAAACAAAAAAGTCACAAGAGAAACCCTTGCTCAATTTTTATGAGGATCATAATGATGATTAGGGTAATATAAAAAAAGACGTGTTAGTCGAGAGATACAAATATTATTTTAATTCAACCAAAAATGTAAGAGCGGAGACGAATAGGGCGTGTGGATGCGGTCATGATAGACTTGCAAAAAAATTGATGTGAGAAAAAAACCTCCCGCAAAGCAAGTTATGATTTTTTTTGTGGGGGTCGATTTAAAAATTCGCGAGGTCTCTACACAACAAATCCCAATGGGTTCGTTAACTCATCTATCAAACATCTCACCAGCGGCCTGTGTAGTGTAGTGTAGGTGTCTGCATTCACTTTTGGCTGTCATGGGTTCGATCCCCCTTGCGGCACTTTTCCTTTGCTGATTTTGTTGCCGTAGAAAGATTGACATGTTTTACTTTGATTAGGAAATCGGTAAATAGAACACACTTTATTTTATCCGCAAGTGTGAACTTTAACGATTCCCCTTGCGGCACTTTTCTTTTGCTGATTTTGTAGTTGTCAAGATCAAAAGTTCAAGCTTGTTTGTCAGTGTAGCTCACTATCGACTTTATTCTCTTACTTTATTCTCTCTTTGATCCTTGGTAGCGCTCTCTTCTATGCCGTTAAAAGGCCCTAACTAGGGAATGGTTCGCAAAGGGTATGAAACGACGGGGAGTGACATCCATAGCGATAATCAGCATGCTCGACTTAGTAGGAATCAACTTTCAAAGTCTGCTATTTATCAATTTTGTAAATTTCACACCCGTCGCATATCCGCCGCACAGTTTACAGTTTATCGACCTTCCGCCGCACGATAAGGGCATAATAGCACAAGGGATAAGAGGATGAGGCGAGGGATCAAGCCATTTTGTTTCCATAGCCAGACAAGCGAAAGACGATTGCATTTGAGAGAGTTTCTATGTTGAGCGGTCGTTTTGGCTTTCACAGTCTATAGAACATTGTGGGATGAGGGCGGAAGGGTAGTGTCTCATTCCCAACCGAGCTGTGGTATAGTGGTTAGCGCGGGCGCTCACAACTTTTTGCACACAAGTTCGATTTCTCGGAGAATATTTTTGATAATGAAGTATTTCAATTACAAACATTTATGTTTCAATAGATATTGACACCAATATTTCTATTTCTTTATTTTTTTGCAACTTTTTTCGCTGTCTTTTGTTATCCGCTAATCTACAAAGGATTAAATGAAAGTAACAGCTTCATGGAATTCATAGAAAATTCATTTTTTTGCATAAAAAATGAAATTCACAATTCATGTTTGGTTCTGATTGCACTAATGATTGTAGCTGTGGCTCCATCGTCATCATCTGTCTCGTGTTATCTGTCGATATTGCTGTAGGAAAATCCTCTGTTTCATATTCTTCTTTGCAGAGTCTCATCTTTGTTGATGTATTACAATCGCGGGTTGAAGCAATCAAGAAAAAACGATGTTTTATGACATCCAAGTAGATATTGCAAAAATTTTCAAATTCACAGTCCTATATATCTATTACTCTAGATGCACAGGTGGATAATGTAGATTGGATACGATAAGGGAGAGATACCACGTACAAAGTCGGTATGTTGTTCATTTACCGTATCTCTGTCCTACAAACGGCTAATTAGACAAACGGCTAATTAGTGAGATGCTCGATGGGCTGGCAGCTCATTGTGAATGAAGTGAAGGGCAACTCCCAGTACTCGTGCTTTAGTTCTTGACCAAAGAATGAGAGAGTAACTTTCTGTTCAGAAATAAGATCACATTCGGATACGGACAATTTCTCGTGACATCGAACATTATCGTACATGTAAAAATAATTGTATCATGAACGGTGTGAATGGATCTGAACGGATCAGGCAGATCAAACGGGATTGTGAGCGAGCCGGCCATTTTCGTTATTTTTCTTTCTTTTTATTGTTTTTCTTTTCATCGAATCTACTATATTGAAATTCATTAGGCCAAAATATTGCCATTTAACAAAAATCAGCATTTTCGCGAGGAATAAATTGCTCCAATGAACCAAAATTGACCCATTTATTCAGCGTATAATCGGAACAATTTATTCATTTGTAAAGCAATGATTTTTGCTAAATGGCAATATTTTGACGTGATTTCTTTCCATACAGTAGATTCGAAGGAAAGAAAAACAATGAAACGAAAGAAAAATAACGAAAATGGCCTTCTCGCTCACAATCCCGTTTGATCGGCCTGATCCGTTCAGATCCATTCACACCGTTCATGATACAACTATTTTTACATGTACGATATGTTAACAAAAAAAACGCAGAATATCTCATGTATATTTCGGTTATTAACCCTTGAGCAATGACAAATTTTTTCCGGTCGTTTAATTCTATTGGTGATTTTTGTTTTGAATTTGGTCCACGGGGAGCTGAGAAAATCGCATACCCACTTAGACCCTCCAAATATGGGTCATCCACCTCTCTGAGAGGCCCTCTGCCAGGGGGGAATGAATATCTGCCAGACCCACCCTCCATCCAACAGTGATCGTAAAAGGTCGACCCATCTATCCATTCTCGCCACCCTACTTGCCACTAACAAGGGAAGTCGTTTTAGTCTCAGTGAGACTTTTGAATAAGAGTATTTTCCTCGATAGGTATAGGAAAAATATGATAGTAGCCAAAAAATTAGCTGCTGCCATGCATTTTCAGATTTTATATAATTAATTTTAATTTTTAAAATTTTAAAAAAATATTGAAAAAAATCACAAACGTAGGCGACAAGCAGTATATGAAATAAAAATGAAAGAGCCGATATAAAATAACGGTCGAAAAACCGTTATCGTCGCTCGTCCCATGCATTTTCCCGATATCGGCTCCCTGAAAGAGCCGATGTCGGGAAAATGCATGGGACGAGCGACGATAACGGTTTTTCGACAGTGATTCTTCTTTAAAATGTATTTTTTGCTATTTTCTGTTAAAAGAAGACAAAAATACAATGAAACTCTTAACATTGCAAAAGTTTGAAAAAATGTAAACAAAGATCAAAGATCAAAGTATAAAGATGAGAGACAAAAGTTCAGCAATAGTGCAAAAACTTTTGTAAACATCTCTAACATATATAGGAGCTTTGAAAATAAGAGATTTCATCAAAAGAGGTGCAGGAACTAGAACTACATATGAGGGAGAGAACGCGCAGGTTTAAGCGTACGCGCTGTAACCGAGTAGGATACAGCAGAACGTTAGCTGTGAGTGTGAAAGGAATCAGAACTAAACAAAAATGAGGAAAATAAAAATATGATACGTAATAAAGCTACCTGCGGAGGAACCATAGTTTTAGAACACCTGTCCTTTGAACGATAGGTTCTCAAAATCAGTCCTTCCAACAAAAAATTGCCCCGACGACGAATGAAGTACTATGACTACCATAATCTGTGGATAAACATCACTCGCCACTTACAAAATTTTGGCCCTTAGTGTCGGAACGGGTCGTTAGCATATCTATAAGCTGAATTTTCAGTTTTGAGGCTCACATTCGCAGCCCATTTACAGCTTGAAAGTCGTAGAAGTCGTCCCTGTGCCTCTTTTGATGGAATCTCTTATTTTCAAAGCTCCTATATATGTTAGAGATGTTTACAAAAGTTTTTGCACTATTGCTGAACTTTGGTCTCTCATCTTTATACTTTGATCTTTGATCTTTGTTTACATTTTTTCAAACATTTGCAATGTTAAGAGTTTCATTGTATTTTTGTCTTCTTGTAACAGAAAATAGCAAAAAATACATTTTAAAGAAGAATCACTGTCGAAAAACCGTTATCGTCGCTCGTCCCATGCATTTTCCCGATATCGTATCAGTAATAATATTTTTTTAGTATTTCTGATATGTCTGTGGATATTTCGTAAAATACATTTGTGAAAATACGGTGAATCACACGAAAATATAATTTAAAGTCATATTCAAGGCGAAAAAAAAATTGTAAAAATTTATGCCCGGGCCCGGATTCGAACCTGCGTCGGCGTTTGGGCGTTAAAATGGGGTTAGAATTCACTTGATATCACTATGACTGCCTTGTAGCTGGTCCAAATAAGTGTGATATTCGGATAGCCCATCCATTTTTACATAACATATCAAAGATCCAGGAATAGGAAATCTGGGTGGCATAGTAAGCGATGAGATCAAAACAAAAAAACGTGATCAAAAATTGGAAAATCGGTAATTTCTCGAACAAGAAGTTATGAAAACTTGTGAAACTTGTTATTCTTATAATAATAGTAATAATAATAATATTTATGCGTTTTACAAGAAAACACGGTACAGATAACTTTGGATGCTCTATCGAATGGTATATAACATGCTATGGAATTCAGACTTTTATTTTTCGACTTTTGGTAGATCAAAAATCGATAATTTGGATCAACTTTTTGGCAGAAGTGTATACCGCCACTAGCGACTCTAACCATCAAATATGAGTCACCTAGGATGATTTTGAAACATTGTGATATGTCCCCGCCGCCGTCCCTCCGCTGTATAGGAGAATGCGTTTTTATCAATCTATATCTAGATTTCTGCAGTGCAGTGGTTCATTCATTTCACGCCGACATGTCATAACAGCCGCTCATTGTTTGTTTTAGTTTAGTCAATTTTTCACATTTTTACGGAAATATTCGAAATATTTAACCTTAGAAACGAAATCCCGCCCTCCAGTTTCGTTGTTGGATATGGATCAAACTGCTATTATGGGGGAACTACTATTTCATTTAATTTTTATGTTCCAAGTGACCGTTTCGACTTTCCTGAAGGTCATCAAAACTTCAATCCGCTCAAACAATGAAGAAGGTTAATGTACGACCTCGCAAGACGACCACGACATCTGATCGTCGGATTACCTACATCTCGAAGGAAAACTACAATGGACATCAAGCGAACAATAGCGGAGTTTCGCTTAATTGAGGTGTCTAACGCTTCTAAACTTGCCTAAAACCATGTTTGAAGGAAGGAAATGTGTCTCTAGAGTATCTCCTTCTTCATAATTCTCTTCACATGAACCAGGGGTCCAACCCCATCTTCAGAGAAACAACTCCACGACATCAACGATCCTCCTCCACATGGTCAGTTGGTACTTCACATCCAATCGAGTGCCAACCGGACGGCGAACATGATAAATTCCTACTGTAGCAATCATCATAAACTTGCTTTCGTCTGAGAAAACGACCTAATTATACTGTTAGGGGGGTCCAATACAAGTTCTCTTTTGCCCATGTGATCCACGCTTTGCGATTCTTTTCGGAGAACAGCTGTTTCTTGATATGGCGACGTTCGAACAGATCCGACGCATGAAGACGATGTTGAATATTATTCACGGACACCTCAAACATCATTTCAGCCATGTTTACAATCCCTAGCCACCTCAAATTAGCTCTCTCCGCCGCTAGTGCTCGCTTGATGTCCATTGTAGTGAGCCTCAGTTTCTTCTTCGAAATACAGGCAATCAGATGTCGTTTGCGAGGTCGTACATTAACCTTCTTCATTGTTTGAGCACGGATTGATGTTTTGATGACGTTCAGGATAGCAGAAACAGTCACTCGGAACTGCTGTGACAGGGTTCCAGTGACAGTCCCATCTGACGTCCACGACGAATGGATTCTCGCTCGAATCTCGGTATATTCTTGCTCCCAAGAATCCGTGTCATACTTTTAAATCGATACAACACACATTGGTAGAAAAATGAGTGAAAAAATCCGAATAATGCAAAGAAAACGAAAACTCATTTTTTGACTTTTAATAAAATCGAAATAAAATTTACCTTACAAGATCAATCATTGTAATTTTTGTGTAAGACACGTAAAAACACTCTCAAAATTATCCCTGAAAATCTGGACTCGATCTGTTGAGTTTGGAAAAAGTTGGGGGTGAAAAAACCAAATGTCATTCACTTTTGGCCAGTACTGTAATGAAAATCTTGAAATGACCTTATCTTTCGAACGCAACCAAATAAAAATACGTTCAATATGCCATTGAAATCACAAAAATACTAATTAAAATATCTATCGGACAATAATGCTGGTGCATTTTGGCGTCAAAAAAAGTTTGAGGACGCAGGGACCATATAGACTTCCGAAAAATGACGTCTGCTCATTTTCGACTTTTTCAATGCGCCACCGTCGATCTTTACGCGACACGCGTGATATAAATCTCTATGAAAATATCATAATTTGAGGTCAAACTTCATAGGGGAAAGTGAAAGCTACATACATATCTCCCCCTCAAAATTCCTCATGCATCTGAACACATATGACGAGTTTTGGACTCTGCGTCTCTTCATTTCACACGCTATATCGTCATTATCTGTCGTTGATATGCACTGCCAGTCTGATCTTTGTGTTGGATTTCATCAAATATGTCATATACAATTGGGTATATAATGAACGAAAGATGAGTGAGCAACATTCCAGAGGAAGAATGAGTCGAATCATTCAGAGTATTCTCATAATCTCGGTAGTGATTGAATTAGGACGTTCTGCATGTTCTTCGAGGGATCACGAAAAGTGAGTTTCTATCTACTATTTCCAAAGTCCCAAGAGAAATTTAACCGGTCGGTTCTGACCAGAAATTCTCTAGTATTCAGAAGCATTTTAGAGAGAGCGTTGTCAGAAAGTTATAAATTATGACACTTTGTGGCCCTAAGGACATTGCGCATGAAATTAAAGGAGTGAAAGGTTTCAGCATCGTACATATTTATGCGTTCACCCATAATCAATCGTCACTCGTAGTCCAATTTCTTCCTTTCGCCCGCATAAAGTATATTATTATTAACAATAAGGAGCCATTCGTATAGAGAAAAATAGTTTACCCGCATTCCGATTCGCCTTTGCCCCTTCAACCCACGGTATTTTTTACTTGCGCCGTAAGTCGTCGACAAATGCCGTATCTTAAACCACGGTGGTTCAGACGCCCTACTCCGCGAGTTAAAGATACCGTAACCTGGATAAATAAAATGATATGTCTTTCAGTTGTGTATATTGGAAGAAGAATAACTTCTGTTCTGGTTCCTATACAAAGCAGCAGATTCAACAATACTGTCCCAGCTGCGCTGGATCTGGATGTCCCGGTGCGGCTTCTGCTCCCGGTGGTGCTACTGCCAAGGCAACAACAACCAAGGCGGCTTTTGTCGAAAACAAAAAGTAAGAGTTATATTCAGGGCTTGGACATGATTTATTCCAATATATGTAGACAAACTGTGAAACGTGACCTTACTTGCGTAGGATGGAGAATTTTTCGAAAATCCTCAATAAACTTGTGACGTTACATTTGGCAACAAACCGTTTGTCGAATTTCATGGATACGACCGATTAAGTCGAAATCATGACCTATGCCCTGGGATCTGGGACATTTTTTAAATGTTTTACTCACTGACATGTTGTATAGAACAATGTGTAGTTTATATTTTCTTTCAGTTGTCCTAAGTGGAAGATGAATGCAACACAAGCTTTCTGCGCCTCAGACACAATCACTGCAGATATGAAGAAGACTTACTGCAGCGTTACTTGCAAATATGAAGTTGTAAGTTGATATAATATGCAAGTTATGTACTTCATTTCAAATGAACGGTATTATTCTTCATCGTCAGCAGGGCTGGGCATCAAATGAAATTTGTCAGATACGTCAAATCGTTTTTGTTCACGAAACTATTCGAAGGAGTTCACTTTGACCTTTGATCTTTTAATTCATCACGATAATTAATTAATAGGTAATAAATATTAATAGTCAATGATAATTTTTGTTGAAGAAGGTTAGCCACAGGTGGAATTAAAGGGACTGAAAGCTTTGGTAACTTCAACGCTGTACGCTCTCTCGTTGTTAGAGAACAGAGAAATAGTGCGCGCAATGAAGAGACCATTCAGAGGTCACTCTCCCTTTAATGTATTTTAAACAAAAGTTGTTAACTTGAAGAGAGTGCAAGAATGTTTACAGGGACCTCCGACGGACGATTGTGTCCTATACTACTCTGATAAAACTGGCAAGGAACTCAAAGCGGATCCGAAAACATTCAAGGCTGATGGGAAAGATACTGCAACCGGACTGGCCGCTGACGATATAGTATTTAATATAAATAGATCATAATATACATGCAAATGTACTTAAATATAGGGCATGTGAAATATAGGACAATTTATTATGGCCAATCTAGTAATCTTGTTTTTCAGGCGTTTTACATCTACGTTAAGGCAGGCAAGAAGCTAACATTGACGAATTCGGCCGCAGCCGTAATCAAGTGAGCTCAATACATAAATGAAGAAAATTATACATTGAAATAAAACATGAGGTCACTAACGCCGGAAGAGGATTTCTGACAAAAGGCATGCGCCTCACGGGTGCTGACATGATGTTTGTCCAAGTTCGAGGAAAAAAGCTCATATTTGTTGCGACACAGCTCACGAGTTAACCTTCCCAACTTGACCTGGCCATATGAGATGGTAATAGCATGACTAGAATCAGTTTTCGATGCTGATTACGAATCCGCTTTCAAACGTTGCCCAATCGAGCTGAGCTTCGAGAAAATCTATATTGAAATTCGTCTATTTGATTCAGAAATTTGTGTGTATTTCTACACAAACCATCCTAATGAGTTCATGAACTCATATGTCAATTATCCAAACAACTGCTGGTGTGTTTTAGTAGATAATGTAGATAAGATGTGAATTTTCGAATCAACTGGTCGAATTTCAATATCGATTTTCTCGAAGCTCAGCTCGATTGGGCTACGTGTGAAAGCGGATTCGTAATCAGCATCGAAAACTGATTCTATACATGCTATTGCCATCTCATATGGTCAGGACAAGTTGGGAACGTTCCCTTGTCAGAAGCGTCTTCTGTTCTTAAACATCAATTTTCACTGTCGCTTTAAAAATATAAAAAAAATGTATTCAGAAGTTAAAATTTAAGATTTAATAAGCTAACACCATAACTTTTCCAGAGCTCAGACTGGAGAAGGCAAATTCATCAAGCTTCCCGACGGAACCAAAGACGTTAAAACAGCCAAATGCGAATGATTCTTCCAATCTTTTCGATATCATCGTTTCCTCTAAATTGCTTTGCATTTCTTGTAATCTGAAATAAATCATATTTTATATTCGGTAAGAATCTGAAATCGTGATGGGAATAATGACAGTTTTATGATGCTATAATAATTATCCGCAAACTCTGAGAGAGGGGAGGGGGAGCGATTGCGGGCCTCAATGTAACGACTAGTTCATTCCTATCCTGCTACTTTTTGTCATCGGTCGTTCATCTCAGTCCTCTTCACTTTCCTTCGTTAACAGAGAAGAAAGACCGATCGCAAAAAATAGCAGAGTAGGAATAAAGTAATCGTTGCGGGCCCGCAATGATTTTACACCGCACTGCATGCCCGCAATCAATAGCAACAAAAAGTTAAAGACATTGCGGGCCCGCAACCCCCGAATAGCGAACTCTACTAGGAACCAAATATTTCACACGCTCTCTATTATCACTCAACTAACCAAGATTGGTCGGAAAAATTTACTTGTTTTATCGGTTTCTGATCATAGAATTTAACGACCGGAAAAAATTTGTCATTGCTCAAGGGTTAATAACCGAAATATACATGAGATATTCTTTTTTTTTGTTAACATAATGTTCGATGTCACGAGAAATTGTCCGTATCCGAATGTGATTTTATTTCTGAACAGAAAGTTACTCTCTCATTCTTTGGTCAAGAACTAAAGCACGAGTACTGGGAGTTGCCCTTCACTTCATTCACAATGAACTGCCATCCCATCGAGCAGCTCACTAATTAGCCGTCTGACATTCGTATATCACGACTCTCCTGTAAAAGTGAAGCGAAACGGCCGATTCTGCCACTAGGAAATTTTTTTGTCTCAGATTTCGATGTAAGTCGATCACAGGCTGTGGTTGGGGGTCATGAGAAGGCCTATTCCCTTGATTTGGCCAAAATTGCAGATTTTTAATTTTTTGTGATCTACCCTGAAAATGATCATAACTCGGTTCATTTTCATAGTACCACGAGCTGACAGGTGTCATTCGCAGCGTATTATAATTGGTCGAAGGGGACCCACGAGTTTTTTCCTGACTAAATTGGCCAGGCAGAACTATAGATCACATCTCCCTGTGTACAAAAACAATTTTCTCTAAAATTTTAGGTGCACAGGAATGTCGTAATCCGAGCATTAAGTTCATTGATCCTCCAGGGAAGGCGCGAGTTTTTGATTTTGAAGGATGCATATGAGACGAATCGCGAGAAAATCGACCGTTTCGGAGGGTCCGCGGACATAGAAAATTCGACCCCCTGAAAAATTCAGATTAAGTACTTTGAACGATGCTCTATCGAACTGCGCTTTCCGAATTTGCATATCTGTTCTCATTTTCGAGTAGTGGTAGGTCAAAGTTGGCAGGTACGGTATTTTTGGCTCGAATGTGCGTCAGAAAAATGATCATAACTCCGTTCAAAATAATGATAGACACTTTTTCAAAAAAAGAATCGAAAGAGGAGATCTTGGGCAACATTTTCCATTTGATGACGTCATTTTTCGACCATGCGCCGGTGCTGGGCGGTCGGTTTTATGAAAAAGTGACGTAACTTTCCTAATCGGAAAAAGTGCACTTTGCTTCTATGCGCGTTTTGTTGCACCCATATGTGTCTAAAAATGACCCAAGTTTTAGAGGATTTCCGAATTGGAAAAAAAAAAAGCGTTGATTTTAGTGACGCGACCTCGGCTTATTCCTTTATTTAGTGACGCGACCTCGGCTTATTCCTTTATCAAGAAACAGCAAAGGAGCTAAAATGACTCAAAAACATCCGAAAAAACATTACGAGCTCAAAATATCCATATATGACAGTTATATGAAACACAAAATCACCAAGTTCCGAAAAATTTGAAAAAAAACGTATTTTGCTTTTCCACGTGGAAAAAACGTTTCAGTAATGATAATTAATCTTTATAATATTTCTTATAATGTTTTTGAACATTTATGTTTTTGGAAGTGAAGGCCTACCTGCTCTTAGAGCCGAGATATCCGTCATCGAAATTACACGCGCGCGCCCCAACTCCGCGCGACTGCTCATCATCCGCTCTCTCACTCCCACACGCTCTTTCGTGAACAGACAGGGAGAGAAAAAAAGGAGAAGGGAGACTAACATCTGACAACTACACGAAATGGAGATGTTAGAAAACTCTGAGCGAACTACGATAAATAAATAAATAAAATAAGCAAAATCATTCGAGACGTCGAGGTAAAGAGGTACCACTCTAAAAACACCGAGCGGGTTCGAACCCCGGTTCGATCCAAATCTTTTGCTGATTTTTACAGACACAAAAAACGTGTTCCACGGTATTTTTCGTGCTAAGAATGATGAAACAAGTTGTTTTGAGTCATTCTGAGCTGGAAAACGTTCATTTTATGGCAACACATCTCTTCTCTCTTCATCTCTTCATTCACGTACATTTTCTTCATCGCGAACGGTCGGTCAGCTCACTCTCTCCCACCGCCCCTTGGAACAGAAGTTCGTGGATCCTTCTCCTAGCAGGAATGACACCCAGGAGAAGTAGTGTCACAATGAGTGGAACCATGTTGAAGAATGGAAGTAAGGCAGGTCAACGATCAATCAGGATTGGTACGATGAAAAAAAACATCTCTTCTCAAAGGGTAATAGAGGCGGATGGGCGCGCAAGCGAAATGCTCTTCCCGCACATAAGTATAAAACGCTCGCAAGTAAAACAATTTATGGATCCCCCTAGCACTGCTAGGAATCTACTATAAATTATTGTTAATCAATCACACATATAATTTGTCTCTGTCTCATTCGATCACTAAACTAAAAACATCCTTAAAACATCCGTTTGTCATCCATTTCTCTTTGTAATATGTTATTTCAATGTTAATTGTTTTCAATTATGACTGATTTCTCTAATAAATGTATCTTATCTAACATTAGTTTTGACATTGTACTTCATCATTCCTTGAAGAGAGAGAGAGAGAGAGAGAGAGAGAGAGAGAGAGAGAGAGAGTGAGAGAGAGAGCGAGGAAGGTTTGGGGGGGGCTCACACTCGTTCTTTGTTGTTCAAATGCAACTCTGTTCGCTCAGAGTTTTCTAACATCTCCATTTCGTGTAGTTGTCAGATGTTAGTCTCCCTTTTTTTCTCTCCCTGTCTGTTCACGAAAGAGCGTGTGGGAGTGAGAGAGCGGATGATGAGCAGTCGCGCGGAGTTGGGGCGCGCGCGTGTAATTTCGATGGCGGATATCTCGGCTCTAAGAGCAGGTAGGCCTTCACTTCCAAAAATATAAATGTTCAAAAACATTATAAGAAATATTATAAAGATTAATTAACATTACTGAAACGTTTTTTCCACGTGGAAAAGCAAAATACGGTTTTTTTCAAATTTTTCGGAACTTGGTGATTTTGTGTTTCATATAACTGTCATATATGGGTATTTTGAGCTCGTAATGTTTTTTCGGATGTTTTTGAGTCATTTTAGCTCCTTTGCTGTTTCTTGATAAAGGAATAAGCCGAGGTCGCGTCACTAAATAAAGGAATAAGCCGAGGTCGCGTCACTAAAATCAACGCTTTTTTTTTTCCAATTCGGAAATCCTCTGAAACTTGGGTCATTTTTAGACACATATGGGTGCAACAAAACGCGCATAGAAGCAAAGTGCACTTTTTCCGATTAGGAAAGTTACGTCACTTTTTCATAAAACCGACCGCCCAGCACCGGCGCATGGTCGAAAAATGACGTCATCAAATGGAAAATGTTGCCCAAGATCTCCTCTTTCGATGCTTTTTTTGAAAAAGTGTCTATCATTATTTTGAACGGAGTTATGATCATTTTTCTGACGCACATTCGAGCCAAAAATACCGTACCTGCCAACTTTGACCTACCACTACTCGAAAATGAGAACAGATATGCAAATTCGGAAAGCGCAGTTCGATAGAGCATCGTTCAAAGTACTTAATCTGAATTTTTCAGGGGGTCGAATTTTCTATGTCCGGGGGGTGGTCGAACCTCTGGCGATTCGTCTCATATAAAGAAAATTGCAAACGAGAATCGAACCCACGTAGCGCGGTTACTAGCGCTAACCACTAACCACTAAGCTACACGCTCTATGCACCCATTCGCTCATATATAATAGAGAACATAATGCCACTTCCTATGCCCCATGTTCTTCTTGTCAATAGTACACTCCAAATCTCGTGGGTCCCCTTCTTTAAGTCGTCTTCAGGGCGAAAAACACGAATTACACATTTTTTTAAACCAAACAGGTGACCTGTTCTTGAAATTTTTATCGTATCTTATGTATTCTTTATTCCATCATAATATACGTAACAAGAAAATAAGGACATAAAGGGATTGATGGATGTCCGTCGTTTGTAGTGTTTCCTATAAAAGGTGTTTAAATTGTCAGTAGGTTCGGTATTTTGGCAAATAAAACAAAAAAATTCGAATAAATGGGTCAATTTTGGTTCATTGGAGCAATTTATCCCTCGCGAAAATGCTGATTTTTGTTAAATGGCAATATGTTGGCCTAATGAAGGGAAGTGAAGGGCAACTCCCAGTACTTCGTGCTTTAGTTCTTGACCAAAGAATGAGAGAGTAACTTTCTGTTCAGAAATAAAATCACATTCGGATACGGACAATTTCTCGTGACATCGAACATTATGTTAACAAAAAAAAAAGAATATCTCATGTATATTTCGGTTATTAACCCTTGAGCAATGACAAATTTTTTCCGGTCGTTAAATTCTATGATCAGAAACCGATAAAACAAGTAAATTTTTCCGACCAATAATGGTTAGTTGAGTGATAATAGAGAGCGTGTGAAATATTTGGTTCCTAGTAGAGTTCGCTATTCGGGGGTTGCGGGCCCGCAATGTCTTTAACTTTTTGTTGCTAATGATTGCGGGCATGCAGTGCGGTGTAAAATCATTGCGGGCCCGCAACGATTACTTTATTCCTACTCTGCTATTTTTTGCGATCGGTCTTTCTTCTCTGTTAACGAAGGAAAGTGAAGAGGACTGAGATGAACGACCAATGACAAAAAGTAGCAGGATAGGAATCAACTAGTCGTTACATTGAGGCCCGCAATAGCTCCCCCTCCCCTCTCTCAGAGTTTGCGGATAATTATTATAGCATCATAAAACTGTCATTATTCCCATCACGCTTTCAGATTCTTACCGAATATAAAATATGATTTATTTCAGATTACAAGAAATGCAAAGCAATTTAGAGGAAACGATGATATCGAAAAGATTGGAAGAATCATTCGCATTTGGCTGTTTTAACGTCTTTGGTTCCGTCGGGAAGCTTGATGAATTTGCCTTCTCCAGTCTGAGCTCTGGAAAAGTTATGGTGTTAGCTTATTAAATCTTAAATTTTAACTTCTGAATACATTTTTTTTATATTTTTAAAGCGACAGTGAAAATTGATGTTTAAGAACAGAAGACGCTTCTGACAAGGGAACGTTCCCAACTTGTCCTGACCATATGAGATGGCAATAGCATGTATAGAATCAGTTTTCGATGCTGATTACGAATCCGCTTTCACACGTAGCCCAATCGAGCTGAGCTTCGAGAAAATCGATATTGAAATTCGACCAGTTGATTCGAAAATTCACATCTTATCTACATTATCTACTAAAACACACCAGCAGTTGTTTGGATAATTGACATATGAGTTCATGAACTCATTAGGATGGTTTGTGTAGAAATACACACAAATTTCTGAATCAAATAGACGAATTTCAATATAGATTTTCTCGAAGCTCAGCTCGATTGGGCAACGTTTGAAAGCGGATTCGTAATCAGCATCGAAAACTGATTCTAGTCATGCTATTACCATCTCATATGGCCAGGTCAAGTTGGGAAGGTTAACTCGTGAGCTGTGTCGCAACAAATATGAGCTTTTTTCCTCGAACTTGGACAAACATCATGTCAGCACCCGTGAGGCGCATGCCTTTTGTCAGAAATCCTCTTCCGGCGTTAGTGACCTCATGTTTTATTTCAATGTATAATTTTCTTTATTTATGTATTGAGCTCACTTGATTACGGCTGCGGCCGAATTCGTCAATGTTAGCTTCTTGCCTGCCTTAACGTAGATGTAAAACGCCTGAAAAACAAGATTACTAGATTGGCCATAATAAATTGTCCTATATTTCACATGCCCTATATTTAAGTACATTTGCATGTATATTATGATCTATTTATATTAAATACTATATCGTCAGCGGCCAGTCCGGTTGCAGTATCTTTCCCATCAGCCTTGAATGTTTTCGGATCCGCTTTGAGTTCCTTGCCAGTTTTATCAGAGTAGTATAGGACACAATCGTCCGTCGGAGGTCCCTGTAAACATTCTTGCACTCTCTTCAAGTTAACAACTTTTGTTTAAAATACATTAAAGGGAGAGTGACCTCTGAATGGTCTCTTCATTGCGCGCACTATTTCTCTGTTCTCTAACAACGAGAGAGCGTACAGCGTTGAAGTTACCAAAGCTTTCAGTCCCTTTAATTCCACCTGTGGCTAACCTTCTTCAACAAAAATTATCATTGACTATTAATATTTATTACCTATTAATTAATTATCGTGATGAATTAAAAGATCAAAGGTTAAAGTGAACTCCTTCGAATAGTTTCGTGAACAAATGAATCTGAAGTGTCACAAAAGGGGATCATCTTTGTTTAATTAATGTTCTTTCATATCCGTATGATCCGCTATTAAAGGGATAATGAAGAGCAAACAATTCTTGCTTATGCAACATTAGGAATCTAATTAAAAAAATTAGATAAAATTTATTATTATTAATGTGTCCTAAAATTAGGCAACTTTTTCATAGCAAACAAAAAGGTAATTCAAAACATTTTTGACAATAAAACTCACCTGAACAACATCATCACCCAGAAACTCTGCTAGTCTCTTCGCAGTAGAGATCGATGTACTCTTCTGAATAGTGCTTTAATAATTTACTTATATTTATTGGGCATTTGATATTTTTAGTGAATTTAATATTTATTAATTTATTGTTCTACTAATACAAAATTGTAAAGGAATATAAACAGCAACACGTCTTCGCCCTTAGATACAATACCATGACTAAACCCAAATTCACCAGGCAAATGCAGGCAAAAATGCACAACGCACAGTGACTCCAATACCGCATCACTTATTGATACGTCGACTACCGTAGTCATCTTACAGTATCTCCTCGACTACAGTAAACCCGTCCCTTCAAATCCTACCATACCTCGACTACAGTAAACCCGACCCTTCAAATCCTACCGTACCTCGGCTACAGTAAACCCGTCCCTTCAAATCCTACCGTACCTCGACTACAGTATACTCGTCCCTTCAAATCCTACCGTACCTGTTCTCCATAATCCTCCAACTTTCGGCTCATCGATCGATTTTCTCCAATCAGATCGAATAGCTCCAGATCGCTCAGATCAACTCCACGTGAAAAGAGTACATCCAACCAGTAATCTGCCTCACGAGCCACCGATTCGTAGGCCTGATACACCATATGTCATTGTATGACATAGAAATGAATTGTCATTGTCATTAGGGTTGTCATTTATTGGATGAATCGCTTGCCCGCTCCTGATTTTCTGGACTATGTTCTCGATATAGTCATCGTGGAATATGATCTAGTTCTAGAGTATTACACTCCCGATACAGTGAAACGAAAAATATAAATAAATAAGTTATGTGAGAGGATCGAAATGTACTGCTGACTAAGTGAGAGCGTTTACCCAATATCAATAGAACTTGATAGAGAAAAACCGGTAAATTCCAGCACCGCAACCTCTAGAACCTTGAACCTACGGCACCGTAACCCACCAACACCATAGCCATTCGATAAGGTAACTCTACAGTACCTCTTCGAGGGAAGATCCTCGCAGGAATGCCTTGAAAACGGACGATTGGAACTGTTTGATTACATAGAGTTCTCCTCTTCGTTTCAACTCAAAACCCTTCAATTCGGCGAGGGAACCGTCCAGATTGAAGACGGCATTTTTATAATGACATTGATGTATTTGTCATTTATTTATTTATTTATATATTTGAGATTGACATTAAAATGGTAGGTATCATACATGGGCAGGGTACCTGGAGCTCGGTTCTACAAGGGGCATCCAAACGAAAAATGGTTAATTTTACAGGGGGGATTCACTTTTTTCAAAAATTTCACGAAAAATTCATTTTTATAGGGGGCATTCCATAAATTTTCGAAAAGCCCTAATTTAACAGAGGGCACATCCATGTCGGCGCCCATGTATGGTAGGTATTTATATTTTCGATACCAAATCGACTCTCACAGCATTATTATTTCCAGCTAACATGTAAAAAGAAAACTCTGCAACATCAATCCGACAGGCCCTGCTCATCGATCTCTCCTTTACATAGTGTACCCCGCAATTGATCTTCAGTATTCCAGATTGAAACAAACGCCTTTTCGCATACCTACACCACCACCATTTGAATGAAACGTTATGCAAAAACATATTTCGAACGAATAATTAAATTAAAGTTATTTTTTTAAAGATCAAAAGAAATAAGATAAATAAAATTAAAATTTGTCGTACCTCATCTTGAGTTTCTTTCCTTCCTCCTTCGAGGCGGGCAGAATGATCGCCTGATACGGACCGTCTACCTGCAAACCAATTGACAATTGTCATTATTCTGACTGACAATAATCTCTACCTGCAAACCAATTGACAATTGTCACTAGTCTGACTGACAATAGTAATAACAATAAGGCAATCGGAATGTCATAAATTTTAACAAATATATACCCCCTCATAGGTATACATATCACAACTCTTAAGGGGGGGGGGATCGTTGATCTACCAAGCACATTCATGTTTCGACTTCTTCATATCTTCCATATGTGCACACACTACTGGTTGATCTTATGTACCTCACTCATCACTTCATGATCACTAATTAAACACATACACATTAAATTAAACATTATATTAAACATTAATACATTAAAACTTACCATTAGCATGCTAATACAGTTCTAAAAATCTGTTGATCAGCCCAGGACGTTCCCGTGTCGTTATTTCAATATTTTCAGATTAATCAAAAATAGTGCAATATTAATTTCATTCATTCATTTATAACACGTTTATAAAGAGTTCATTTGGTCGAGGGCTCGCATGCTTTTTCCTTGAATATACCGCAGCCTAATGACAATATCTCTGGAAATTTCCAAAGCAGTTTGACCGCGGGGCCACGTGCGGGAAAAAATTTCCGGAGAAAACCCCCAACCAATCTCAAAATAGATTGAATTCTCCGCAGATAATGTGTATGATCCTTCTGGTTGAAGGTTATGGTATGGATCATTGGTGAAGAGACCCTATACGGGAGCGTTAAACATCACCGCTGGATACGAGATTGTGACCTGAATGGAACGACAAACGGTTAGTCCGACAAGCGTGACGTCACCAGCGTATACGGAGCGTATTTGCCAATACCACAAGCTCCGCCTACTGACGTTCATGAACACAGCCCATACGTAACTATTGATTATTGAAAAACAAATAGTTATTGTAATGTGACTACTGTAAGGTACTGTAACGAATACTCTTGTGAATACTGCAACGCTTGCACAGTATCACACCTTTTAGATATTACTGATGCTGTATTTTCCATCCAATACTTCGGACAAAATTGTAGGGTCATGTCTCATGATTAACAGGTTATGGAGCCATAGAATATGGGAATCCAAAATTTAGAAATGCATTCCAACAATAAAATCACCTTCTTTCTGGCGCAATTCTGTAGCTCGAATGTGACATTCTCGGGGAAGGATGCGGGTAGAAGACACCTGTGAGCACAATCAATCAATAATATCATATCTCGGATTTATGGATTAATCAATAAAGTACACTATACATATAAGAGGGGTTAGAATAAGAAAGTTGGCGAAAATGCACTGTGACTACGTCAGAATTGGCAGAAAGAATTTTCCTCATGCAAAATTGGCAGATGTGTGTGAAGCCAGAGAATGCCAAATTAGACACTTTATTATTTGTACATGTTACGACAAATAAACGACGTGAAAAATTGGTTTATCCAAATTTGCAATGTGAAAATTAGGCAATTGGTGGAACAAAATAATTTCGCCAGAAAAGAACAATGAAAATTTGGCAGATGATGTTACAATATAAGTGAGGCAGTCTAAATTGTCATCTCCAATATTGACGTTGTAAAAATTGGCACGAATAATTTTACCAAAAACGATACGAGAAAATTTGGCAGGATAGGGTAACCAGTAGTAATGCCAGAATTGCTCGCATCATTTTTGTCAACCCACTGTGCAGCCAAAAATGATAGGTGAAAAATAGGCAGGATTTAGAAATTATCAGTTGTGCCAAATTTGACAGCAGCGAAATAGTCAACAAGAGTTTCGTCGTAATAAGACATAATAGACGCTAGAAAATCAGGCATGCCAAATTTGACACCGTCGAATGTGGGTCAAATTAGACGCGGTCAAATCTGGGTCAAGATAGACGGTGTCGAAATTGGCATGCCAAATTAGACTGCGTCAAAATTGGCATGCCAGATTTGACGACGTCGAATGTGGGTCAAATTAGACGCGATCAAATCTGGGTCACGATAGACGGTGTCAAAATTGGCATGCCAGATTTGACGACGTCGAATGTGGGTCAAATTAGACGCGATCAAATCTGGGTCACGATAGACGGTGTCAAATTTGGCATGCCAGATTTTCTAGCGTCTATTATGTCGGATTCGGAAGGTACTTTGTTGCCAATTTTACTACTGTCAGATCTGGCAATGACTTAGTTTATGGAACCATGCCAATTTTGCTGAGATCATTTTTGGCAAGCCGCATTCTGACAAATATGACACTTGCATTTCTGGCATGTATGCTTTCAACACTTGTTGCCAACTTTTACACGTGATTTTCTAGCATGCCCATTTCATGCCAATTATGCCTCTGGATAATCTGTCACATTCCAAGTTTAGCCATCCCAACCTCAAAGCCAATATTTCTCTCGTCATATTTGTCAACTACGCTCCGCCCCTTGACCTTGACAAATTTTCATCCGTCATTTTTGTCACTCTCTCTTCGGGTTGTTTGCCAAATTTTCACTGTTCGAATTTGGAAATAAAATATCTTTTTCAAAATGCCAATTATGCACACGTAAAATTAGGCATGAGCAGTTCCCACGTTGGACATCGTCAAAATTGGCAAAAAAATCTGCCAAGTGCATTTTCGCCAACTTTCTTATTCTAACCGCTCTTATATGTATCATATATTTATCGATCAGAGATCAATCAATAAAATGTATTGTAGCACTGAATCTATCAATTAGATCCAGAAATAAGTAAGCATATGGTACATCTATCAATTATAGATCAATCAATAAATCAATCAATAACTCACCAGATACCGTCAGTGTCCAGCTCTAGCGCTCGGCCAATCTGCTCAACCAGTTTACGAGCCTGAATTGCATCAATATTGTTTTCTTGTTTCCAGACAAGTCGTCGATCTATCGTTGAAGTCCCCCCAACCCCTTATATCATAATTGATCCTTCAATTCAACTGGACGGAAGAGTAACATCTACGTCGAGATAAATTTAATGATTTCATTATAAAACCACTATAAATTTACTACTATAAAATTACTATTATTACTATAAAAAAGATCTCAGTGCTGTTCAAAAGTCAAAGGAAAAAGTAGTTGATCTTCTGACCACTTTATTTTCTTCTCTTTAACTTTTGAATAGTGTCCAGGCACTTTCTCGTTTCGCATCAATTATATTCTCCGCGCGATAAGCATTACACTAATCGGCACCGGAATTGATTATCAGAGCGTGATATGGAAACAAATACATTGGCTGCTTGAGAACAACGAGTACTTCTCCAACAACAATTCATAAAAAATAAAGTAAATAAAATAAAATAAAGTTTCATAAAAAATAAATAAATATAAGAATAAATATAATAAATAAAACAACCGCCCAGTACCTCCGTAATGATGTTCGCACCCGTGTGACACACGATACCAGCCATCTCCATCGAGAACCTTTAAAGGTCATCATGTTATTAATAATATAAATAGATGTACTATTATAGGTTAGTATGCACTTTAAAAGTAAATTTTAAAATAAATATATGTTAGCTAATAGTGTTGCCTGAGGTGTCATGTAATTATTTATTATTAATTATTAAACTATACAATTGCTACGCTACACGCGGTTAGGCTTTGTCGTTTGTAAAATACTTTTCGCACACACTCTATGCATACAAATATACATATGTAATTACCATCTCGATCCCTTCCTCATTACGTATCCATAGAACGAGTTGAGAATGCACTTGTGAGCCAGCTGGAGTGACTCGAACAGAACACACTTGCCTCTGGCTACCTATGATAAATAAATCATAAATATAAACAGATATACAAAAAAAGAACAAGTCACAAATCAATCGATAAATATAAAAAAATCAAGCACCTACAATCTAGGCAGACCAACTATAATAGACCTTCACAATCGGTGTAACTCTGTTGAAAATTCCCGAAAGGAAAAGAAAGCAGAGAAAACTCTCCTCGATTTGCATACTCTATCGCCTCTATTTCCTAAATTTTCGTTTCTCCTTATCTTGAGTGCGGCAATATCATTGGGATCCACCCGATCCAGCTCATTCTTCGCTTTCTTCAGTTTGTCCTTGTACTCATATCTAAAGTTCGTTCCATTTTCAAGTTTTAGTTTAAGGTTTTAAAGTTGTTTCAATTTTCATGATGGTTCCCGACTTGTTTATTTGGCACAACCTCGGAAGATTTATGCATCACCGCTTCAATACATGGATACTTACAACAGAATCGCTAGTAAATTTGTCACGGTTGTAGAAAAATCAATAACACCAAAAACAAATCAATAAAGTACCGTACCTTCGATCACGGAAATTCTTAACTGTATCATCGTAGAAGGCGTTCTCCCGCTGACAAATCGTCGATTCCCTCATCTCATTCCTCGTTATGTGCTGCTTACCGTATACTCGTCTAGAGTAATCTGCAAAGAAAATCAATAAATGCCAATAAATTTATAAATAATCAAACAATCTTACGAATACAGTATGAATATTGGCCATTATTACACGTAAACGTACATTACTGCAACAACGAAAAAGAAACTTCATTACTGCAATCTGTCTGATCGCAAACTGACTACCGTAATCCTCGCAATCGCAAAGTGACTCTACCGTACCTTGCACTCGCTTCTTCTCCATCTTCTGTCGTTCATCCTTCTTGAGAGTATGGAATGGTCGGGGTGGTTTGCCGAACGATTCGCCCTCCAATTGTCGTTGCAAGCGCTCGTACTCGCCTCGGGAACAGGGTACTGTAATAAGGGGGTACTGTAAAAAGGATACTGTAATAGGGGGTACTGTGATAAGAACCAATAGTTGAGCACGATACTACAATCTAATGTGGAGTCGAAAAGTTACGAAATCGAAAAGTGAAGAGAGAGAGTACTTAAAATGAGGAGAGTTTTCTATGTTTGGCTTCACTTTTCGTAACTTTTGAAAAGAGCATAATCGATGGTGGGCTGGTATGAAGGGAACACATACATTTAGGAATATTTTGTACTTGTATTCTTTTTAAAATTTTTTATTAATATAAATGACCCTACTACATCTACCCAACTCACTGAAATTCACCGTTAAGTACCTATTTCTACCATAATCCCGCTACCTATTTCTACCGTAATACCATCCCAGTATACCGTACTCAATTCTCCTCACCACTCCCACGCCATCTTCCGCTTGCACTTGGCATCGGTCGTGTTGTAGCAGCACGCGATGCTTACCGTGTCGTCCACGATTGCCGACGGCTGAATGAGGGAATCAATCGATAATTTGACCGAATTTTGAGTATTTGATCATTGATATTACCCTAACCTAAGAACAATGAATTGTAGTTATCCCCATACAACATCGCTTTCCTATATACACTTGATCGACTAATTGTAAATTAATCCAAGAGCAGAACCAGAAAAGATCAATCAGAGTCACGCCCGAACTATTCATGTTTCAGCTCGAGCATATCTCTAGCCAGCTAATTGTCACAAATGCTGAAAGGCATATCCGAAGTAGAAATTAAAAACCATAACAAAATGCAAACCTGTAAACGATTAATAAGAACGATCGATAATTTGACAGTATTTTTGGGTATTTCATCTCCGATCTTACCCTAACCCTTGAACTACTCATTCATTGTTTTGTTTAATACATGCTTTCCAAAGTAACAATGGTAGATACGGGGCTTCTCTAGTCTGTAATAATTATCATATATTAATATGCATGGTTAACATACGTACCCAATACTCATGCCGTTACATTTATGCTAAATTTTCGTTCGAGATTCGCACAAAATTTGAGCGGACGTCTCAGCCATTGCGGTGGAGACATTCAAGAAAAACGTAACACCGGATAAAGAACCAACTTGTTAAAAAAACCTATGGAATCAAATTTATTACCCAACCTACCCTATTTCACTAATTCAATGGGAAGCTATTCAATTCCCGGGAATTCATGCCCAGGTTCAGGTTCGATTTATCAGCGACCAAACCCGCCTGGCCTTCGCCGAGGTTCCTCTCATACCTCGCAGGATGCAACAAGAGAGCGTCCAGTTGCTTCGTAACTCCACCGATGGCCTCTTCCCAATTGGTTACATTCTCTCGTCTGATACCGTACTCTCGAATCAATTCCTTCTCCAGTGTATCACCAGCCTGCAAATTAAGTTCAGTTTACGATAACCAGAAAGTACAATAAAAACGTTCAAATCGGGATAAAAACACTCCAATATTGCACGATCTAAGCATCCACTATATAGACTACCGTAATCCCAGCGGATACAAACTACAGTATCACTCAGACAGCTTCTACCGTATACCACTTACCTCTCGGCTCAGTTCCGCGATAGCCGCAGGCACGAGACGGAATCTGGTGGGTATATCCGCCCGAAAGACGCCCGCTTCGAGGGCCTCCACGTGACCTCCCACGTATGTCTCTGATTCGATCTAAACAGATGAAAGCAAATTATCGTCAAAGTCGAGTAAGCATTAATAAATAATAACATATATCTAGTGAGGAAAAAGCATCACAAATTAAAAATAACTATGAAATTACATCACGAAACACAATACATTATTATTATTATTATCATTAATGACAATAATATGCTTTTTGTTATTACAACAAAAACAACGGCTTATGTAGGATCAATAAAGTAAAATTAAACTGAATATTCTAACAAACTGATGAAATACCTTATGACCGTCAACAGTCCATTCGGTCTCCTCTTTGCCCTTGAACTTATTGGGGAAGATGATATTGTTATGGAAAGCCTCCACCATGAGAAGAGCCTCGCACAATGTGCCCGAACCCTTGCGGAGAACCTGCGAGAAGCGCGTTTCATACACTATGTAACAAGAGAATACGATAGATAAGAAGTAATCAAAATCCATCACTCCATGGAATAACAATAAAAAAGTATAGATTGATGCATGATGAATAAGGAATCAGAACCGAAAGATCAAAGATCAAAGACCACCACTCACATCGTCTCCACTCAGCGGGATGATGGTGCATAGGGCGAAGATGAAAGGATGGACGTACTTCATATAGAGATAGTATGTGGCCACAGCGTCCGAGACAGAGTAGTTGGCCAGAGCCTGTAAGGACTATTAATCATTTAAAAAAATTTTCAACACTATAATTTTTTTGTGAATTTTCATATGTTAATCAAGTCATAAAAATGTTTTACGTCTTTAAAATGACAAAAAGACTTGTAGCTATGCTCTTTCTAAATCAAACTTTCAGGATAAAATTTATCATCGAGTCATCTGCTACTACAGCTATTTAAACAACCGACTAGCATTGCTAGTAGTAAGCAATAAAGAACAATAAAGACTTCTTCCCTGTTGACAGGGGAAATAAAAATGGTGAGTGGAATGGTTTGATCGTAGGCAGTGCTATACTTTTAAAAACTCCATCTCGTCAATTTAATATATCATAATTGTAACAAAATGTCCAATCAATCAATAAATCAATACTGATCTACCGTACCTGTGGGTTCTCCCTGGCCATCTGACACATATCTTCGGGATCCACTTCCACTGGATCATATCGGAGCTTGGCTTTGGCAACAGCTTTCAGATTCTGTGATCCGACTGGTAGATACGAATCACGCTTCACCCATCTTCAAATCAGATGCCAATTGGATAAAGATTTGGTTTAAGGCACATCCCCGTCGCTAATCTTTGAAACTCTCCGCTCTGGCAATGCTCTCTCGCTTTCTTTGTCTGCGAGAGAGTGTGGCCAGCGCGGACAGTAAAATTAGCTCCGGTGTCCCTTTAAAATATGAATGTCAAATCTCTTTAACTCAAATTCTCTGATGTAGTATCCCTCACTATGTATGTATATATTATGGATGTATTTGACATATTTGTAAGTGAAATAATATTAGCCAATTGACCCGACAGATACGTGTTTCAACACTCACAAAAAGGTACTATGGGATGTTCAAACTCGCTACTTAGTTACTGACAATGAATTGAAATCCAAAAAAATATACAAAGAAATTGCGTTTAGAGCATGTCTTACAATTTTTTCCGATTTTTTTTCGAAAAATTTATTTTTTCGATTTTTTTCAAACATTTTTTCTGCTTAGTCCTGCTCCAGACCACTACACCACTCAGCTAGCTGTCTCCACGTTAGTTCAATCATAAGAGAGTATGTACAATAAGGAATTATTACATCAATTAATAATTGTGTAAGAAATATATGGTATGGTCTACGCATACAGCGCCTATAAATAGTAGGTGTATTCAAATTGCGATCACCGGACTGGAAAAATGATCAGCGCGTAAGTTCGAAATAACATGAGTAGAGAAATGAAGCGAGGGTGATCGAAGCGTTGGTAAGACGCCTCTCCTCCCAAAGGGTACGGGTTCGAATCCCGACCGGAGTTTTCTCTTCATCCCTTATTGTACACTCTGAACTAACGTGTCTCCGAATATTCTCCTCCGATAGTCTATTCTGTGGCAAATAAGAGCGGGGTGATAGGCAAGTCCTGTACGTTTTTCAGAAATCCAAAAACGAGCTTAAAACGCGAATATGAATTTTTGACCTAACTTTTTAAACACCTTATTCTTTGAAGATTTCCCTTGTAAGACAGCGTTCATGTTTTGCAAGGTGTGTATGAGTAAGCAGGGCTTCGACAGCAAATTTTTTTTTCTGAATTCAGAAAACAGAAATTTCTGTTTTCTAAACGCAGAAAACAGAAAATTCAATAAAAAACTGAAAATATCATAAAATCATTAATTTTCCTTGTTTTCTCAATGTTTTTCTCTCATATTTTTCTATCTTTCTCTAGATCGTTCTAAGTATGAATAGACTTGCTTAATGAATCAGCGGGGCCTTAACTAGTTTTTTTTTATTTATTTCATAATATTAATAGAGTACATTTGCACGATTATTTCATCGAAAAACATTCAAAATTCACATGCATGGTTAAATATCAGAGAAAACCATAGACAAAACAAATAAATATATAAATATGATAAGTTTCTGACAATAATGAATGAACGCAGTAACGTACAGTAAAGATTCAAAAGATGGTACTATAGAGGTAAAAATCAATCAATAATTGTGGTTCGCATTGATCTAAGCGAGGGTTACGATCAGATTAAGATTGGGTGGGTTGGGGTCGAAGAGCTCATCACGAAAGATTTGAGCGTATTCGAACGCAAGGTCTCCTATGCCGTTGATGAATAAAGCTGAGATGATAAGTTGAGGAAGAGGAGGAGTAGTTGAGAGATCAGAGGATGACATCTGTAAAACACCTTACTTCAAAATGCGAGAGAGATGGGAATAGCGGGGCAAAAGAGATGCTGAGGCGACTTTTGCCATCACTACGGTGCGCTGTTTGGTGTGTTTTCACAATCTCACAATAATGAGACGATAGTTCATTAGTCAGAGCGGCGCACCTCACACGGGTTTGGTGACGCAGCGGAGAGTGTGACAGAGAGAATCATTTGATGCCATCTCGCGCGCACACCCTCTCTAATTCAGCCCACCAAACCCGCCTGGCATCCGCCGCGCACTCTTTATAAGTTAGAAAACGTGGTTCGCTCGACCTTCATTGTTGCCCCCGCTATTACAGAGAACTAACGTGACATTACCCAAAAGCTCTAAAAAAAGGATTATGCATAAGTGTATTTATAATCTGTGAAAACAAGTTGTTTTGCTCCGAAATCTACCGTAATCTAGATCTCAGTCATTTAATTTACGTGACCTGCCCACCGTTAAGGTCGTATTTGGAGTAGCCGTCATGCAAGATTCTCCATTACACATAGTGAGCACTACTTGAGCGCCCTGTTTTTCAAGCCAAGTAAAGATGGACAGGGATATAGATGAAACCTATAATGTACAAGTTGTATCGATCGATTAAGTAACTCTCAGATCAGTGAGAGCGATTATAATTTCACAAGTGAAAATGTAGGTGAGAAATATTCTTTGCAATAACCTCGACTGCGCTCAGATCCAATCGCCACTCGATAGCTCCTACTGAAGCGTTGACTGTCCTGCAAGGATACTGTATTAATGTAGGGCATACTAGAATTCAGTGACGTTCATGACTTAAAGCGACACCCCAAGCTAATTTGAATCTCTCCGCTCTGGCCACACTCTCTCGCTTTCTTTGTATACGAGAGAGTATTACCAATGCTGGGAATAAAACTAGCTTGGGGTGTGCCTTTAATACTGGCTCCACGCTCCACTTCGAATAAAAAAATAAATAAATTGAAGATTTGAATTTTTGCAGGATATATGCGAAATTGCAGTAAATTGGATTGAGAGTGCCCCGCGAGCAAAAATACCGGAGCGAAGTTTTGAACTTCGACTCAAAGTTTGAAAAAATGTGTAAATGCTTGGCCACGTCACGCCAATGTATTACCACATTACCTGCATAGATATGTTTTATTCCAGTTGTTCTCGATTCTCCGTTGTAAATCAGAAACAAAATAGGCGACACTTTGCCATCCTTGAAATTCCTGAACAAATAAATTTTTAAAAGTTATTTTGAATTAATAGATAAGTGTGTAGTATATGTAAGTGTACATAAATTGGTTCAGAAGTTCTCCGTTTCTCGGTCCACTGCTATTTCATGTAAATATCCACGCACTCTGCGCATACTTTATGGTAAATGCAAACGAATTCATTCAATTTCTCCAAATAGTCATTTAGCCTTTGAGCTTAAGAAACGTCTTGATAGGGCATTGCATAGATACGATTGTTCCAATGAAGTGCGGTCACTTAAAGATAGAAAACTTTATTTTAAGCTCACTAAAGATCGTTTAAATTCTCCTAAACTCGCGACTCCAGGTATCATTGATTCAAATGGAGCATCACTAGTTACTGATAAAGAAAAGTGTAATGCTTTTGCTAATTTTTTCTCTTCAGTTTTGACTCCGCCCCAACTTTCGCCTCTTCCTAAACAATCATCAAATGCTCCTTTACTCGAATCTATTTCATTCTCTGCCACAGATATTTCTATAGCAATCTCGAAAATGGCACCTAAAATCAATTTATCGCCAGATGGGATCCCAAATATAGTTTATGTAAAATGCAAATATGCAATGATATCACCACTTCTAATAATTTTCAATAAAAGTATGCTCTCCGGTATGGTTCCGGAACTATGGAAAAAAGCATTAGTCAAACCAATCCCGAAAGCATCTGGTAATAATTCGATTACAATCTTCAGGCCTATCTCTCTAACATGCTCTATTACGAAAATTTTTGAGAAAATTCTAATTAATAAAATTGTAGAACATATGAATGCATTTGATCTTTTTGATGCATGTCAGGCTGGATTCAGAAGTAAAAGATCTACAGCAGCTCAACTAGTTGAAACATGCTCATACTATCTCTCACTCCATTCTAAGAAAAAAATCTTTCGACACTGTATTCTTTGAATATAAAAAAGCATACTACTCCATAGATCATCGATTATTACTTTACAAACTTTCACTCTTAGGTTTCCCCGATAATTTGATCTCATGGTTTCACGCGTATCTTGATAGGAGGTTACAATATATAGTTATCAATGACTGTTTATCATCTCCTGTTGTCGTAACATCAGGTGTTCCTCAAGGCTCATGTATAGGTCATCTCCTTTTTATTTTATATATCAACGATATGGGTAATGTTATACCCAATTCTGTCCATTATGGAATTTATGCGGATGATTTAAGAGAGACTATCTGGCTCAAGTGACATTCTCTTGGCACTTGGCCAAAAAGTGATAGTAACCGATCGGGCTCAAATCGTGCACAGTTGTAGTATGGGGTGACATAAGCTCACAGACGGAGTTTGGTTTCATCATATCTGCACCTTCGCTAAATAACGTAAGTTCGTTAACATGGCATCAAAATTTCAAAGTTTACGGATTCGATCGATATGTATATACAACGATGGGCAATTATAAGTAGGTAAATTCCACCAAGTGTCATCCCGATCCAAAACCGTGAGACCCAGAAAAAATTTAAAAAACAATAAAAAATTTTGTTTTATTTTTCCTAAAATTGCCTCTCGGTGAGGGTCATTTTTTATTCCTTCAATTTGACAAGTATTTACTAGTGTAACTACTGTACGAAAATGAACTAAAACAACGGAGTGGTACATTGCCATTTTCCCGAAAAAACACGACTAATTCGCCTTTTTTATCGCAAACTGAAATTATTTAGCGTGTGCCCCTACCGTAATCCTATGCGGAAATTTAAAATGTTTAATAAGAGTAATTTATGGGGAGAATTACTGTTTATTGAGGCATAAAATAACATTCGGATACGGAAAATTTCTTGAAATATTTTACATAATATTACCAAAAATACGCAGAATATCTAGTTTAAATTTCGGTAATTACCGTTGAGTAAACGTAGAATTTTACGGACGGTCAGAGACAGGTAAAACCGGTAAAAAGTCGGTAACCGGTAAGGAAAATATTTCCGCTCAACCCTGCACCACTTACCCACGATCTGTAATCCCCCCACATATATATAATATATTTTGATGATTTGTTATTCCACACAATTTATTTGTACTCGAACATTTGATATTTGATTAAACACTCTTGTGGTTTACGATAAATAAATAAATAAATAATTCTTCTGTCAATAATACTGCAGAATAAAAAAAAAGTTTACTTTTTAAAGGGAGAGAAACCTTTGTCAAATATCGTAACCTAATCAACAGCGAGAAATCTTTTCGAGAATTTATGGTGCGAATTATTAAATTTTCAAAGCTTTTACTATATTTCATCGTTTTCCAAATGTTTGTTTACGTAGGGTTTTCAAAAAATATAAGAAATAAATAAAAATTGGCTGAGAAAAATAACTTTGTAAAAACGGGGAAAAAAATCAGTCCATGATAAATTTCGTGGGTGGGTACTTCTGTAAGAAAAAAAGTCATCTAAAATATGGCTCTGGCTTTAAATATTTTCTATCAGAGTTTTTCCGTGCGGGAGTTAGATGATTCAACCCGTTTCACTGACGGAGGTTACTCTCTCTTTAACGTATGCGTTTCTGCATTTTTTTCAGTAGAAATGCAGAATCGGTTTTGAGTGTGCCTCTGGATAGAGGGGCTTGCCTGAACATCAACGGAAGGGAGAGAGAGCGAATGCAGGGTTGAGCGGAAATATTTTCCTTACCGGTTACCGACTTTTTACCGGTTTTACCTGTCTCTGACCGTCCGTAAAATTCTACGTTTACTCAACGGTAATTACCGAAATTTAAACTAGATATTCTGCGTATTTTTGGTAATATTATGTAAAATATTTCAAGAAATTTTCCGTATCCGAATGTTATTTTATGCCTCAATAAACAGTAATTCTCCCCATAAATTACTCTTATTAAACATTTTAAATTTCCGCATAGGATTACGGTAGGGGCACACGCTAAATAATTTCAGTTTGCGATAAAAAAGGCGAATTAGTCGTGTTTTTTCGGGAAAATGGCAATGTACCACTCCGTTGTTTTAGTTCATTTTCGTATAGTAGTTACACTAGTAAATACTTGTCAAATTGAAGGAATAAAAAATGACCCTCACCGAGAGGCAATTTTAGGAAAAATAAAACAAAATTTTTTTATTGTTTTTTTAAATTTTTTCTGGGTCTCACGGTTTTGGATCGGGATGACACTTGGTGGAATTTACCTACTTATAATTGCCCATCGTTGTATATACATATCGATCGAATCCGTAAACTTTGAAATTTTGATGCCATGTTAACGAACTTACGTTATTTAGCGAAGGTGCAGATATGATGAAACCAAACTCCGTCTGTGAGCTTATGTCACCCCATACTACAACTGTGCACGATTTGAGCCCGATCGGTTACTATCACTTTTTGGCCAAGTGCCAAGAGAATGTCACTTGAGCCAGATAGTCTCTCTTAAATCATCCGCATAAATTCCATAATGGACAGAATTGGGTATAACATTACCCATATCGTTGATATATAAAATAAAAAGGAGATGACCTATACATGAGCCTTGAGGAACACCTGATGTTACGACAGCAGGAGATGATAAACAGTCATTGATAACTATATATTGTAACCTCCTATCAAGATACGCGTGAAACCATGAGATCAAATTATCGGGGAAACCTAAGAGTGAAAGTTTGTAAAGTAATAATCGATGATCTATGGAGTAGTATGCTTTTTTATATTCAAAGAATACAGTGTCGAAAGATTTTTTTCTTAGAATGGAGTGAGAGATAGTATGAGCATGTTTCAACTAGTTGAGCTGCTGTAGATCTTTTACTTCTGAATCCAGCCTGACATGCATCAAAAAGATCAAATGCATTCATATGTTCTACAATTTTATTAATTAGAATTTTCTCAAAAATTTTCGTAATAGAGCATGTTAGAGAGATAGGCCTGAAGATTGTAATCGAATTATTACCAGATGCTTTCGGGATTGGTTTGACTAACAAGGGAAGTCAGGTTGGACGGTCCCGGACTTCGGGATGAGACATATACCATTCGATAGGTATCTGAAAAATAAGACTTTTTCATGTTGACCATTTTGGCAAAACGCCCCTGGGCGCCGAGTTATTTGCCTATATCTGCTTGTTTTCACCCTGCTTTCGCCCTACAATGAAACCCAGTCTCTGTGAGATCGAAAGAAAAACCATCATAAATTGTAATTTTCATATTCATTATCATATGCTAATCTAAAAAATGTATGATTGCATTTTTTACTTATTTTTTGTAAGATTTTCATACAAAGAAAAAATAGCAAAACAAGATGAACTTGTGCGGGAATCGATCTTGCAAGCAAAAGATATATAGACCATCCTCTTATTCATGTTCATCACTGCTTGCGTTGTTCACCACTCATATTCACCACTGCTTTCGATCTCACAGAGACTGGGTTTCATTGTAGGGCGAAAGCAGGGTGAAAACAAGCAGAAATATGCAAATAACTCGGCGCCCAGGGGCGTTTTGCCAAAATGGTCAACATGAAAAAGTCTTATTTTTCAGATACCTATCGAATGGTATATGTCTCATCCCGAAGTCCGGGACCGTCCAACCTGACTTCCCTTGTAATGCTTTTTTCCATAGTTCCGGAACCATACCGGAGAGCATACTTTTATTGAAAATTATTAGAAGTGGTGATATCATTGCATATTTGCATTTTACATAAACTATATTTGGGATCCCATCTGGCGATAAATTGATTTTAGGTGCCATTTTCGAGATTGCTATAGAAATATCTGTGGCAGAGAATGAAATAGATTCGAGTAAAGGAGCATTTGATGATTGTTTAGGAAGAGGCGAAAGTTGGGGCGGAGTCAAAACTGAAGAGAAAAAATTAGCAAAAGCATTACACTTTTCTTTATCAGTAACTAGTGATGCTCCATTTGAATCAATGATACCTGGAGTCGCGAGTTTAGGAGAATTTAAACGATCTTTAGTGAGCTTAAAATAAAGTTTTCTATCTTTAAGTGACCGCACTTCATTGGAACAATCGTATCTATGCAATGCCCTATCAAGACGTTTCTTAAGCTCAAAGGCTAAATGACTATTTGGAGAAATTGAATGAATTCGTTTGCATTTACCATAAAGTATGCGCAGAGTGCGTGGATATTTACATGAAATAGCAGTGGACCGAGAAACGGAGAACTTCTGAACCAATTTATGTACACTTACATATACTACACACTTATCTATTAATTCAAAATAACTTTTAAAAATTTATTTGTTCAGGAATTTCAAGGATGGCAAAGTGTCGCCTATTTTGTTTCTGATTTACAACGGAGAATCGAGAACAACTGGAATAAAACATATCTATGCAGGTAATGTGGTAATACATTGGCGTGACGTGGCCAAGCATTTACACATTTTTTCAAACTTTGAGTCGAAGTTCAAAACTTCGCTCCGGTATTTTTGCTCGCGGGGCACTCTCAATCCAATTTACTGCAATTTCGCATATATCCTGCAAAAATTCAAATCTTCAATTTATTTTTTTTTATTCGAAGTGGAACGTGGAACCAGTGTTAAAGGCACATCCCAAGCTAATTTTATTCCCAGCATTGGTAATACTCTCTCGTATACAAAGAAAGCGAGAGAGTGTGGCCAGAGCGGAGAGATTCAAATTAGCTTGGGCGAAAACAAACAGCCCTGAGGGGCCAGTTACGGGGTACCCTGCAGGGAAAATTTTCGGAGTAAATATTCCCATCTCCCTTTCTTACTGTCATACGATTTGACGATCGTAAACAACAACTGGAAAGTTCTGAAAAAATACAATAAACGAATGAACGGTGGCAAATCGTTTGTCGCCAAACGTGACGTCACTTGCGTAGAGGGAGGATTTGTGACAAACGCCTCCACCTCCGCTAGTGACGTCACGATTTGTCGACAAACAGTTTGCAACCATTCATAGATACTTTTACAGATGTCATCATCTGATCTCTCAACTACTCGTCCTCTTCCTCAACTTATCATCTCAGCTTTGTTCATCAACGGCATTGGAGACCTGGCGTTCGAATACGCTCAAATCTATCGCGATGAGCTCTACGACCCCAACCCACCCAATCTTAATCTGATCGTAACACTCGCTTAGATCAATGCGAATCACAATCATTGATTGATTTTGAGCTCTACAGTACCACCTTTTTGAATCTTTACTGTACATTATTGTGTTCATTCATTATTGTCAGAAACTTATAATATTTATATATTTATTTGTTTTATCTATGGTTTTCACTGATATCAAGCCATGCAAGTGAATTTTTAATGTTTTTAATGAAATAAACGAAGATAGAAGGAAGGAATAACATGGAAGCACTCCTATAGCAACGCCTCCTGCGTCCATCGGGACACAATCACCTTATCGTACACCAAAAGTTGCTAAACAATTATAGGTTAATCCCAGTATATCAAAGCATGCAAACGTACTCCAGTAATATTATATAACATGCAAAATTTAAAAAAATAGTTAAAGGCACACTCCAAGCTAATTTTACTCTCCGCATTGGTCATACTCTCTCGAGCACAAAGATAGCGAGAGACTGTGGCCAAAGCGGAGAGTTTCAAATTATCTTGGGGTATCGCTTTAAGGCCTCGCTGTTTCAGCCAGGGTTCTAGACAGCGGAACCCTACTCAATATCTCAACTGATTACATTGCTAGAAAGACCCTCTAACTTGAATATCATATGATAATGAGATAACAAAAATGAGTTGTGTAGTTCTGGTTGAGTCTTGTAGCTATTGTAATGTGTAAGATTCTTTATATCTGCGTGATTAGTTGTTCAGAAAAAAATGTTTATCATCGCTACCCAAGTATAGAATAATAAGCATAGTGGAAGAAGAAGAGACGTTCAACCATAATCGCTTTGATTGATTATTGATTAACGATGATTATGATTATTCATGATCTCGTGGAGGATCAGTGGACCTGTATTTTTATTTATTAATGATAATATTTTGAAAAAAACAAAAATTTACCTTTCACAATACGGATAATAATTCCAGGTAGTGGATGATCCCCTCGTGACATTATAAGAGGATTCCTGTCTTTAGGTTCAAATCCTAATCTGGCAATTGCATGTGACATTACGCCTTGCAGTTTGCATTCCATGTCTTGTCATATAGCAATAATAACCGGTAAAGCTAGCTGATCTGGTATCTTTGAGTAATACAATCTCATCCCCCCCTAGAAAATGAAAGTAAAAATTTAGTTGAAAAGAGGTATGTAAAAAAAAAAAAAAAAAAAAACTAACTCTCATGGCGTGACATACACTCTGACATTAGTCAGTATTAGATCCAATATAATCAGATTAGCCAAGAAGAGAAGTTCCCGGTAGAAAGGGAAGAACTACTGTAGGATTTAACGATTGGGTAATTCGACATGTAAATGTAATTATTGCAGATATTGTTTTGAAAGAAATAAAAATTTTCCTTTCCACCATACTGAGAGTGTTTCTAGATGGTGTATCGAACTATTTCTAGACAAAACCAGAGTTGTAATCGTTGGGTTCAAACCCTACGATTAAAATGAACGAAAACAATGCAACGAAAATGATTAAGTTTAGGGCATGTAAATATGATATTATTTTAGAAGGAGGATTGGGAACGGATTTTAAAAAAACATGAGAAAAGAAAACAGAGAACACTCAATAAATCAATCTCTTAATCTTCGCCCTCTGCACCATCACTCCGCTGAGCGGAGACGATGTGAACTGTGGTCTTTGGTCTTTGATCTTTCGATTCTGATTCTTTATTCACCTGGTACAAATCTATACGTTTTTATTGTTATTCTAAGGAGGAATGGAGATTCTTATTACTTCTTATCTATCGTATTCTCTTATTACATAGTGTGCGAAACGCGCTTCTCGCAGGTCATACATTTTCGATACCCTTGCCGTTAGTTTGGTATAGTTAAATTAATTAATTTATCTACGCCCGAGGCGCAACGAGACATGAGAAAAATTTAAAAAGATAAAGAACATGATATAATATATTATTGACTCTCCAGACTGGCGGGGGGGGGGGGGATTTACAAAGGACGTAATTCGTGAATGATGGGGTGATGGGTAAGCCGGTATTTGAATATATTGGGATTGGTTGATGAAGTGATGAGTGGAGGTAATCGGGAGTACCATCTGGCCGTTCGAACAGGAAAAGAGTGGAATCGGGCGGTGCTTGTGGTCGCTTCGATATGGATGCCGAATGAGGACGTTCGATCTCGTAAAGGTTTGTATAAATAAAAAGATGAGCGATCGATAATGGTGGAACCGGACATAATCGAAAAACACATACAAAGGTCACTAATGACTCTCCTCTCAACTAACGCGCGCAGGCCTAGGGTTTTCATCCGATCATTGTAAGAGGGCATAGATTCAGGATATGTAGGGGAGGGGAAACAACGGTAGAAAACTTGACGAGTGAAAGTGTGTTGAACATTCTCAAGGGAACGAATATCGGAAAGGTAATGTGGATTCCAAAAGGGTGAAGCGAAGTCAAGGAGGGGTAATACATAGGTTTTATAACATTTGACAAGGATTTCAGGGCAATTAACGGGGACGGCTTTAAAAAGGAGAAACATCTTGTTACGAGCTTGTAGAGCACGGGTTTTGACAGAGGAGGTATGCTTTAAATCAGAACGAACTTGGACACCTAGATCACGAACATTATTAGACAGGGGGAGGGGTATTGAGTCAATATGGTAACGATTGGTTTGGGATTGTGAGCCTATTCGAATGTGTGAACATTTGGAAGCAGAGATAGACAACTGGTTGGCATTAGACCAGTTGTACAAACAATCGAGAGCAAGTTGAAATTCGGAAGTAAGAGCATCACGGTTCTTACGGTTATAGGAAACATACAACTTAACGTCATCAGCATAACATTGCACTTTGACATTATGATATCTAGACAGAGTAGCTGATAAATCAGAGAGATAAAGCGAGAAAAGTATGGGGCCGAGGACGCTACCTTGGGGAACACCAGAGACAATCGGAAAAGAGTTACTGAGAGTGGAAGATAGTCTAACACAAAAAGATCTATCAGATAGAAAAGATACTAGCCAGTTATACAAACAACCGTGGATACCGTAGTGAAGCAATCGTGAAAGTAATTTAGGATAAGGAACAACATCAAAAGCACGTGTATAATCTATGTACACAACATCTGTGACAAGTTTATTGGAATGGGCAGTGGTCCAATCATTTTGGCATTGTAACAAGTTGGTAACAACACTAGCGCCGGAACGAAAACCGTGCTGAGTGGGGGGAATAATGTTGAAACGGGAGAGATGGTGTACGAGATGGTCTTTAACTATACGTTCCATGGTCTTTGCTGCAGGGGATATAATGGATATTGGTCGGTAAGAGGAGGGGAGGTGCTTATCCTTGCCTACTTTGGGAATGGGGGTGATATAGGAATGCCTCCAAGAGGAGGGTACGGTACCTGATATGAGGCTGAGATTGTATATATCAGCGAGGGGGGTTGATAGGGAACTAGCACATTTGGAGAAGATTATCTGGGGAATGGCATCATGTCCAGTGGAACATGAAGGTTTCAATCTACGGAGGGCTTTATATACGGATTGTGGAAATATTGTGAACAATGAGAGAGATGGGGGGATGGGGGAGGTGGAGAGGGAAGGGATACTACCATCATCAATAGTGAAATGTGAGGCAAACTCGGAAGCAAGTAAATTGGCCTTAGATGAAGAGTCTAATACAGTGTCATTGAGGGAATTGCGTAGATCAGGGATGGTGAGTTTGGGCTTAGTGAGATTAGATACATGTCTATATAAATCACGGGAATTAAGGAGTTTCTTACGATTGCAGAAACGGGTCCATTTGTTGATTTCAAATAATAGGTTCTTGCTACATTGGTCAAAGAGGAACTTAACAGAAGGTATATGTATCTTAGAGAATAATGCATTACGATGTTTCATAAGACGAATGATATGAGGGGGGTAGGACATGAAAGGTGGTCTGGGGGTTCGATAGGGAACAAAAGAGTCTATGGCAGAATGAACTACAGACACGAAAATGGAATAGACGGTATCAATGTGGGTGCAGTCACGGAACAGAGACAACCAATCAATATTGGCGAAGTGGTTGTTCAGGGCAGGGTAATCAACACGACTGTAGTCGCGGATCTTAGGAGGAGAAGAGGGAGGGAGAGGGAAGGAGAGGGAGAAAGATATACCAGAGTGATCGGATGTTGGGAAAGGGGGAATGACGGATACGGCCGAAATTAATGTGGTATCACTAGCTAGAACCCAGTCGATCATTCTATCAGTTATCAGAAAATTCGTTTTTTTTGCTTAAAAATCGTCATTTTTAGCTTCTTTTTGCTTCAAGTGAATGAAAATGAGCCATATATGGTGGATCAATCCTCGCATTATGATGCTATGAAAATGTATGCACGCAGGTACTCCGCAAGGGCTCCGGCACACTCTGCGAGGCTCTTTTCATGGTGGAGGCATTCCATAACAATATCATCTTTCCCAATAAGTTCAAGGGCAAAGAGGAGACCGAGTGGACTGCTGACGGCCATAAGGTATTTCATTATTTTGTTAGAATAAGCAGTTTAATTTAAGTTAATTCATCCTATATTGTTTTGTTGCTTGGATTCTAATAATGCTGATGATATTAATAATATTAATAACGACAATAATAATATTATAATAATGTATTGTGTTTCGGTGATGTGATTTCATAGCGGTGTGTGTTTATTGTTAGCTTAGTTTGTGCAAATATGATTTCTCTCACAATGAGATGTAGTGCTGACAACCTATGAGATTGATGTTTCACATAGATATTATTTATTAATGTTTACTTGATTTGCCGATTAAAAGTTCAACACTTATACATATCTGTTCAGATCGAATCGGAAACGTACGTGGGTGGTCACGTGGAGGCCCTCGAAGCGGGTGTCTTTCGGGCGGATATACCCACGAGATTCCGTCTCGTGCCTGCGGCTATCACGGAACTGAGCCGAGAGGTCAGTGGTATACGGTAGAAGCTGTCTGAAAGATGCGGTATTTTGTATCAGCTGGGTTTACAATTGTTACGGTAGTCTATAGTGGATGCAGTGCCCGTGCAATATTGGAGTATTTTCCGATTTGAACGTTTCTGTTGTACTTTTTTGGTTATCGTAAACTGACTTTAATTTGCAGGCTGGTGATACGCTATCAGACGAGAGAATGTAACCAATTGGGAAGAGGCGATCGGTGGAGTTACGAAGCAACTGGACGCTCTCTTGTTGCATCCAGCGAGGTATGAGAGGAACCTCGGCGAAGGCCAGACGGGTTTGGTCGTGGGTAAATTGAACCTGAACCTGGGAATGAATTCCCGGGAATTGAATAGCTTCCCATTGAATTAGTGAATTAGGGTAGGTTGGGTAATAAATTTGATTCCATAGGTTTTTTTTACAATTGGGTTTTTTTGCGGTGTTATGTTTGCCTTACGTGTCTCCGCACATCTGACAATGAGACTTCCTTTACTGAATTAATGTAGATTTCGAACAAAAATTTAGCATAAATGTAACCGCATGAGTATTTGGTACCTGAGTTAACCATGCATAGTAATATATAATAATTATTACAGACTAGAGAAGCCCCGTATCTACCATCTTGACGTCGGTGCCATGTACCCCAACATCATTCTCACCAACCGTTTGCAGGCTTGTATTGTGTTATTTTTTAAAATTTTCACTTTGGATATACCGCGCAATCAGCATTTGTGACAATTAGCTGGCTAGATATGCTCGAACTGAAACATGAATAGTGCGGGCGTGACTCTGATTGATCTTTTCTGGTTGTGTTATTGGATGATTTTACAATTAGTCGATCATGTGGATATAGGAAAGCGATGTTGCATGGAGATAACTACAGTGTATTGTTCTAAGGTTAGGGTAAGAAAAAAGATCAAATAAACAAAACGACGGTCAAATTATCGATTGGTTCTTTCGTTCAGCCATCGGCAATCGTGGACGACACGGTGTGTATCACGTGCTGCTACAACTCGACCGATGCCAAGTGCAAGCGGAAGGTGGCATGGGAGCGAGAGAACGCCTTCTACGTTGATACAGTGAAGAATTTCCGTGATCGAAGGTACGGTAGTTTATTGATTTAGTTTTCCGACTCATTGAGTTTTTCAACTCTGAAAAATTTTGTATTTTGGTGTTGTTGATTTTTCCTCAACTCTGGAGAATGCTATACACTAGCGATTCACCTATTTATTTTTTGATCATATTCATTTTCATGTGTCGTTGCATGCGTGTGCATGTATAATAGATAAAATATATAAATATATTCTGTTTTGATTATCCGTATATACTGAATCGACGAAACATGAATCTTCCGAGGTAGTGCAAAATAAATAAATGCCGGGAATCATCATGAAAATGGGAAGAACTTTAAAAATTTAAACTAAAACTTGAAAATTGAACTAACTTCAGATATGAGTACAAGGACAAACTGAAGAAAGCGAAGAATGAACTGGACCGAGTGGATCCGAATGATATTGCCACACTCAAGGTAAGAAGAAACGAAAAGTAGGGAAATCGAGGCGAGAGAGTATGCAAATCGAGGAATGTTTTATCTGCTTATAAAATATGATTTTCGAGCAGAACATTACCGATTTTGTGTTTATTATAGTTTAGTTTATTATAGTTGGTATGCCTAGCCTTTAGACGATTGACAATTTGTTTATCCGTTGATTTTTGATTTGTTTAAAAAAATCAATATATTTATTAATGACAGGTTGCCAGAGGCAAGTGTGTGCTGTTCGAGTCACTCCAGCTGGCGCATAAGTGCATTCTCAACTCGTTCTATGGATACGTTATGAGGAAGGGATCGAGATGCTAATTGGATATGTATAATTATTTGTATTTGTATGCATAGACCAAAAAGTATGTTGCAAAATACGAAGCCTGACATGAAAAATCTAAAAGCGTGACCCCATTTGGGAGATTTTTTGATTACCTGACCGCATTTGTTCCTAAAAGTCCCGAAAAATCGAAAAGCCTGACCGCATTTTGAAAATGTGTAACGTAGCTATTCGGCCTATGTTTGTATGCAATTGCAGTTTAATGATTATTAATAAATAATTACATGACACCATAGGGCATCTATCTATTTATATTATTAATAAAACGATGACCTATAAAGGTTCTCGATGGAGATGGCGGGTATCGTGTGTCACACGGGCGCAAACATCATTACGGAGGTAATGGGCAATTGTTTTATTTATTATATTTATTCTTATATTTATTTATTTTTTATGAAACTTATTTATGGTTGTTGGAGAACTATTCATCGTTCTCAAATCAGCCAATAATCTATGTGATTGTATATCACACTTTGAATACCTTAGCCGATTGGTGTAATGCCTATAGCGCGAAGAATATAATTGATGCGAAACGAGAAAGTGCCTGGACACTATCCACTGTTCAAAAGTTAAAGAAAAGCAAAAGCTTTTTTCTTCGACTTTTGAATAACATTGTTTATCTTTTTGCTTGCTGTAAAATATTTTTAAGATCTTTTCATACTAATAATATAATTTTATAGTCGTAAATTTATAGTTGTGGTTTTATAGTGGTATTTTTAAATATATCTTGGCGTCAATGTTAGTCTTCCGACAAGTTGCATTGAAGTTTCACTGATGCTACGATGGGTTGGTGGGAATTTTGTTCAACGATTCCACCACGATTGGATTGCAAACAAGAAAAATGTTTATGCATATCAGGCTAGTAAACTGGTTGAGCAGATTGGGCGAGCGTTTGAGCTGGACACTGACGGTATCTGGTGAGTTATTGATTGATTTATTGATTGACCTATAATCGATGGATACAATGTTTATGATATTATTGATTGAAGGTGGTTTTCTACATATTTTCTTACTAAGAATGATACATCTCAATTTAATCCTCGTTTTCGAATTTTTGGATTCAAAATACAGAATCTCGGCTAATTATAAGGTGCGGCACTTTATCGCCGACCTACTTTCTCATTACAGTACTCATAGTGCAAACTAGTGCAAGTGCAAACTTGCTCCCTTACCTTTTAACTCCCTTACCCTTACCCTTACCCTTACCTGCTCCCTAGATGGATAAAGAAATAAATAAATGAATAAATAATAGGAGTACTCGTCACAGTATCTTACAGTTGCCACACTACATCAACTCTTTCTGCTTTTCAATAATCAATAGTTCCGTATGGGCTTTGTTCATGAACGTCAGTAGCGTAAGCGGAGCTTGTGATTTTGGGCAAATACGCTCCGTATACGATGGTGACGTCACGCCTGTACCGTGTATCTTCCTTACAGGTCACAATTTCGTATCCAGCGGTGATATTGAATGCGCCCGTGCAAGGACTCTTCACCAATGATCAATACCATAACCTCCAACCAGACGGATCGTACACACTGTCTGCGGAGAATTCCATCTACTTCGAGGTTGGTTGTGGGTTTTTTTTATCTCCGCAAATGTTCCCCGCAGGTGGCCCCGCGGGGCAAACTGCTAGGGCAATTTCCAGAAATACTGTCATTAGACTGTGATATATTCAAGGAAAAAGAATACGAGCCTCGGCCAAATGAACTCTTGCTTAATGAATGAATGAAATTAATATTGCTCTATTTTTGATTAATCTGAAAATATTGAAATAACGACAAGATCCTGGATCCTGGGCTGATCAACAGATTTTTAGAACTGTATTAGCATGCTAATGGTAAGATTTAATGGAGAGAGTGTGTATGTGTTTAATTAGTGATCATGTAGTGATATAGATCTATGACTATGGACCAAGAAAGAGATCAATCAGTAGTGTACACATATGGAAGATATGAATAAGTCGAAACATGAATGCGCTTGGTAGATCAACGATTGCCCCCTTAAAAGTTGGGAAATACCTACGCGGGGTCTATATTTTCAACATCTATGACATTCTGATTCCTTTAGTGTTATTATTATTGTCGGTCAGACTAATGACAATTGTCAATTGGTTTGCAGGTAGAGATTATTGTCAGTCAGACTAATGACAATTGTCAATTGGTTTGCAGGTAGAGATTATTGTCAGTCAGACTAATGACAATTGTCAATTGGTTTGCAGGTAGACGGTCCGTATCAGGCGATCATTCGCCTCGAAGAAGGAAGGAAAGAAACTCAAGAAGAGATACGGTAAAGTTTTAATTTTTATTTAAGTTATCATTCGTCCAAAAGATGATATGTGTACTATGTATCATTCAAATGATGGTGGTGTAGGTATGGGAAAAGGCGTTTGTTTCATTCTGGGTTGCTGAAGATCAATTAAGGACTGTAGAAAGGATTGGGAGCTGGGCCTGGTGGATTGATGTCACAGCATTGCTTTGTTAGCTTGGAATCTGCGAATGGCGATTGTTGATTCTTGGTCGGCTTTCTGAACGGATATGTGTGAATGCCTCTTATCGTAATCCATCGCTTGTTGAATCAATGCCCGCTATGTGCATTAGGGTTTAATAATAATATTTATTAAAAATACTATTTTTATAAATTTCGCGTTTACGAGACGCACGTATTCGATCAGCAAAATTAAATAATTGATCGGGAGGTAAATCTACAGTGCTTGCCAATATTCTATCATATTTTGGTTTTTCAGCCATAACTTTTTTGCAGCCAACCGTTTCTCTTCATTTTTTAGTATGTTTGTATAGATGGTACTGTGATATAGTAATTAAATGTCATTTCATTGTCAATGTCATTTGTCATTTCAAATGTCATTATAGATATGCAGTCTTCAATCTGGACGGTTCCCTCGCTGAATTGAAGGGCTTTGAGTTGAAACGAAGAGGAGAACTCAATGTGATCAAACAGTTCCAATCTTCCGTCTTCAAGGCATTCTTGCGAGGATCTTCCCTCGAAGAGGTACTGTAGGGTTACCGTACTAATGGGTTATGGCACTTATGGGTTACAGTGCCGTAGGGTTATGGTACTGATGGTTTACGGTTCCGGAATGTTACGCTTTTTTTCTCTCGAGTTCTAGCAATCGATCTCACTCACAATGCAGTGCATTTCGATCCTCGCAGGCTATTTTTTTTGGTTTCACGACTATTCCCGTAGCAATTGTGTTGTAGGTCTAGAACATAGCCCAGAATCAGTGTATCCGAATTAAAATACGACCATGCATGTAGCAGATGAGTGTGTTCTTTGAGAAATAAGCTCAAAATATGAGAAGGAGCTTTAGTACACATTGTACCCAATATTCCTTATGATACGTTTATCGGATTGCTTGAAAGAAAATCAGTGGCGGGCAAGCGATTCATCCAATAAATGACAACTCTAATGACAATGACAATTCATTTTTATGTCATCCAATGACATATGCTGTATCAGGCATACGAATCGGTGGCTCGTGAGGCAGACTACTGGTTGGATGTACTCTTCTCACGTGGAGTTGATCTGAGCGATCTGGAGCTATTCGATCTGATTGGAGAAAATCGATCGATGAGCCGAAAGTTGGAGGATTATGGAGAACAGGTACGGTAGGATTTGAAGGGGCGGGTTTACTGTATTGTGCGTATAAAATGTACTTGCATAAGAAAATGACAAACGGTGCTAACGAACGGAAGTCACAATCGAGAGGCGGGGCGAGATGTAGAAGGCCACATCTCGCTCAGATCAACTCCACGTGAGAAGAGTACATCCAACCAGTAGTCTGCCTCACGAGCCACTGATTCGTATGCCTGTCATTGTATTACATAGAATTGAATATATTATTTTATTTTATCATCGTGCGTATGCACGAAACGAGACAAATGATGGTAACGAGAGATAAGGTTTCAAAAATATCAAAAATATGTCTGACTGATATAGATATGCATGGGGGACTTGGTCGGATGGTATGCGAGGGTTGGAAGGGACTCAAATATGTCATTGTATGACATAGAAATGAATTGACATTGTCATTGGAGTTGTCATTTATTGGATGAATCGCTTGCCCGCTACTGATTTTCTGGACAATGTTCTCGATATAGTCATCGTGGAATATGATCTAGTTCTAGAGTATTACACTCCCGATACTGAGAAACGAAAATATAAATAAATAAGTTCTGTGAGAATCGAAATGTACTGATGACTGACTATGAGTGAGAGTGTTTACCCAATATCAATAAAACTTGATAGAGATAAACCGGTAACTTCCGGCACCGCAACCCACACAGTACCTTGAACCTACAGTACGGTAACCTTACAGTACCTCTTCCAGGGAAGATCCTCTCAGGAACGCCTTGAAGACGGACGATTGGAACTGCTTGATCACGTTCAATTCTCCTCTTCGTTTCAACTCAAAGCCCTTCAGTTCAGCGAGGGAACCGTCCAGATTGAAGACTGCATATCTATAATGACATTGAATCGTGTACCTGTCATTGAGATTTAAATTACATTGAATCATGTATCTGTCGAAAGCAAGGTAGATCAGCTATTCAATTTTCTCCTTCTATTATGTATCATGTTTCACGTAAACGCATAAATATTAATAAATCAAGTTAAATAAATTGAACCATAAACTAAACCCAACGCACAGAGTGCACATTGATATCGTGACCGACTATGATAAGAGGCATGTACATATTCGACACCAGAACTATACCCATAACATTATCATTCCGACCTAACATGTAACAAGTCAACTCTGCAACATCAATCCGCCAGGCCCAGCTCATCGATCTCTCCTTTACATAGTGTATCCCGCAATTGATCTTCAGTATTCCAGATTTTAACGAACGCCTTTTCCCATACCTACACCACCACCATTTGAATGAAACCTTGTGTAATAATATCTTTTGAAAGAATTATGAGTTAAATTAAATTTAAAAAAACTTAGCCGTACCTCTTCTTGAGTTTCTTTCCTTCCTCCTTCGAGGCGGGCAGAATGATCGCCTGATAAATTGACAATTGTCATTAGTCTGACTGACAATAGTAATAACAATAAGGCAATCGGAACGTGATAGATGTTGACAAATCTGCCCCCCCCCACCCCTGCATCTATATCCCAACTGTAACTGGGAAAACCATTAGACCAAGCACATTCTTGTTTCGAATTCACCCTATCCTCCATATTTCGACACGCAAGATTGATCACAATATCCTGATATCAAATCGTTATCATTCAGATTTTCGCAATGCTCCTATAATCGTTCAAAAAAATAAACTACCCGTTACACTACAGATTGATTTCCCTATCTCGTCATAGAGCTATATCACATCATGAACACTAATTAAGAGGCCGTTTGTGTAAGAGTCGAACAAGGGTTGGCACAGGCCAAAATTTTTTATACCCTCAAAACTTGTGTATAGGGGTTATCGACCATGCTGATGAAGGTAGGCATAGTCATTTTGGCTCCAGTGGTCCCGCAACGTCTGGGCGCGATTACGGTAAGATCACGTTTTCAGGCCATTCTCGGTCCATAGTAGAGCTAGAGGTATGAAAATTGGGCTCCGAGGACAGAATTCGATGGCGATGATGGCTGTCTACATCATTAGTTTTGAAAATTTTTCAAAAGTCGATTATTGGAAATTTTGATGGAGACGTATGCGCCCCAGACGAGTATGACAGTTCGAACCGGCGTGACGAGAGGATCACAACGATGTATTATGAGCCCATATCTCCGTTGCACCGCTAATATTGCCTCGATATAGTGATCTGCGAAAGAGGTAAACAAGAGGACTCTCTCAATTCCGCGCGCTCTCTCGCACTCTCGAGAGAGCGCGGCGAAATGAGAAAAAAAACGGCGAAACGGAATAGAGAGACGCAGACAGCTCCTCGTGATTTTGCAGATCACTATATTGAAGCAATATTAGCGGTGCAACGGAGATATGGGCTCATAATACATCGTTGTGATCCTCTCGTCACGCCGGTTCGAACTGTCAGACTCGTCTGGGGCGCAAACGTCTCCATCAAAATTTCCCGTTGTCGGCTTTTGAAAAATTTTCAAAACTAATGATGTAGACAGCCATCATCGCCATCGAATTCTGTCCTCGGAGCCCAATTTTCATACCTCTAGCTCTACTATGGACCGAGAATGGCCTGAAAACGTGATCTTACCGTAATCCCGCCCAGGCGTTGCGGGACCACTGGAGCCAAAATGACTATGCCTACCTTCATCAGCATGGTCGATAACCCCTATACACAAGTTTTGAGGGTATCAAAATTTTTGGCCTGTGCCAACCCTCTCCCAGATTTGCCCGACTCTTACACAAACGGCCTCTTAAGAGACCGGCTCGGTAAGACTCGAGCATTTTGACCCCCTGCCGGACATTCGCGAGGACTTTCGATCTGGGCCTCAATACTTTCATCATGGACACATACCGGGGGGAGACCGATGAAAGTTATAGTGAAAATGCCCTTGGGCTCAAACCCGGCTCACATATGTCGCATAAAATAAAAAATTGAAAAATTCATAACTTTTCAAGCGTGATAGCTAGCACTTTTATTTCTTTTTATTGGTGAATAACATGTCATGCACTCTTATAAACACAGCTGAACAGCAATATCATATCGTTTTGAATATGTTTTTTCGTGTCTGATTTTCAGATTTTTTTCCTTCTATCCTCGTTGAAGAGATACTGCAAGAAAATTCATAGTGCATATTGTAGCCCTGACGATTATGTACATGGTGGTCATATTCCCTTGGCCAGCCAGTTTGTCATAAGCCTCGAGAATTGCAACTGAATGTGAGATATGTGTAAATTGCAAAAATCGAAAATTAAATTTCTTGAAATTCGCAAGAGCAAGAGTTAGCTTTATAATGTCATTTTACTCGTAGTGATGCGCGTACATAGGAAAAATATAGAAATAGACTTGGACTACATTTTTTAAAAAATTAGAAAAATAATAATTTTATTTTTATTTTTTCAACTCCCACATTCAGTCGACCGTCAAGGCAAGTTGATTCATAGGGCGGATGGTGGCTCTTGCATGTGTGTTTGCAGAAACGACTGCAACGTGAAGAATCGTCGTTTCGCAGATCTCGAATTTATTTTTTTAATTATCAAACTTGAATATTTATATGTTTCTTTCACATAAATCGGTTGGAAGGTGGCGTATGGCAACCAAAGCCGTACCATTTTGATCAGTGGGAGTGAACTGTACTTGAATACCATAATCATCAGGAATCGCGAACTGATCTTTTTTTCAGTCGACCCATTATTTTCAACCATGACCCCGGGTTCATGGTTGAGAATGGCTGAGGTCGAAAAATTCATGATGATCCCAGACCAAATACTATTTGGCATTATATCAATAATGGGCCATCTTTTATTTTTATGGATACCATATCTCGAATTACCGTAATAGTAATGCACGCACCTGAATTTTCCGAGAATCTCACCACATTATTGTAGGATACGGTAGCTAGATTACGGTAATTCGAGTAATGGTATCCATAAAAATAAAAGTTGGCCCACTATTGATATAATGCCAAATAGTATTTGGTCTGGGATCATCATGATTTTTTCGACCTCAGCCATTCTCAACCATGAACCCCGGGTCATGGTTGAGAATCGGGGGTCGACTGAAAAAAAAGTTAGTTCGTGATTCCTGACGGTTACAGTAGTGCAGTACAGTACACTCCTACTGATAGCAATGGTACAACTTTGGTTCCCATACGCCACCTTCCAACCGATTTATATGAAAGAAACATATAAATATTCAAGTTTGATAATTAAAAAAATAAATTCGAGATCTGCGAAACGACGATTCTTCACGTTGCAGTCGTTTCTGCAAACACACATGCAAGAGCCACCATCCGCCCTATGAATCAACTTGCCTTGACGGTCGACTGAATGTGGGAGTTGAAAAAATAAAAATAAAATAATTATTTTTCTAAATTTAAAAAAAATGTAGTCTGAGTCTATTTGTATATTTTTCCTATGTACGCGCATCACTACGAGTAAAATGACATTATAAAGCTAACTCTTGCTCTTGCGAATTTCAAGAAATTTAATTTTCGATTTTTGCAATTTACACATATCTCACATTCAGTTGCAATTCTCGAGGCTTATGACAAACTGGCTGGCCAAGGGAATATGACCACCATGTACATAATCGTCAGGGCTACAATATGCACTATGAATTTTCTTGCAGTATCTCTTCAACGAGGATAGAAGGAAAAAAATCTGAAAATCAGACACGAAAAAACATATTCAAAACGATAAGATATTGCTGTTCAGCTGTGTTTATAAGAGTGCATGACATGTTATTCACCAATAAAAAGAAATAAAAGTGCTAGCTATCACGCTTGAAAAGTTATGAATTTTTCAATTTTTTTATTTTATGCGACATATGTGAGCCGGGTTTGAGCCCAAGGGCATTTTCACTATAACTTTCATCGGTCTCCCCCCGGTATGTGTCTATGATGAAAGTATTGAGGCCCAGATCGAAAGTCTCGCGAATGTCCGGACCATGCTCGAGTCTTACCGAGCCGGTCTCTTAAACACATAGACGCACACTCTCTCCATTTATCCTTACAATTAGCATGCTTATACAGTATTAAAAATCTGTTGATTATACCCGGACGTTCCCCTGTCATCTCAATATTTCTAGATCAAAATAGAGCAATATTAATTTCATTCATTCATTTGTAACACGTTTATAAAGAGTTCATTTAGTTGAGGTCTCGTATGCTTTTTCCCTGAATATACCACCGTCTAATGATAATTACTCTGGAAATTTCCCCCAAGCAGTTTGCCACGAGGGGAAATATGCGGGGAAAAACCTGAGAAAAACCCCCCAACCAACCTCAAAGTAGATGGAATTCTCTGCAGATAATGTGCACGATCCGTCCGGTTGGAGGTTATGGTATTGATCATTGGTGAAGAGACCCTGCACGGGCGCATTCAACATCGCCGCCGGGTACGAGATTGTGACTTGCAAGAGACGGCAAACGGTTAGCCCCGACAAGTGTGACGTCACCAGCGAATACGGAGCGTATCTGCCAAAAACAAAAGCTCCGCACACGCTAGTGAAGTCCATGGACACAGCCAATACGGAACTATTGATTATTCAAAAGCACTGTAAGAGTTACTGTAATGTGACTACTGTAAGATACCGTAACGAGTTCTTTTGAGAGCACTGAAACGATTGCACAGTACCACACCTTATAGATATTACTGTTGCTGTATTATTCATCCAATAATTCTGACAAAATTGTGCCAATCATCTGCCCATTTAGAGATGGCATCTATAGCAGACTGTAGGGAAGCGGATGAATTTTCATCCTCAATAGCTTTGAAAATTTTGATATCATCCGCGTACATCCTTGCAATGACACCATTATTTTGGACAAGGGATGGAATTTCTGAGGTATAGATCAGGAAAAGTAAAGGGCCTAATACTGAACCTTGGGGTACACCACTAGTAACGGGCAGTGACTTTGACAATTTATCGTGTATTCTTACTTGGAAAGTGCGATTTTGCAGATACCCGGATATCCATTTTGTAGTTCTAGTCGAGAGACCAATCTTGCTTAATTTCATTAAAAGCTTATTGTGCGATACTCTATCAAAAGCTTTAGCAAAATCAAAGTAAATGACATCGACAGGTTTACCGTCACTAATAGACGTGGTCCAATGTTCTAGAACCTCTAGCATCTGCATTTCTCGTGATCTTTTCTTTCGAAAACCATATTGCTCATCAGGAAATATTTCTAACGATTCACAGTGATTGATTATTGGTTTGCACAAAAGGCGCTCGAAAATACGGCAGAAAAAGGAAGTTATTGATATCGGACGGTATTTCATAGGGTCAGAATAGGGAGGTTGTTTCTTGACTGGGGTAATTATGGAGTGACACCACAAGGAGGGAACAACTCCTGATTCATATGAGCTATTGAAAAACATTTTGAAAATCTTTAACGCAACTATTCGATCTATGAACTTATGAGGATTCTTCCTGTTTTGGCTACGATATGTGAACTGTTCAAACTTGATTAAAATGTAATAACCTATTTTGAATTACTAACTCATTTCAGTTATCCCTCTTCATCTCAAAGAGTCATCCAATCTATTCTTGACTATAGACTATCAGAGGATTGTAGGTCGACGTATCCTCAAGCACTTCTTCTACCATTTCTTGTACCTCGTGGTGAGTTTACGGTATACCTAGTGTAATATACTGTATACTTAAAGTATACCTAGAATAGTATACAGTATGCCTAACCCTTAGTGGCTTAAGTAGTTAAGTAGCAAACATTGTTGTAGTTAGCCAAATTATGTTGATTCATGGATTGGTTTAATATGTTATTTTTTGTTTCTACCATAATTTGTCCTAATGTCAAAATCTATCGTAATTGTATTTCTACTTATGCTTTATAATTATAGTTATATCATCATTATCTGTTAATTCAACCTTACTACCTCGTTGTGGTATTGTATTTATGTGTGCCTAATGTATTTCTTTATGTATCTCATTATCATTCTTACTTGAAACGCACATAAAGATATTATTATTATTTTTTATTGAACCGAAGTATTGACAATAATATGTATGATATTCGGAAGATTTGTTACGTTCTGTGTAATAGTCCAAAAATTTCGATTGTTTTGTGTTCATAGTTTCAAGCGTGCACATTATCGATTATGTCACAATATCAATTGCATCATTCGTTTGAGCAATCTTTGGTCTTTGATCTCTCTGTGTCTCCGGAAATGTCTATCTATACTATAGTATTGATTCTAAGATAGGAAGTGGTTCCCTCCCAGAGTGAGATCAGTGATAGAGTGGCCAGATGATCAGAGTAGATCGATGGGCAGAGACGCAGAGAGTCATCGCGCGCGCTGAACCCGAAATACCACCACTACTAAGACGAGTGGAGGGCGGGGATAACTTCACTGACAAAAAATGTGAAAAAATTAAAAATTTTAAAAATAGTAGTTCTCATAAAATAAAGGCGCTAAATTACTCTAATAGTTCTCCTGGCACAGATTTCGAAAGAAAAAGTAGAAAAATATGCGAAAAGATATATTAATTAATTAATTTATCTAGGTCGTATTCAGTTGATAAACTCGAGTATAATGATATGATGTTCATACCAATAATTATGATAACCTGTTAAATTACGGTAATAAATAACTTGACACGATCAAGGCTAGCCTCACTTACAATCCATTTACAAATTGAATACTTTACCTCCAGAGTCAATCAATATTTTGCGGCGATCGTGAGAATATTGGATAAGTCTACGATCGTGACTACTCAGTACATGTTGATTGAAAATGTTGTCACATATTTAGGATGCATGCCTAATTTAAGCAAATTAAAATGTCATTTCAATGACTGTCAGCATTCCTTTTCTAAATTTCAAATGCTACATTAATCGTCACTTTATGGTCTATTGATTTGTTTTACCCAAGTAAAGAAATATTCAAACTCGTTGAAAGCGCATTTTACATAAAGTACAATGCTTTTCCTAATATTTTTTTAATGTGTGGCAATTTTAAGGAAAATAGGTTAGTTCACGATCATTCTACGGGACCTCTGTCGCACACTAGAGCTTATCGTAGGGAGAGCAAAAATACATTAATTGTAACGGTGCATAAGAAAAAAATAGCAAAATCAGTTGGGCAAAGTTGTGAGTGTTGATCTTTTGCTAATCTTTCTCGGGGAATCGAACCTCTTTGCCGACCAACCGGCCAGTTTGATTGTCCGAGCTCTTATCCACTAGACCATGGGTCCCTGTTAGATTTCATGTCAACTATTTTGAATCACCCTTTTTATATAGTGATTCTGACTCCTCCCATTTAACTGCGCGGGCTTGGACACCGATTGCAATCACTAACACACCCAAATATCGTCGATGTCGTTAGCTTAAGAAGTGAGATCTTTTCTAATCTTAGGTCGTATCCATGAATCGTGGGAAACCGTTTGTCGACAAACGTGACGTCACAATCGTAGGCGGAGGATTCTCGTCAAGCGATTCCGCCTATGCTTGTGACGTCTCGTTTATCGACAAACGGTTTCCCACGATTCATGGATACGACCTAAGATTAGAAAAGATCTCACTTCTTAAGCTAACGACATCTCTCACTACGAATCACATTTAACTTTGAAAGGAACATGTTTTAGAAAAAAGAAATGCAAGGATGACTATGCACAAAATAATGCTTGAGCGATACCGTTATCGTAACAAGGGAGAACGACAGGAAGCATAGAAATTTAATATTCAGAAGCCGTGAAAAGAATAGAAAAAGTCATCTTTTTATGACTTTTGAATAGAGTATAAGATTAGAGCCAAGATAGACTCGTACCTCCAAGAGCGGCAACGGATCGTTGAAGACCCGACGTCGTCTCCGATGATGTCGGCGTTTCTCGGCAGACGGAGGCGATTGTCATCCTTCATCGGACGTTTCGTCGCACTCCATATAGAATCGTGGGCATCGTGGGCCTGGTGCTCTGAAATAGATTAGACATTACTCAAGGTAATAGTTCAATAGTAAAAGTAATAGTTCAGTTTAGAATATGAATCCTAGATATGTGACAGAGAACTAGAAACGGAGAACCGAGAGGAATATGGGATGCAAATGAACAAAATAAGACTCATGGCAGGCAATAACAGATCGATAATCAGGAGAGAGATAGGGAAGAAGAGAGAGAGGATAAGAAAGAGACGCCGAAAACGGCGCGAAAATCACTGAGAGTGACACAAAGAGAAAGAGAGGAATGAGAGATGTAGAGAGAACATGGCGAGATCATGTCAAGAGGGGATAATTTGAGAGAGAAGTAGAGATAGAGAGATGGAGCAATAGAGAAGGAAATGAAGAAGGAGAAGAATAGCAACAGTCTGAACTATAATAATTAAGAATAGAAAAAAACAAGAAAAAAGTTGTGTCAACAAGTAGTTCCATTCAAACAAGAAGGTAAACGACCTAGAATGGATGGAAACGCTAATCATTTTGTTCTTTCTGTTCACTCTCTTGCTTTCCCACACTCTCTCACTCCGTCTGGTCTTTCGTACGTTAACACGCCCTCTCTAGAATTTGATGAAGTCGCGAGCAGGAGAGGAACAAGAATGCAAGGATCAAAGATCGAGTTCGGAAAGGAAAGGAGCAGGGAGGCAAGCGAAGAGCGATGAAACGGCCGAAGAAGAAAGAATAGAGTGGAAGAGACAGAGAAGTTAGGGAATCGCCAATGAGTCAACAACACTATTGATGGTAGATCATTGAGGACGGCATATTTTTCCTTTCTCTGGACTCTCTCGCTTTCGCACACTCTCTCACTCTGTCTGCACTCTCTCGCAGTTGCTCACCCTCCTCTATGATCAAAGAACGATCACATAGTCAGGGTAGGAATCAATATTCAATATCAGACAGTAGATCACTCTATTAGACTCCATATTGTTCGTTATCTCCACATGCACGTGCACTCAGATCGATGATCCTTCTAGAACGTCATGATCGAGCGCGTGAGAGAATGTGCGTGCTCCTTGGTAATCCGTATATAAGACAACCTAATCCCGGTCATCGTCATTTATCGTCTCATCACCTCGGCTTGACTCCAGCTCTCCTCGGCACAACTACAACTCCGATGACCGGCCCTCTCTCAACTATCGGAGTACTCTACTCTCATCGGCATGTGGACACGGATCCGACTTCTTGTTCAGTGAGGTATAGTGTTTCATCCCTCCAATGCCGTATCGATTATCTTTCTGCTATTTTTCTCTCATATCTTGCCGCATCCGTTGCTCACCGTATCCGTTTACTTACTGTAGCCGCTGACTTACTGTATCTGCTTACTCACCGTAGTTTTATCCGTTGACTTACCGTTGTTTCATCCGCTGACTTACCGTATCCACCGACTTACCGTATCCACCGACTTACCGTATCCACTGACTTACCGTATCCACTGACTTACCGTATCCACTGACTTACCGTATCCACTGACTTACCGTATCCACTGGCTTACCGTATCCACTGGCTTACCGTATCCACTGGCTTACCGTATCCATTGGCTTACCGTATCCATTGGCTTACCGTATCCACTGACTTACCGTATCCACTGACTTACCGTATCCACTGACTTACCGTATCCACTGACTTACCGTATCCACTGACTTACCGTATCCACTGAATTTCCGTAGTTTTATCCGTTGGCTTACGGTAGTTCTGTCTGTCTGTCGCTCTCTGGCTCTCTGTCGAGCGATAGTGTTTATAATATATGGATAGGTAATTTTGGTAGATTACTTCAGTCTATTGCACTCCGCGCACTCGGTTAGTATAATAGGAATATTTTAAATCACTTAATTATTTCCTCCTAGTACTTTTTATCGAGCGTATGCCCTTCTAACCGTATCCATCTCGATCCATCGTCCCCATGTCCCCACCTCTCTCTTACGGTACCGTAGCCCGCTTTGACCGTTGATGGGGTACTCCCGGTTTCGAGCAATTTGTACGACTCACCGGGTTTACCCAATGTACGGCTGGGTGCGGTGACGTGGATAGATTAGTGTAGTATTTCGTATTTACTTGCTTGAGCATCTTGTGTTAGCTCTCTTTACCTCTACCATAGAGATCTTTCTTACTGTTGCCCTTCGTTCTCTTACAATTAATCTCTCTGTTAATGTATATTCCACATTTCATTACACGATACTCTCACTAATGCGCAATTAGCAGTCTTTATTTCTCTCATCTCCTAGTCTCATCTCATCTCTTTTCTAAGTTGCGCTTTGATCTTTACTCTGTCGTACATCGTCCTTCTTTCCTCTATCACTATGAATTCGGTATGCTTCAGGCTTGAGGTACCGTATAGCTAACAATCATGGCTGAGGAACAAATGAAGCTGAAAGGAATCCTTGAGAGCCTCAACGGTTGGATCACTATTTCCACCACCACCCAGAACTGCAAGACCACTGTCATCTCTGCCGCTCGTGGTACATTTCTATTTTTAAGCTAATTTTCTCTGTAGTTTTTGTTATATTGCTTTGTTAATTAAAAATACTTTCAGACAACACTGTCCTCGCTTGGGACGTCGACCCTAGAGACCGCCAAACAGCGATATGCCATAGACGAATGAGAAAATGAGAGGAGTGAATTTTCCATCTCGAGAGACGGTTGACCGAACCTATGGTATATCGTGATATACGAATGACTTCGATAGACGGCTATTCCAAGATGCTTTTGGCCAAAAGTATCTTGACGAATTAAATTAATATTATTACTATATGTACAAGAATAAGTATGCATGCACTTTAAATATAATTTTTTTGATTAAATAAGTTAACTAGCAATGTACCCTATGGTGTTTCGGCCGCTACGTCTAAAGGAAATGTCCGTCTCATCTCGACACCTATGCCTCCGACGATCGGACTATCGTCTCCATTGTCTCCATGGACGCCCCGTATCCCCGTATCTCCTCCGATGACATGTTCGCCCTCTCTGGATCATGGGACAAGACCCTCGGACGTCTCGTTCGTTCCGTCTTTAAATCCAATCTGTAAATCTTCCAAGTTTCTTCAGACCCCTGCAGCCATTCTTGATCGCTGGCATATAAACCTCTTGTCCGTCTCGGTTCAACGGTTGGGTTCTCGGTTCAACGACGCATCGATTCTGGATGGCCATGAAAACGGATGTCAATCACCAATGGATGTTTTACATCGAAAGGTACATGTCTCTCTTCCCACATCGTATTCAAAAATGCAAAAAATGAGAGAAGTGTGCGAAGTTACCCACTTTGTTTTGTTCTTGTTTTTAGCTTAATTTTGGTTCATTTTCATTTGAAATTTTTGAGCACATCTGCTCGATTATCAGCTATTGCTGCATAGGTATCCCCGAATCTTTACAAACGATTTGTCGACAATCGTGACGTCACAATGAGTAATGAGAATGCGTCTGCCGAAACAACCTCTGTATGCTCTTGCGACAGAGGTTGTTTCGGCAGACCTCACATTCTGCCTTTCTGTCTGCGGTGCGGTCGGTTCGACTAAGCTCTCCGTCCCTCTCTCGCCCACTCCATCAACAGAAAAGGAACAACAGACGAATCCCCTCCTAGAAGGCTTTGGAATGCCTGGAGGTGTACTTCCAACTGTCAAGCAGGCCTAATGGACGATAGCGGAACGTTTTCGTGGGTTTACTACTTCGATCAACAAGTTTCAGTTCGATCGTTTTCTTGAATGGAGAATAACATCTCTCAGAGACGGAAGAATAAGAACTTGCAAGAAAATTCCCCCTGCCCCTGACTTACTCTTCTGCACTTAGTGCTGATAAGATAAATGTATTGTAAATGTATTGTATGCTCTTGCGACGCCACGTTCGTGGTCTTAACGGTTTGCTAATGTTCATGAATACTCATCTGAAAGCCTTCACGAAACAGAAACGCATTTCAAAGTCAAAGGTTCAAAGGTCACCGACGTTCTCGTTACTGTCGACCAAAGAGTTGGCGGAAAAAATCTAGCAATCTATGATATTCTCTCCTTCTACAGGTGTCTTGTCGTCGTTTATGAGCTAATCTAACGGATTCAGAAGGAGACTTCGACTTTTGCGTCGTGAATTCTACTACTACTCGACTACTACTCGGTATCATTGTTTAGAATGCTGCCCTTGGAATTAGCGAATAATTTTTCGTTATAGTGTTATATTGGTCTTTTCATCCGCTTTGTCGATGAGGTCATCCGAGGAAGACTGCCAAGACTACCGAATGTTCTCGACGGACGTCAAACGGTGGATGAGCAATGGTGGAGTGCTACATTTCATTTGACTAATTCTTCACACTACTTTCCAAAGAGAATAAAGATTTTGGGATTTTTTAAAATGTTTACAAGCGGTGTCCAAGCCCGCGAAGTTAAATAGGCGGAGTCGGAATCACTATGTAAGTAGCGTTAAGCATAAATGATTCGAGCTACATATCGGTGTATATGTAAGGGCTCGACATACGATAAGATAGGTTTCATTGCCATTTTCACATTTCACAAGTAATTTTTATGATATAAGAGTAAAAGCTACTTTTGTACTTCGGCCATTGTGGCGACTGTAAAATAATACGGTTCGACATGAGCTGAAGTGTGTACGATTCAGAATTTTTTTCTCTTTCACATGGTATATGACACGATTAGTATCGTTGACAATTTGACTTGTCATGAATTGTTTTGTAGCGAAAATGCAAAGAGTACTGGAAGATAATTTAGCATTTTGGCCTATCTGACCGCTGTTCAGGAATGGAAAAGTGTATCGTATTCAGATTTTTTTTCTCATTCGTTGGGTATACGATAAGATAGGTTTCATTGCCATTTTCACATTTCACAAGTAATTTAGCTTTTACTGTTATATCATAAAAATTATCTTATCGTATACCCAACGAATGAGAAAAAAAATCTGAATACGATACACTTTTCCATTCCTGAACAGCGGTCAGATAGGCCAAAATGCTAAATTATCTTCCAGTACTCTTTGCATTTTCGCTACAAAACAATTCATGACAAGTCAAATTGTCAACGATACTAATCGTGTCATATACCATGTGAAAGAGAAAAAAATTCTGAATCGTACACACTTCAGCTCATGTCGAACCGTATTATTTTACAGTCGCCACAATGGCCGAAGTACAAAAGTAGCTTTTACTCTTATATCATAAAAATTACTTGTGAAATGTGAAAATGGCAATGAAACCTATCTTATCGTATGTCGAGCCCTTACATATACACCGATATGTAGCTCGAATCATTTATGCTTAACGCTACTTACATAGTGATTCCGACTCCGCCTATTTAACTTCGCGGGCTTGGACACCGCTTGTAAACATTTAAAAAAAAACCCAAAATCTTTATTCTCTTTGGAAAGTAGTGTGAAGAATTAGTCAAACGAAATGTAGCACTCCACCATTGCTCATCCACCGTTTGACGTCCGTCGAGAACATTCGGTAGTCTTGGCAGTCTTCCTCGGATGACCTCATCGACAAAGCGGATGAAAAGACCAATATAACACTATAACGAAAAATTATTCGCTAATTCCAAGGGCAGCATTCTAAACAATGATACCGAGTAGTAGTCGAGTAGTAGTAGAATTCACGACGCAAAAGTCGAAGTCGCCTTCTGAATCCGTTAGATTAGCTCATAAACGACGACAAGACACTTGTAGAAGGAGAGAATATCATAGATTGCTAGATTTTTTCCGCCAACTCTTTGGTCGACAGTAACGAGAACGTCGGTGACCTTTGAACCTTTGACTTTGAAATGCGTTTCTGTTTCGTGAAGGCTTTCAGATGAGTATTCATGAACATTAGCAAACCGTTAAGACCACGAACGTGGCGTCGCAAGAGCATACAGAGGTTGTTTCGGCAGACGCATTCTCATTACTCATTGTGACGTCACGATTGTCGACAAATCGTTTGTAAAGATTCGGGGATACCTATGCAGCAATAGCTGATAATCGAGCAGATGTGCTCAAAAATTTCAAATGAAAATGAACCAAAATTAAGCTAAAAACAAGAACAAAACAAAGTGGGTAACTTCGCACACTTCTCTCATTTTTTGCATTTTTGAATACGATGTGGGAAGAGAGACATGTACCTTTCGATGTAAAACATCCATTGGTGATTGACATCCGTTTTCATGGCCATCCAGAATCGATGCGTCGTTGAACCGAGAACCCAACCGTTGAACCGAGACGGACAAGAGGTTTATATGCCAGCGATCAAGAATGGCTGCAGGGGTCTGAAGAAACTTGGAAGATTTACAGATTGGATTTAAAGACGGAACGAACGAGACGTCCGAGGGTCTTGTCCCATGATCCAGAGAGGGCGAACATGTCATCGGAGGAGATACGGGGATACGGGGCGTCCATGGAGACAATGGAGACGATAGTCCGATCGTCGGAGGCATAGGTGTCGAGATGAGACGGACATTTCCTTTAGACGTAGCGGCCGAAACACCATAGGGTACATTGCTAGTTAACTTATTTAATCAAAAAAATTATATTTAAAGTGCATGCATACTTATTCTTGTACATATAGTAATAATATTAATTTAATTCGTCAAGATACTTTTGGCCAAAAGCATCTTGGAATAGCCGTCTATCGAAGTCATTCGTATATCACGATATACCATAGGTTCGGTCAACCGTCTCTCGAGATGGAAAATTCACTCCTCTCATTTTCTCATTCGTCTATGGCATATCGCTGTTTGGCGGTCTCTAGGGTCGACGTCCCAAGCGAGGACAGTGTTGTCTGAAAGTATTTTTAATTAACAAAGCAATATAACAAAAACTACAGAGAAAATTAGCTTAAAAATAGAAATGTACCACGAGCGGCAGAGATGACAGTGGTCTTGCAGTTCTGGGTGGTGGTGGAAATAGTGATCCAACCGTTGAGGCTCTCAAGGATTCCTTTCAGCTTCATTTGTTCCTCAGCCATGATTGTTAGCTATACGGTACCTCAAGCCTGAAGCATATCGAATTCATAGTGATAGAGGAAAGAAGGACGATGTACGACAGAGTAAAGATCAAAGCGCAACTTAGAAAAGAGATGAGATGAGACTAGGAGATGAGAGAAATAAAGACTGCTAATTGCGCATTAGTGAGAGTATCGTGTAATGAAATGTGGAATATACATTAACAGAGAGATTAATTGTAAGAGAACGAAGGGCAACAGTAAGAAAGATCTCTATGGTAGAGGTAAAGAGAGCTAACACAAGATGCTCAAGCAAGTAAATACGAAATACTACACTAATCTATCCACGTCACCGCACCCAGCCGTACATTGGGTAAACCCGGTGAGTCGTACAAATTGCTCGAAACCGGAAGTACCCCATCAACGGTCAAAGCGGGCTACGGTACCGTAAGAGAGAGGTGGGGACATGGGGACGATGGATCGAGATGGATACGGTTAGAAGGGCATACGCTCGATAAAAAGTACTAGGAGGAAATAATTAAGTGATTTAAAATATTCCTATTATACTAACCGAGTGCGCGGAGTGCAATAGACTGAAGTAATCTACCAAAATTACCTATCCATATATTATAAACACTATCGCTCGACAGAGAGCCAGAGAGCGACAGACAGACAGAACTACCGTAAGCCAACGGATAAAACTACGGAAATTCAGTGGATACGGTAAGTCAGTGGATACGGTAAGTCAGTGGATACGGTAAGTCAGTGGATACGGTAAGTCAGTGGATACGGTAAGCCAATGGATACGGTAAGCCAATGGATACGGTAAGCCAATGGATACGGTAAGCCAATGGATACGGTAAGCCAATGGATACGGTAAGCCAATGGATACGGTAAGCCAGTGGATACGGTAAGTCAGTGGATACGGTAAGTCAGTGGATACGGTAAGTCAGTGGATACGGTAAGCCAGTGGATACGGTAAGTCAGTGGATACGGTAAGTCGGTGGATACGGTAAGTCGGTGGATACGGTAAGTCAGCGGATGAAACAACGGTAAGTCAACGGATAAAACTACGGTGAGTAAGCAGATACAGTAAGTCAGCGGCTACAGTAAGTAAACGGATACGGTGAGCAACGGATGCGGCAAGATATGAGAGAGAAAATAGCAGAAAGATAATCGATACGGCATTGGAGGGATGGGACACTATACCTCACTGAACAAGAAGTCGGATACGTGTCCACATGCCGATGAGAGTAGAGTACTCCGGTAGTTGAGAGAGGGCCGGTCATCGGAGTTGTAGTTGTACCGAGGAGAGCTGGAGTCAAGCCGAGGTGATGAGACGATAAATGACGATGACCGGGAGTAGGTTGTCTTATATACGGATTACCAAGGAGCACGCACATCCACTCACGCGCTCGATCATGACGTTCTAGAAGGATCATCGATCTGAGTGCACGTGCATGTGGAGATAACGAACAATATGGAGTCTAATAGAGTGATCAACTGTCTGATATTGAATATTGATTCCTACCCTGACTATGTGATCGTTCTTTGATCATAGAGGAGGGTGAGCAACTGCGAGAGAGTGCAGACAGAGTGAGAGAGTGTGGGAAAGCGAGAGAGTCCAGAGAAAGGAAACATATGCCGTCCTCAATGATCTACCATCAATAGTGTTGTTGACTCATTGGCGATTCCCTAACTTCTCTGTCTCTTCCACTCTATTCTTTCTTCTTCGGCCATTTCGTCGTTCTTCGCTTGCCTCCCTGCTCCTTTCCTTTCCGAATCTTTGATCCTTGCATTCTTGTTCCTCTCCTGCTCGCGACTTCATCACATTCTAGAGAGGGCGTGTTAACGTACGAAAGAGCAGACGGAGTGAGAGAGTGTGGGAAAGCGAGAGAGTGAACAGAAAGAACAAAATGCATTTCCATCCATTCTAGGTCGTTTACATTCTTGTTTGAATGGAACTACTTGTCGACACAACTTTTTTCTTGTTTTTTTTTTTATATTCTTAATTATTATGGTTCAGACTGTTGCTATTCTTCTCCTTCTTCATTTCCTTCTCTATTGCTCCATCTCTCTATCTCTACTTCTCTCTCAAATTATCCCCTCTTGCCATGATCTCGCCATGTTCTCTCTACATCTCTCATTCCACTCTTTCTCTTTGTGTCACTCTCAGTGATTTTCCCGCCGTTTTCGGCGTCTCTTTCTTATCCTCTCTCTCTTCTTCCCTATCTCTCTCCTGTGGCCGTATGCAAGAACAACGGGAAAACCGTTTTCCGGGAAAATGTGACGTCATTAGCGTAGGCGGAGGATTTTTGGAAAACGCCTCCGCCTACGCTAATGACGTCACATTTTCCGGGAAAACGGTCCTTGCATACGGCCACTGATTATCGATCTGTTATTGCCTGCTATGATTCTTATTTTGCTCATTTGCATCCCATAGTCCTCACGGTTCTCCGTTCGTGGTTCCCTGTCACATATCTAGGATTCATATTCTAAACTGAACTATAGTAATGTCAAATCTATTTCTGAGGACCATGTCCGACGATGCCCGATGCTCCATGGAGTGCGACGAAACGTCCATTGACAGGATGACTATCGCCTCCGTCTACGGGCAAACGCCGACATCATCGGAGACGACGTTGGGTCTTCAACGATCCGTTGCCGCTCTTGGAGGTACGAGTCTATCTTTGCTCTAATCTTATACTCTATTCAAAAGTCATAAAAATATGACTTTTTCTTTTCTTTTCACGGCTTCTGAATATTAAATTTCTATGCTTCCTGTCGTTCTCCCCTGTTACGATAACGGTATCGCTCAAGCATTATTTTGTGCATAGTCATCCTTGCATTTCTTTTTCTAAAACATGTTCCTTTCAAAGTTAAATGTGCTTCGTAGTGAGAGATGTCGTTAGCTTAAGAAGTGAGATCTTTTCTAATCTTAGGTCGTATCCATGAATCGTGGGAAAGTTCGTCGACAAACGTGACGTCACAATCGTAGGCGGAGGATTCTCTTCAAGCAACCCCGTCTATGCTTGTGACGTCTCGTTTATCGACAAACGGTTTGCCACCGTCCATGGAAACGGCCTCTTGCGTAATGTTCAAAAGTGACGATAAGATAAAAACCGTGCTCATCTATTTTGTATGATAAAACAGTGGCGAGTTGTGCTTGCTTAGCTTTTGAACACAGATTATGATAGAAAGAATTGTTGAATGAATTGTAATCTAACGTTATTCATGTCGATTCTTCGATTGGTCGTCGTTGCGTCGTAGTCTTCACGTGAAGATCGTCAGGTCGTCCTCGTTGTACTTCTCAATGAAAGAGTGAAGATGTGAACAAGCCCACTCCACTCCACAAGACAACTCCGCGAACGTCCAGACTCCCGTTGAAGAGCCTGCTGGATTCTGTTTTTAGAAATAATAAAGATATTTGGGTGTGTTAGTGATTGCAATCGGTGTCCAAGCCCGCGCAGTTAAATGGGAGGAGTCAGAATCACTATATAAAAAGGGTGATTCAAAATAGTTGACATGAAATCTAACAGGGACCCATGGTCTAGTGGATAAGAGCTCGGACAATCAAACTGGCCGGTTGGTCGGCAAAGAGGTTCGATTCCCCGAGGAAGATTAGCAAAAGATCAACACTCACAACTTTGCCCAACTGTTTTTGCTATTTTTTTCTTATGCACCGTTACAATTAATGTATTTTTGCTCTCCCTACGATAATCTCTAGTGTGCGACAGAGGTCCCGTAGAATGATCGTGAACTAACCTATCTTCCTTAAAATTGCCACACATTAAAAAAATATTAGGAAAAGCATTGTACTTTATGTAAAATGCGCTTTCAACGAGTTTGAATATTTCTTTACTTGGGTAAAACAAATCAATAGACCATAAAGTGACGATTAATGTAGCATTTGAAATTTAGAAAAGGAATGCTGACAGTCATTGAAATGACATTTTAATTTGGTTAAATTAGGCATGCATCCTAAATATGTGACAACATTTTCAATCAACATGTACTGAGTAGTCACGATCGTAGACTTATCCAATATTCTCACGATCGCCGCAAAATATTGATTGACTCTGGAGGTAAAGTATTCAATTTGTAAATGGATTGTAAGTGAGGCTAGCCTTGATCGTGTCAAGTTATTTATTACCGTAATTTAACAGGTTATCATAATTATTGGGATGAACATCATATCATTATACTCGAGTTTATCAACTGAATACGACCTAGATAAATTAATTAATTAATATATCTTTTCGCATATTTTTCTACTTTTTCTTTCGAAATCTGTGCCAGGAGAACTATTAGAGTAATTTAGCGCCTTTATTTTATGAGGACTACTATTTTTAAAATTTTTAATTTTTTCACATTTTTTGTCAGTGAAGTTATCGCCGCCCTCCACCCGTCATAGTAGTGGTGGTATTTCGGGTTCAGCGCGCGCGATGACTCTCTGCGTCTCTGCCCATCGATCTACTCTGATCATCTGGCCACTCTATCACTGATCTCACTCTGGGAGGGAACCACTTCCTATCTTAGAATCAATACTATAGTATAGATAGACATTTCCGGAGACACAGAGAGATCAAAGACCAAAGATTGCTCAAACGAATGATGCAATTGATATTGTGACATAATCGATAATGTGCACGCTTGAAACTATGAACACAAAACAATCGAAATTTTTGGACTATTACACAGAACGTAACAAATCTTCCGAATATCATACATATTATTGTCAATACTTCGGTTCAATAAAAAATAATAATAATATCTTTATGTGCGTTTCAAGTAAGAATGATAATGAGATACATAAAGAAATACATTAGGCACACATAAATACAATACCACAACGAGGTAGTAAGGTTGAATTAACAGATAATGATGATATAACTATAATTATAAAGCATAAGTAGAAATACAATTACGATAGATTTTGACATTAGGACAAATTATGGTAGAAACAAAAAATAACATATTAAACCAATCTATGAATCAACATAATTTGGCTAACTACAACAATGTTTGCTACTTAACTACTTAAGCCACTAAGGGTTAGGCATACTGTATACTATTCTAGGTATACTTTAAGTATACAGTATATTACACTAGGTATACCGTAAACTCACCACGAGGTACAAGAAATGGTAGAAGAAGTGCTTGAGGATACGTCGACCTACAATCCTCTGATAGTCTATAGTCAAGAATAGATTGGATGACTCTTTGAGATGAAGAGGGATAACTGAAATGAGTTAGTAATTCAAAATAGGTTATTACATTTTAATCAAGTTTGAACAGTTCACATATCGTAGCCAAAACAGGAAGAATCCTCATAAGTTCATAGATCGAATAGTTGCGTTAAAGATTTTCAAATGTGGCTAGGTTTTCAAAAACAAATCCCCAAATGCGGCTTAATTCCTCAACTTTTGACTATCCATATGTACTGTCCTCAAAGATGAATAAACATTATTATAAATATATTGTAAATGAATATTCAATTATCATAAAAATAATATTATAAATAAATATTCAGATTAAAAATAAATATTATTAACCTGGCATGATTCCCAATGTCTTCAGTGCGGAATAATCTTGTTGTGATGCGATACAACAGAGAATGGTAAGACGATTTGACGATGCTAGTGATGAGAGACGGAACCACTGCAATTTTTTAAATTAATCTCACATTGAATAAATGTGACAGCACGTGAGACAAATTAATGTGGCTTAAATTTTCCTTACGTTTCTGCGCAACAACAGAGACATAGTGCACATTTCGAACGGAATTTTGCATTTGTTAGCCCAACCGGAATACCAAAGGAGAACCATTTTCGGGAACCCGTGGTTAACAGTATTGGTTAACAATAACTCAAACGGAATACCATTGGTTAACCCAAACAGAATACCACTGGTTAACCATTTTCGGGAACCCGTACCTTCTCGACTTCCTTATCAGCCTCATCCACATTCTTCATAGTCTTAGTCGTGATCTGCATCGTCGGTCGGATATACGGTTGGAGATCAGCCTTATCCCTGTAATCAATCGATAATCAAGCAATCAATATAGATCAATACAAATCGATATCTGTGAAAAATCAATGTGGAACTTTCTCTTTGCCAGCAGCGCATTGTCAGTATTTTCGAGAAAAGAAGAACGCAGATATACAGATATACAGACGCAGATATATGTAGTCTTTCTCCTCAGGGTTACAACCAATAAAACTTGCACCCAACCTGTTTCGTGTATTGATTAACTATAAATAACAAAAAAACCGCTGTTTCACTTGTATTTTCTGAACAGAAGCCATTTGTTTTCACGATACTTTCAATTAACCATACCAGCTGATTGCAAGATTCACAGAGTTGTTTTCTACATAATTCAGAGCTCTCAAACAATGTACCCGAATAGCTGCGCATAAAAGCACAAATATGTATAACCACAACTGACATTTCCTCATAGATGGCAGCATACATATTGGACATATTAGGCATGCCTCCTCCGCCTCCTCCAGCCACGATCACCAATCCCTCTCCACTCACTGCACACAGAGAGGCCACTATCGAACGAGTGTCCTGACACAATTAAGATAATAATCATTATTATCAATCAAAAGATTAATAATAAGTAGCCACACCCCCAGCTATTAATTCGAGTGATTGTTGAGATTTGAAAGAGCCGTTTTTGGATAAGGCAGACACACTCCGGCAGCTGAAATAATTACAGTGTGACCATCTCTGACCAACGACAACACCATAGAAAGCTTGCAAAAATCTCGAAACCGGTAGAGAACCCGAACCATGTGGAGAGGACTGTTACGTAACAGTCGAACCACTGAGCCATGAAGGCGATGTTACCAAAATAGGATTCCTTGTATTTCATATTCATATTGTATACTACACACTCTTCATCATCATAGCTCTACTAATCAACTTGAAACATATTTCATCACATCTTTCATGCACTTCACATTAACATATCAATTGCTCGATTTTGCATACTACAAATGAGGACTGGTTGTCATACCTGGGAAATAGCATTCTAAAAAATCACTCCCTACCGGAGTGTGCCTGCCAACTCAGCTCAAACATTAATATAGGGAGAATTCTTTTTTTAGCTGGGGTCTTCCTTTAATAATAATTCAAAATGAATAAAAATATGTTTTCCCATGCAAATCAATAGCATGAAATAAATATTAGTCGCAAGCCTAGATCCATTATCAAAGATTTGAAGCGCACTAAACAATGAATAGGTATGACACGAAATCAACAGGCAAGCTTTAAAACATTATAACGGCAGCTTACGATTGATCTTTGACCTATAAAACCAATCAATACTACCTGAGTGTACTTGTAGGAGAAGATCGAGCTGACCTTCTGACCATCTCTGAGATATTCGTTCACGGGAATCCTAAAAATCATTGTCATACCCAGAAAAATATTGACGTCACGCCGGTCGTAAGGCTAATTTTGTTTAAAAAGTACAATTTAATGTATTTCAAAGACAAAAAAACGAACAAAAAAACATTAAAAATCGTTTTTTTTTCGTGGCAACCAAATTTTGAAGAATGACCAACCTCCTAGCCGTGTCCATGTTCATACTTCCTCCCTCTATCTTCACTTCAGCCGAACAACCAATAGTGCACATGAGACGAAGATGCGAGGGTGTCTCCGATTCGTAGATACCTGCATAGATATTGATTGATTAATTGATGCATATTTATCAAGTTTGTTATGGAGAAAAACTGATTGGCATAAATCAAACAAATACTTATAGATAGTATGAAACAGTACAGTGGCGACCATCATATTAATATTTGGTCAAATTACTACCACTACTCTGCCGCACTTAATTAGCCCTCATTTATGGCGCACTAAAAAATAGTGGAAAACGGAAAATGGCGACATTCCAGGGTCTAAAAAAGTACACTGGAAAACCGAAAATGGAAACTCGAAATTTGAATTCGCGGGCGCGAATTAGACGCGGTAATTCAAATTCTGACTTTGCAACTGCGATTTTCTGCGGTTATAAAACTTAAATAAAGCCGAAATTTAATTTTTCGACCTTTATGAAGCGTGGGAACTTGAATTCCTACTAAACATCCTTTTTAAACCGCAGAAAACCGCAGTTGGAAAGCCAGAATTTGAATTCCCGCACCTTTTTTCGCGCCCGCGAATTCAAATTTTCGAGTTTCCAGGTGCTTTTTTAGACCCTGGAAAGTCGCCATTTTCCATTTCCCACTATTTTTTAGTGCGCCATTACTCGTACCGTAACAAGGCATCGACTCAAATCTACAGTACCATGAACATCTACCGTAACCCCACACCGTTCAAATCTACCGTACCTTCAATCGATGGAGTACACGCTTCCCTCTGTAGTTTGCCCATCAATTCTTGTAGACGTCCCTTATCCACTTTATGGTCGTAGAGGAAGTGAATCGGATGACCACGAGGAAGGATTCTGAAGACGGAGAGATTAAAGATCAAAGATAAAATTAGTCGGCAGAGATGGATGTGCGTAAAGCTAATAGCTAATAAACGTTATAGAGAATCTGCGAAATACACTAATAAAATATCAAATCGGGTGAGTCGGACGCAAAAATCGGGTAGGAGGGGCGCAAAAATTTCATTTGAGAGGAATTTGCCTAAATCGTCTTCATTTTTGAGTGAATTGTGGCTAATTCGGGTGGGTTGGTTGCCAAAATAGAGTGGATCTTGTCGCTAGCGGCAATGCCGCCCACGTTTCTTCCACCGACACAATCTTTGAACAATTACGTATCGCCATGATTGACATTATAGATATACAGTACAGCCCGGTCGTGTTTTGTACACATTCTCCGCTGCGGGGCGCATTTGGACGCATCACTTATTTCCTTTGCGTATGAATATTTTTGAATTCTCAATGTCTTAAGCGTGAGTTTCCGTGATAAAAAGTTCTTTTAATGACTAAAGAAACTGAAACAAAATTTTTATTAATGAGAAAAAACAATTAAAAGGCAAATCACACTGGTCCGAAAATGATGACTATTAATTTACTGGAAAGGTATACTGTAATATTATACTGGAAAGGGATACTGCGTATCGATCGCACGATCGCCGTAAGATATTTTTGAAAATTTACAGTACCCATCATTTTCGGACCAGTGTGATTTGCCTTTTAATTGTTTTTTTCATTACTACAAATTTTGTTTCAGTTTCTTTAGTCATTAAATAACTTTTTATCAGGGAAACTCACGCTTAAGACATTGAGAATTCAAAAATATTCATACGCAAAGGAAATAAGTGATTCGTCCAAATGCACCCCGCAGCGGAGCGCAGCGGAGAATGTGTACAAAACACGACCGGGCTGTACTGTATAATAGGGTTGCAGGAACGGTAGCGAAGACTACGCTATCTATTCCCGCCCCTTCCCTTCTCTCTAGCAATCGCCCGTGAGAGGCACTCTCTCCCTTCCTAACTTCGTGATTAGACACACCACTGCCAAAGAAAGCGTAATTGCCGCAAACTAGCGGGAATTACGCTATCTCTCGCCCCCCCCTTCCCCTCTCCTTGCTCTCTGTTCATACCACCCGCCTCGCCCTATTTGAGGCACGTTTGAAGAGACATCTAATTCCCCTCACATCTGAGAGCTTTGCAGTCAACAGCAAAGTTGTAGCTCACATCGATCCGGTTCTGATTATTTTTTGGCTGAGACGATACGATCAAAACAAACAAAATGGCAATCGTTCTACTTTTTCAGAGGGAAATCGAAACGATAAGCGTTCAAAATATGTTTTTGCAAGAAGAGTTGAATTTCACTCAATGATCAGAGGAATCAGATTTGCATTTGAATATTGTTATTCCATCTATTTCCCATTTCAACGATTCGTTATCTCAAGAGGGACATTGTTCACATTGTTCTCTCACTATCATGTCTTCCACTCTCATCGCTTGTTGCGAGATTCTTTATATCAGATAAATTCCACTTCGCATACAGTAAGTAATCATCGTATACATTCGTATTCGTATACGTATAAATTTTTTCGGATTTCAAAATATATGTATCTCGAAAAAATTTAAATAATATTGCTTTGTTTAAAAGAATAATTAGCGATGTAAACTAATTATTTTTTCGAACATTGATAAAAACATTGTGGAGAAAATCTCTGTATTGTGGAGAAAATCCTACGGTATACCAGTTTTGAAGTTTTTGATTAATGCCACGTGTGTAAATTCAATGTATGGAGTCATGTAATGTTAGTGAAGAACAGGGCTGGGACAGAAAAATATTTTTTTTCTGAAATCAGAAAACAGAAATTTCTGTTTTCAAAAAGCAGAAAAAACAGAAAAATCAGAAACGGAAGTTCCCAGCCCTGGTGAAGAAATAATGATAATGTGAAGAAATAGAAATGCTAGTACATTTACTGAAAGATGCAACAGTATGCCACATTATATCAATTTTTTTTTCTCTGCAGCGCCAGCAGTTACATTTTCCATTTTTTTCTTATGCAAACAGATACCCAATAAAAATTACAGATAATACTACACTATGACCGTGAAAAATGGTAAAAAAGGAAATGCTGTTAAGTTTTGTCAAATGTTTTCACAATTTGCCACAGATGTTTCATTTTTTTCGTTTAAATTCAATAAAAATAGTTTTTGATTTTCTTGTTTAAAAATTTAAAATAATCAAAACAAAATCCTCATTGTGAGAAATCGATTTCCATTGAAAATATAACTTGGTCATCTCGATTTAGGTGATGAGCACTCGGTTGCTGCTGATTCATCTACAGGAACAGTCTCGGATATTGTATCCAATGATTACTTACGGTATGCGAAGTGTAATTTATAATATCTGATATAAAGAATCTCAAAACTAGCGACGAGAGTGGAAGACATGATAACGAGAAGTGAACAATGTCCCTCTTGAGGTAATGCATTATTGAAATGGAAAATAGAGGGAATAACATGGATAATCAGTATTCAAATGCAAATCTGATTCCTCTGATCATTGAGTGAAATTCAACTCTTCTTGCAAAAACATATTTTGAACGCTTATCGTTTCGATTTCCCTCTGAAAAAGTAGAACGATTGTAATTTTGTTTGTTTTGATCGTATCGTCTCAGCCAAAAAATAATCAGAACCGGATCGATGTGAGCTACAACTTTGCTGTTGACTGCAAAGCTCTCAGATGTGAGGAGAATTAGATATCTCTTCAAACGTGCCTCAAATAGGGCGAGGCGGGTGGTATGAACAGAGAGTAAGGAGAGGGGAAGGGGGGCGAGAGATAGCGTAATTCCCGCTAATTTAGCGGGAATTACGCTATCTTGGCAGTCTCTCTTCTCTATTGCGGGAAATGACGAGAGAGTGGCAAGAGATGGGAAGAGGGCCCGGTAAATACGATAACGCTTACGCAACGGTACTGTATAATAATAATTATTGCGATTTCGCGATTTTTTAATGTTGTGAACAAAGAAGCGTCGTTGGTCATCATCCTCTTAACACATAAACACCATGAAACCGCGAAACGCCAAGTTCAATACATCGTTACCAATAACAAAAGTTTACATACATATAGTTATCCGACCTTAACAAAATCCCTAACCTTAATCTAAACCTATTCCCCTTAACTCCCACCTTCCACACAGCACTCGTGTTCACTCGTATGTGATTGAGGAGAGATCCGGCTGGTCCTGTCCTATTAGCAACCGAGGATGAGGAGATACCCGCACGCTCTGCTGCGTCTGCCTGCAGAGACGATTGAGTGGTTTACATTTATTGATTATTTATGGTTATTTATTTATTAGTATAATGGGATCTTCTTCCGATGACAAGATCCTATACATAATTTCATTCCATTTTCAAGCGTAGAACAGGATTGCAACCATAGGTCGAATAGCTAGGCTATCGGTTTTCAAAAAAGGTTCAGGTTTTTCGATTTTGACAAATTTGGCATAAAATCCGGTCATGTTTTTCGATTTTCGTGTTATTTTGGCTCAAAATAAGGTTTTTAATTCAAAAAATTCGATAACACGATAAATAATCAATCGATAATCAACCTTCATCTTCTTAATCTTAGCCTGCTTCTTCTGTACTCTCCACATCTTCTGGAGTGATCGATTGGGAGGACGCCATCACGAGACATCGATGCGATCTGCAAAACATGGAAATAAATGCATAAATGAATAAAGATAATGAGAGCTTTTTCTATATAATCATACTAAACGATCTGATATTTTAAATTCAAATTTATTTATTTATTTATTTATCATACATTGCGAAGATGTCTCAGCGAGTATGAAACGATATAAAAGAAAAATATCGATGAACGAACGAAAATTCGCTAATTCAACTTCACATAAAACAATTTTACAACATCAATTCACCAGGTTCACCTTCCAATTGCCTTTCGTTAATCCAAAAATCAAGTGTATTACGAAGTTGATCTTTGATCTCCGCCCAAATACGTCCTCCAACCCACATCCTCTAGCTTATTCCCTTCCTAATATCTACTGAAGACGGCATATCGTATTTCACCAACCCCATGGCTAATGCATCGTTACTTTTGCCTTACAGTTGTCTGTCACGGCGGAGGTTACGGCATAGACACGTAAGGCAAATGTAACGATGACAAAACAGCTCAGTCTTCGTAGTTTGTAACGTACTTTTCGACCTATGAGGAAGACTGCAAATCGTATTTCACTAACACTACGGTTAAAGAAACGGCTCTGCATAACCAATCTCCCTGCTCTAACTGTCAATTGATCAATCCCTCCCTCCCTGTCCCTACTCAATCCAGACTGATCTTTGATCTTTGATCTCCTCACCTTGACACTCACATCTTAATTACCCACGGTTTCACTGTACCATCTTTCATCTTGCCTTCGTTATTCTCGTTCATTGTTTGTTGATTGGCTGATTAGTACAATAATAAAGCGTCCAATCCAAGAAAACGGGGGCAATACAAACCATAGTGTTGCCGGAGGAACGAAGGCAAAACTTTAATTATAATCATCATTATAGTCACAATCATTAAAATCATAAATATGTAGTAATGTGAATATGTATTGTTAATTGATTTTTAAAATGATTTTTGTAAGATTTTCATACATGGAAAAATAGCAAAAGTTAGTTGAACTTGTGTGGGAATCGAACTTGCGAGCAAAAGATATATAGACAATCCCCTTATCCATCCGGCCACCACTGCTTGCTCTTGATCTCACAGAGACTGGATCTTATTGTAGGGAGAAAAAAAGACAGTCAGAAATATGCAAATTACTCGGCCTCCAGGGGTACGTTGCCAAAATCCTTTACATGGGAGCCTTGTATTTTGGAGACCTATCGAATGGTATATGTCCCATTCCGAAGTCCGGGACCGGCGCACCATACTTCCCTTGTTAATTAGCCCTCATTTACTCGTACCGTAACAAGGTATCGACTCAAATCTACAGTACCATGAACAGCTACCGTAATCCCACACCGTCCAAATCTACTGTACCTTCAATCGATGGAGTACACGCTTCCCTCTGTAGTTTGCCCATCAACTCTTGTAGACGTCCCTCATCCACTTTATGATCATAGAGGAAGTGAATGGGATGACCAGGGGGAAGGATTCTGAAGAACGAGAGATTAAAGATCAAAGATCAAATTATAGTCCAGATAGGTATGTGCAAACTTAATAAATAATAAACACAATAGAAAATATGTGAAATATACTAATTTTTTTTAAAAATATATTATAACAGAATATTACATTAAGAGAGATGGTCGTTAAGACTCGACCACCCCCCGGACACGTGCGCTAGCAATGAGAACTGGGGGTCCATACTTGGGTGTTAGGAGTGTCACCGGCCCTTATTACACAAAACAGCAGAAATTTCCTGTTTGTGCCCTCATGCTATTAGAAAAATTTATTTAAGTGCGAAAATGTTTAAAAATCATAATTTCTCAAAAAGTTGAGATGAGGTCTAAATATCATTTGCGGTGCGTCCAGGGTGCACAGAGCTTGCTAATTCACTATTAGCATCGAATGTGCGTTGATTCCTAAACCACTTTTTTGACTCAAAATTTTGGTTTTTTCGGACAAATTATCGCTTGTTGTAGATTGCTGCAAAGATTTCCGATCAGGTATTGTAGCCTAATCAATTCTGCATTGATTTAACTTAAAACTGAGTTCTTCCCGATCGACCATTTTGTCGAATTTTTTGCTCGAACTTCCGTCATCGATGGTTTTCCCGAACAAATGCTGTATTTTCCAAACGATTGGTGCGGAATTGTGGTCTGCTCAAAGTTTAGAGGTGAGTCGAGTAAATTGACACAAGAAGCCCATCACTTGGATCAATTTGAAAATTTCGATTTTCATGACCCCGGGGTCATGGTCTGAAAATTTCAAAATTTATCAAGTTTGAAATGTTTTCATTTATGCGGCTTATTGTGAAGTACTAATGATATAAATAATATTCAGCCAATGCTCAATGGCTGATCTATCTTTTCATCAATTTTTTCGAAAATTTTCATTCTGATAGCGTGCGAAAAATCAGAATTGCGTTTGAATCAGTTTCCAACTTGCTTTCTATTACCTGCCGTCAAAGTACTTTGCAATGTACATAATCAATATGAAAATTGTTTATTTTCGAAAATTAAAAAAATCATTTTTGAGTGCCTACTTTCACGGCAAATTTCTAAAATATTGCAGTTTTTCGACTCGAATGCTGAGACAATGATCAAATGACAATGACAACGTGAAATTTCATGATGAGTAAACATAGTAGAACTGAAATCCCGGCATTCGGCTCACTTTTGAAAAATCGATTTCCATGACCCCGGGGTCATGGTAAAAAATATGAATTTTCCAAAATTAACGATTTTCATATTGATTATGTACATTGCAAAGTGCTTAGATAGAATGTTACAGAAAGTAAGTTGGAAACTGATTCAAGCACAATTCTGATTTTTCGCATGCAATTAGAAAGAAAATTTGAGAAAAAATGGTTGAAAGGAGAGATCAGCCATTGAGCATTGGCTGAATATTGTTTACATCATTAGTACTTCACAATAAGCCGCATAAATGAAAACATTTCATACTTGAGAAATTTTGAAATTTTCGGACCATGACCACGGGTCGTGAAAATCGAAATTTTCAAATAGATCAATGTGATGCGCTTCTTGTAGCATTTTATTGGTCTCACCTCGAAACTTTGTGTAGACCACAATTCCGCACCAATCGTTTGGAAAATACGTTTGGAAAATACATTTATTCGGGAAAACCATCGATTACGGAAATTGGAGCGAAAATTTCGGCAAGATGGTCTAACGGGAAGAACCCAGTTATAAGTAAAATCAATGCAGAATTGCTTAGGCTACAATACCTGGTCGGAAATCTTTGCAGCAATCTACAACAAGCGATAATTTGTCCGAAAAAACCAAAATTTTGAGTAAAAAAAGTGGTTTAGGAATTAACGCACATTCGAAGCTAATAGTGAATCAGCAAGCTCTGTGCACCCTGGACGCACCGCAAATGATATTTAGACCTCATCTCAACTTTTTGAGAAATTATGATTTTTAAACATTTTCGCACTTAAATAAATTTTTCTAATAGCCTGAGGGCACAAACAGGAAATTTCTGCTGTTTTGTGTAATAAGGGCCGGTGACACTCCTAACACCAAAGTATGGGCCCCCAGTTCTCATTGCTAGCGCACGTGTCCGGGGGTGGTCGAATATGATCGAGTCTTAAGGAACATGCCTCTTAATCATACACTTAAAACGCATGAGTATTACAACAATACACCCTTGCCATCGTAATCCCTCCCCACCAAAACCACTACCGTACCCCTTTTCAGAACCACTACCGTACCCCTTTTCAGAACCACTACCGTACCCCTTTTCAGAACCACTACCGTACACCTTCCGACTACGACAAGGATCGCCGACTGGACGCAAAGACTTTTCTAACTCTACGTCGCCGGCTTGTTTGACTGGTCAACGTTATAACCGGTGATGAAAAGTGGGTGCCCTACGATTACAAAGAGCCAATGAGACTGTACCCCTTTTCAGAACCACTACCGTACCCCTTTTCAGAACCACTACCGTACACCTTTTCAGAACCACTACCGTACCCTTCTTCACCATAACCACTACCGTACCTTCTCACACAATCCTCATTTCCTGGTCGTTTGACTCGTTGATTCACTAGGAGACTTCGTCGTACTCGCACACTCACACGTTCACAACGACCACTTGAGGAGCCTCCCTGGAACAAAGGATTAGAGACATAAAGAAACTAAAAGAAATAAGTTATAGAGGCTTAAGTATTTTAAATCCAAGAGGCATAGTGACTAAACTATAAGATATTCATACCCTAGTTCATTAACAGCGATAGCATTTCATGGCCAACATATTGAAAAATCAATAATCAAAAGAAAAAAATCAATATGAAACCTTAGTGATCCAGGCGTACCACACTACGGCCTGACGAGTTTCTTCTACGGAGACTATCAGTGAACAATTATAGATATTTGCGTCGATTGACATTATAGATATAATAGTAATTGCGACTTTTTGTGCAGCGAAATTCGTAAGCCATCCTCCTGTCACATAAACACTATGAAACCGTGAAATGCCAGGTTCAATACATCGTCACCAAAAACACAATTTCACCTAAATTAACCTAGAACGATTAACTAAACTTAATCTAAACAACTAACCTTAATTAAATCCCTAACCTTAACTAAATCCTAACCTTAACTAAACCCCTAACAATAACTAAATCCTAACCTTAACCTTAACCTTAATCTCTTAAACTCCCACCTGCCACACAGCACTCGTGTTAACTCGTATGTGATTGAGGAGAGATCCGGCTGGTCCTGTCCTATTAGCGACAGAGGATGAGGAGATACCCGCACGCTCTGCTTCCTCTGCCTGTAAACGATTTATTAGTCTACACTTTTAGTTTACGTATTTTTTGTTTATTTATTAGTATAAGGGGAGCTTCTTCCGATGACAAGATCACATAATTTCATTCCATTTTCAAGCGTAGAACAGGATTGCAAACAGGTCGAATAGCTAGGCTATCGGTTTTCAACATCCTGTCAAGTTTTTCGATTTTTGACAAATTTGGCTCAAAATCCGGTCATGTTTTTCGATTTTCGTGTTATCTTGGCTCAAAATCCGATTTGTAATTCGAAAAAATCGATAACACGATTAATAATAAATCAATAATCAACCTTCATCTTCCTAATCTTAGCCTGCTTCTTCTGTACTCTCCACATCTTCTGGAGTGATCGAAGCCATGGGAGGACGCCATCACTAGACATTGATGCGATCTGCAAGATATGGATATAAATACATAAATGATTAAAGATAATGAGAGCTTTGTATATAATTATACTAAACGATCTGATATTACACTGCTCAGATGATGATTGAACGGCAATTCGCCAATTCCACTTCACATAAAACAATTTTGTAACACCAATTCCCCTGGTTCATCTTCCTATTGCTTTTCCTTAATCCAAAAACCAAGTGTATTACGAAGTTGATCTTTGATCTCCCCCCCCCCCCCCCAAATATACCCTCCAACCCATTTCCAGTAGCTGATTTCCTTCCTATTATCTAGTAAAGACGGCAAATCGTATTTCACCAACCCCATGACTAACAAAACCGCTCTGCAGCACCAATCTCCCTGCTCTAACTGCCTCCCTGATCCTAGTCAATCCAGATTGATCTTTGATCTTTGATCTCCTCACCTTCACACTATCATCTTCCTCCTCCAACTCCTTTCCCTTCGCCTTTTTCGTCCTTCTCTTCTCTCCACTATCATTTTCTTTATCACCCTCTTCTCCATCTTCTCCTTCTTCTTCATCCTCTTCCGCTCTTCGCTTCCTCGCCCGCTCGTCTGCTTCTTCCTGTAAATGGAAAATTTGGAAAATTACGGAAAAGTGGAAAAGAAAATTCAGGAAAAGTTAGCGAAAAACGGAAAACGAACTCGCTGCTTCTCCTTCTCTTCCTTCGTCATTCGATTGAAGTGGTCAGTCACCTAGAATTTAAATGAGTAAATCATTTTCAGTTCAGGATCATCACAATATTCGCTAAATCGAAGAGATCCAAAGATCAAAGATCAAAATTCAAAGATCGAAGATCAAGAACCTTAGGCTGCTGTGCGGCGTTCATCTTCTTCTTGATCTTGTTGTCCAACCAATCGGGATGGGCGATGCGTGGCACCGGATTGGACACACCTACAATCAAACAATAAATCGATAAATAATCGATAATTTCGATTACAGTACCCTGCAAAGCAGCCGGAATCGTTACAATCTTCTGAATACAATTGCCCACTCGCTCCACGTAGTACGACCAATCAATAAGCTGAAAAGGAGCACGGATTACGGTATATTCTTGACAAAAAGTCAGTTCACGATTGACAATCATCGTGTCGCTACAGTAATCTTAATCCACTTACATCTCGAATGTTCACATTGTCCGATGTAATGGACTGGACGCGTGTCCACTTCTTGAGGAAATGAGCGCGCACGGAAGGATCAGCCTGAATGATTAAGTATTAATAATTATATATGTATAATATTTATCACATCTTGGAGAAAAGAGATGGAGGGTGTTTTAAAACGATTAAAATACATTTTATCCTCTAGGTTGCGGGACCGCAATGATGTTACGAGCCATTATAACCAACTCTAGTTCTGTATATAGTTATGTGCATTTTGCAGTGAACCAAAGACTTCCAGACATAGTCTAGGCCACGACTCCTTTGTGCTTCATCCATAGGTCGAAAAGTATGTTACAAACTACGACGAATCATTGGGGCCGAAGAAGTGCCGGGAAGATAGGATTACGGTAGGTAAGAGCTATCGATTAGAGGAGCAAACAAATCTGATATATATAACATAAAATATAATTAATGGGTCTTACAAGTAGACCACTTTTCATAGCAAACAAAAATGTAATTCAAAACATTTTTTCGAAAAAAAACCTCACCTTAACAACGTCATCACCCAGAAACTCTGCGAGTCTCTTCGCCGTTGAGATCGATGTACTCTTCTGAATAGTGTTTTTAATGTTAATTGTCTATTTAATATTTAGCTCTTGATATTTTTTATTGTATTTAACGTTTACTTATTTATTGATCTATTGTTCTGTTCAGCTTCGTCCATTGATACAATACCATGACTAAACACAAATTCACCAGGTTCTAGACATATTACAACATTGACATCGAGCAGTGTTTGACAAGTACAGCACATAGAGACTCCAATACTGCATCAATTACTGATACGTCGTACCTTACCGTACCTCGACTACAATAAGCTCGTCGGCTCAAATCCTACCGTACCTGTTCTCCATAATCCTCCAACTTTCGGCTCATCGATCGATTTTCTCCAATCAGATCGAATAGCTCAAGATCGCTCAGATCAACTCCACGTGAGAAGAGTATATCCAACCAGTAGTCTGCCTCACGAGCCACCGATTCGTATGCCTGATACACCATATGTCATTGTATGACATAGAAATGAATTGTCATTGTCATTAGGGTTGTCATTTATTGGATGAATCGCTTGCCCTCTACCGATTTTCTGGACAATGTTCTCGATATAGTCATCGTGGAATATGATCTAGTTCTAGAGTATTACACTCCCGATACAGTGAAACGAAAAATATAAAGAAATAAGTTATGTGAGAGGATCGAAATGTACTGCTGACTAAGTGAGAGCGTTTACCCAATATCAATAGAACTTGATAGAGAAAAACCGGTAAATTCCAGCACCGCAACCTCTAGAACCTTGAACCTACGGCACCGTAACCCACCAACACCATAGCCATTCGATAAGGTAACTCTACAGTACCTCTTCGAGGGAAGATCCTCGCAGGAATGCCTTGAAAACGGACGATTGGAACTGTTTGATTACATTGAGTTCTCCTCTTCGTTTCAACTCAAAACCCTTCAATTCGGCGAGGGAACCGTCCAGACTGAAGACGGCATTTCTATAATGACATTGATGTATTTGTCATTTATTTATTTATTTATATATTTGAGATTGACATTAAAATGGTAGGTATCATACATGGGCGGGGTACCTGGAGCTCGGTTCTACAAGGGGCATCCAAACGAAAAATGGTTAATTTTACAGGGGGCCTTCACTTTTTTCAAAAATTTCACCTAAAAGTCATTTTTAGAGGGGGCATTCCATAAATTTTCGAAAAGCCCTAATTTAACAGAGTAACAGAATTTAACAATTTATCCATGTCGGCGCCCATGTATGATAGGTATTTAGATTTTCGATACCAAATCTGCTCTCACAGCATTATTATTCCCCGCTAACATGTAAAAAGAAAACTCTGCAACATCAATCCGACAGGCCCTGCTCATCGATCTCTCCTTTACATAGTGTACCCCGCAATTGATCTTCAGTATTCCAGATTGAAACAAACGCCTTTTCGCATACCTACACCACCACCATTTGAATGAAACGTTATGCAAAAACATATTTCGAACGAATAATTAAATTAAAGTTAATTTTTTAAAGATCAAAAGAAATAAGATAAATAAAATTAAAATTTGTCGTACCTCTTCTTGAGTTTCTTTCCTTCCTCCTTCGAATGATCGCCTGATACGGACCGTCTACCTGCAAACCAATTGACAATTGTCATTATTCTGACTGATAATAATCTCTACCTGCAAACCAATTGACAATTGTCACTAGTCTGACTGACAATAGTAATAACAATAAGGCAATCGGAATGTCATAAATTTTAACAAATATATACCCCCTCATAGGTATACATATCACAACTCTTAAGGGGGGGGGGGGGGGATCATCTCAATATTTCTAGATCAAAATAGAGCAATATTAATTTTATTCATTCATTTGTAACACGTTTATAAAGAGTTCATATGGTCGAGGGCTCGTATGCTTTTCCTTGAATATACACAGCCTAATGATAGTATCTCTACGGAAATTTTTCTGTGCACGGGCGCATTCAACATCGCCGCTGGATACGAGATTGTGACCTGAATGGGACGATAAAGGGTTAGCCGGTTAGGTCTGGTCGTGCCAATGGTCAATGGTCTTGTCAATGGTTAGGTCTTGTGAATACTTCAACGCTTGTACAGTAATACCACACCTTGTAGATATTACTGATGCTGTATTTTTCATCAAATAATTAGGTAACCATGACAAAATTGTGAGGTCATGTCTCATTCTTAACAAGTTAAGGAGCCATAGAAAATGTTAATCCAAAATTTGGAAATGCATTCCAACAATAAAATCACCTTCTTCCTGGCGCAATTCTGCAGCTCAAACGTGAAATTCTCGGAGAAGGATGCGGGCAGCAGACACCTGAAAGAACAATCAATCAATAATATCATATCTCGGTTTAGGGATTAATCAATAATGTACACTATACATATGTATCATCTATTTATCGATCAGAGATCAATCAATAAAATGTACTGTAGCACTGAATCTATCAATTAGATCCAGTAATAAGTAAGCATAGATCAATCAATAAATCAATCAATAACTCACCAGATACCGTCAGTGTCCAGCTCTAACGCTCGCCCAATCTGCTCGACCAGTTTACTAGCCTGATATGCATAAACATTTTTCTTGTTTGCAATCCAATCGTGGTGGAATCGTTGAACAAAATCCCACCAACCATCGTAGCATCAGTGAAACTTCAATGCAACTGGACAAAAGACTAACATTGACGCCAAGATATATTTAAAAATACCACTATAAAACCACTATAATAACTATAAATTTACGACTATAAAATTATATTATTAGTATGAAAAGATCTTAAAATATTTTACAGCAAGCGAAAAGATAAACAATGTTATTCAAAAGTCGAAGAAAAAAGCTTTTGCTTTTCTTTAACTTTTGAACAGTGGATAGTGTCCAGCAGTGATGGTCTATCAATATCCCAGACCCTTCAAATGCGTGTGGGTACGTAGATTTTGGGTCAAAAACGCGTGTGGGTATCCCGATTTTGAGATATAAACGCATGTGGTTACCCCAAAAACGTGAAAATTTCAAGAAAATCTTCAATTTATGGTCCAATATTGCGGGTGGGTAACCATGAAAGGCAAATTTTTGCGGGTGGGTCTATCCCATGGGATAACCATAGACCATGTCTGGTGTCCAGGCACTTTCTCGTTTCTCATCAATTATATTCTCCGCGCTATAAGCATTACACCAATCGTCTCGGTTTTTAATTCCAAGTGTGATATACAATCAAATAGATTATTGGCTGAATTGAGAACGACTCTGGTATTTTGCCACTTAAAGTCTACTTAAACTTTCCCACTTTAAGTAGACTTTAAGTAAACTTAAAGTGAGACGTAAGTCTACTTAAAGTGGTGTGGTATACTGTAATGCATTTCGTCAAATGTTCTTTCACTTAAAGTTTACTTAAAGTCTACTTAAAGTCTGTGACGTAGTTTAAGTAGACTTTAAGTGGCAAAATACCAGAGGATGAATAGTTCTCCACCAACAATAATGAATAAATAAATAAACATAAGAATAAATATAATAAATAAAACAACCGCCCAGTACCTCCGTAATGATGTTTGCGCCCGTGTGACACACGATACCCGCCATCTCCATCGAGAACCTTAAAAGGTCATCGTGTTATTAACAATATAAATAGATATACTATTATAGGTTAGCATGTACTTAAAACAAATGTATGTTAGCAATAGTGTGCCTGCCCTATGGTGTCATGTAATTATTTATTAATAATCATTAAACTATACAATTGCATACAAATATACATAATTACACATATCAAATTACCATCTCGATCCCTTCCTCATTACATATCCATAGAACGAGTTGAGAATGCACTTTTGGGCCAGCTGGAGTGACTCGAACAGAACACACTTGCCTCTGCCAACCTATGATAAATAAATAATTAAATAAATATATTGATAAAAGAATAAATCACAAATCAATCGATAAGCAAAAAAACAATCGTCTAGAGACTATACTTTTTTCCCTACTTTTCGTTCATCTTACCTTGAGTGCTGCAATATCATTCGGATCCACTCGATCTAGCTCATTCTTCGCTTTCTTCAGCTTGTCCTTGTACTCATATCTAAACTTGTTTGCATTTTTTTTTTAAATTTTCATGATGATTTTATTTATTTTGCACTACCTCGGAAGATTCATGTCTCGTCGATTCAGTATAGATGGATAATCAAAACAAAATCGCTAGTGTGTAGCATTTTCCAGAGTTGAAGACAAATCAATAACACCAAAAAAAATCAATAAACTACCGTACCTTCGATCAAGAAAATTCTTCACTGTATCAGCGTAGAAGGCGTTCTCTCGTTGACAAAACGTCGATTCCCTCATCTCATTCCTCGTTATGTGCTGCTTACCATATACTCGTGTACAGTAATCTGCAAAGAAAATCAATAAATGTCAATTAATCAATAAATAATCAAACGATCTGATGAATACAGTATGACTATAGGCCGAAAATTATGTTGCAAACTGCAAAGCCTGATCGCAGTTTAGAATTTATTATGAAAACCGTGCCACATTTTGTGATTTTTTGTGAAATACATTCTACCGTAATCTTCCCAATCGCAAAATGACTCTTCCGTACCTTGCACTCGTTTCTTCTCCATCTTCTGTCGTTCATCCTTCTTGAGAGTGTGGAATGGTCGGGGTGGTTTGCCGAACGATTCACCCTCCAACTGTCGCTGCAACCGCTCGTTCTCGCCTCGGGAACAGGGTACTGTAATACGGAATGTAAAAATGTAAAATGTAATGTAAAAGGGTAGCCCTGGCACAATCTAATATGGAGTTCAAAAGTCACAAAATTTTTTTATAAAGTAACGAGAAAGAGTGTAAAAGTAATCCCGCTACCTGTTTCTACCGTAATCCCATCCCAGTCAACCGTACTCAATTCTCCTCTCCACTCCCACGCCATCTCCCGCTTGCACTTGGCATCGGTCATGTTGTAGCAGCACGCGATGCACACCGTGTCGCCCACGATTTCCGATGAACCAATCGATAATTCGACTTTTTCTTGGTATTTGACCTTACCCTAACCCTTGAACTACTCATTCATTGTTTTATTTAACATACGTATTGCTTTAATAAGTAAAAATGAAGAAAAAACCACAAAAATCAACCATGAGCAGAACCAGAAAAGATCAATCAGTGTCACACCCGCACTATTCATGTTTCAGCTCGAGCATTTCAAGTTGACTAATGACCACAAAATTTGATGATACGAAGAAAGCAACCAAAAAAAATTTTTTTAAACACTAACCTGTAAACGGTTGGTAAAAATGATGTTGGGGTACATGGCACCGACGTCGAGATGGTAGATACGGGGCTTCTCAAGTCTGCAATATTTATTATATGTTAATATGTATGATTAAAAACAGCTACTCACTTCTCTTTTGTAATGTGGTGTTGTTGTTTTGCCTTTACCTATGCGCTAAAATTTAGTTCGAAATTTACATTCATTCAATCAACTTTACGCAGACGTCTCATTGCCAGTCCGTACTTCGAAGGCATGTAAGGCAAATGTAACACGACCTAAGGAACGGCTAACCAAATTGTAAAAAAAACGCATAGTCTAATTGAAGTTATTCAATTCCCGGGAATTCATTCCCAGGTTCCAGTTCAATTTATCAGCGACCAAACCCGTCTGGCCTTCGCCGAGACTCCTCTCATACCTCGCTGGATGCAACAAGAGAGCGTCCAGTTGCTTCGTAACTCCACCAATAGCCTCTTCCCAATTGGTTACATTCTCTCGTCTGATACCGTACTCACGAATCAATTCCTTCTCCAGCGTATCACCAACCTGCAAATTAAAGTCAGATTACGATAACCGAAGGAGAAAAAAGTACAATAGAAAGCAGGCGCTCTGATCGGAAAACACTCCAATATTGCACGACAACTGCATCCACTATATGAGACGAATCGCGAGAAAATCGACCGTTTCGGAGGGTCCGCGGACATAGAAATTTCGACCCCCTGAAAAATTCAGATTAAGTACTTTGAACGATGCTCTATCGAACTGCGCTTTCCGAATTTGCATATCTGCTCTCATTTTCGAGTAGTGGTAGGTCAAAGTTGGTAGGTACGGTATTTTTGGCTCGAGTGTGCGTCAGAAAAATGATCATAACTCCGTTCAAAATAATGATAGACACTTTTCCAAAAAAAGCATCGAAAGAGGAGATCTTGCGCAACATTTCCCAGTTGGTGACGTCATTTTTCGACCATGCTCCGGTGCTGGGCGGTCGGTTTTATGAAAAAGTGACGTAACTTTCCTAATCGGAAAAAGTGCACTTTTCTTCTATGCGCGTTTTGTTGCACCCATATGTGTCTAAAAATGACCCAAGTTTCAGAGGATTTCCGAATAGGAAAAAAAAGCGTTGATTTTAGTGACGCGACCTCGGACCTGTCAAAGGAAAGAACGGCTTATTCCTTTATCAAGAAACAGCAAAGGAGCTTAAATGACTCAAAAACATCCGAAGAAGCATTACGAGCTCAAAATACCCATATACGACAGTTATTTGAAACACAAAATCACCGAGTTCCGAAAAATTTGAAAAAACCCATATTTTGCTTTTCCACGTGGAAAAAACGTCTCAGTAATGTTAATTAATCTTTATAATATTTCTTATAATGTTTTTGAACATTTATGTTTTTGGAAGTGAAGGCCTACCTACTCTTAGAGCCGAGATATCCGCCATCGAGATTACACGCGCGCGCCCCAACTCCGCGCGATGTGTTGCCATAAAATGAACGTTTTCCAGCTCAGAATGACTCAAAACAACTTGTTTCATCAATCTTAACACGAAAAAATACCTTGGAACAAGTTTTCTGTGTCTGTAAAAATCAGCAAAAGATTTGGATCGAACCGGGGTTCGAACCCGCTCGGTGGTAAAGGTAAAGAAGAGCTAAAGAGGTACCGCTCTAAAAACACCGAGCAGGTTCGAACCCCGGTTCGATCCAAATCTTTTGCTGATTTTTTTTTGTTCCAAGGTATTTTTTCGTGATAAGAATGATGAAACAAGTTGTTTTGAGTCATTCTGAGCTGGAAAACGTTCATTTTATGGCAACACATCGCGCGGAGTTGGGGCGCGCGCGTGTAATCTCGATGGCGGATATCTCGGCTCTAAGAGTAGGTAGGCCTTCACTTCCAAAAACATAAATGTTCAAAAACATTATAAGAAATATTATAAAGATTAATTAACATTACTGAGACGTTTTTTCCACGTGGAAAAGCAAAATATGGGTTTTTTCAAATTTTTCGGAACTCGGTGATTTTGTGTTTCAAATAACTGTCGTATATGGGTATTTTGAGCTCGTAATGCTTTTTCGGATGTTTTTGAGTCATTTAAGCTCCTTTGCTGTTTCTTGATAAAGGAATAAGCCGTTCTTTCCTTTGACAGGCCCGAGGTCGCGTCACTAAAATCAACGCTTTTTTTTCCTATTCGGAAATCCTCTGAAACTTGGGTCATTTTTAGACACATATGGGTGCAACAAAACGCGCATAGAAGAAAAGTGCACTTTTTCCGATTAGGAAAGTTACGTCACTTTATCATAAAACCGACCACCCAGCACCGGAGCATGGTCGAAAAATGACGTCACCAACTGGGAAATGTTGCGCAAGATCTCCTCTTTCGATGCTTTTTTTGGAAAAGTGTCTATCATTATTTTGAACGGAGTTATGATCATTTTTCTGACGCACACTCGAGCCAAAAATACCGTACCTACCAACTTTGACCTACCACTACTCGAAAATGAGAGCAGATATGCAAATTCGGAAAGCGCAGTTCGATAGAGCATCGTTCAAAGTACTTAATCTGAATTTTTCAGGGGGTCGAAATTTCTATGTCCGGGGGGTGGTCGAACCTCTGGCGATTCGTCTCATATAGACTACCGTAAACCCAGCTGATACAAACTACCGTATATCATTGACCTCTTGGCTAAGCTCCGCGATAGCGGCGGGCACGAGACGGAATCTGGTGGGTATATCCGCCCGAAAGACTCCCGCTTCGAGGGCCTCCACGTGACCACCCACGTACGTCTCCGATTCGATCTGAACAGATACAGTATCGGCGTAAAGTGATGAGACGCTTTTTCATTTTTTTATAACTTTTGATCCAGGAAATCAATCAGGCTGATCTTTTGAACCAATGTACAGAATTTATCAGGGAATATCACCATGATATGTTGGTGTAATTAAATTAGTTCATTATTGCGTAGTGATGACGCAATCGAAATACACTTTTTTGAAAAATTCCCATTCTTTAGTGAAAAGTCCTGTTCCTCTGAAATATTGTGAGAGTGTAGACATCTACTATGGCTGCAGGGGAAAAATCCGGAATGGATCTGACTCCGATTTCGAGCCGTAGCTTTGTTGCAAATTTGACCCCCAAATTTTAAAACTCAGCTGCTAGATGTGCTAACGACCCGTTCTAAGCGCCAAAATGATGCTAGTGGTAAGCGATGTTTATTCTCAGATTATGGTAGTCATAGCTCTCATTCGCCCTCAGGGCATAAAAAACAAAATTTTTTGAAAGGGCTGATTTTGAGACCCTACCGTTCAGAGGGCAGTTGTTCTAAAATTATGGTTCATGTCTAAGCTGCGTTGCAATGTATCACATATTTATTTCCCTTATTTTAGTTTAGTTCCGATTCCTTTCAGACTCGTAGCAAAGGTTATGTCGAGGTCTACTCGGTTTCAGCGAGTAAAGATCAAAATACAAAGATGAAAGATCAAAGTTTAGCAACAGTGTAAAAACTTTTGTGAACATCTCTAACATGCAAACGTGCTTTGAAAATAACAGATTCCGTCAATAGAGGTCCAGGGACGAGAGCAGTGAGAGAGAAAGCGCAAGAGCGCGCACCGAGTACGACCTCAACATAACCTTTGCTGCGGGTCTGAAATGAATCGGAACTAAACCAAAATAAGGGAAATAAATATATGATACATTGCAAAACTGCTTGCACAGGAAACAGAATTTTAGAACAACAGACCTCTGAACGGAAGGGTCTCAAAATCAGCCCTTTCAAAAAATTTTGTTTTTCATGCCCCGAGGGCAAATGAGAGGTATGATTATCATAATCTGGGAATAAACATCGCTTTCCACTAGCATCATTTTGGCGGTTAGAACGGGTCGTTAGCACATCTAGAAGCTGAGTTTTAAAATTTGGGGGTCAAATATTCAACAAAGCTACGGCTCGAAATCGGAGTCGGATCCATTCCGGATTTTTTTTCCTGTGCAGACATAGTGGATTTCTACACTCTCACAATATTTCAGAGGAACAGGACTTTTCACTAAAGAATGGGAATTTTTTCAAAAAAGTGTACTTCGATTGCGTCATCACTACGCAATAATGAACTAATTTAATTACACCAACACATCATGGTAATATTCCCTGATAAATTGTGTACATTGGTTCAAAAGATCAGCCTGATTGATTTCCTGGATCAAAAGTTATAAAAAAATGAAAAAGCGTCTCATCACTTTAAGCCGATACTGTATGTATATAAGTGTTGAACTTTTAATCGGCAAATCAAGTAAACATTAATAAATAATATCTATGTGAAACATCAATTTCTAGGCTATCAAAACTGCATCTAGTGAGGAAAATGCATCTTTGCACAAATTTTAAAAAAAACACAGCGTCCGAGACAGAGTAGTTGGCTAGAGCCTGTAAGGACGATTAATACTAATCATATATTTTCACACTTTTTGTCGATGCGGTCAGTTTTGATCATTGATGATCATTTTAAAAATAAAATATTTAAAAAAATATATATATACAGTAGCGCCGCAAAGTCTTAATACACTTTTTAGTTCTGCTGCCATTTTGGCGTCAGATGAGATATCAAGCTGAAACTTGTACATGATGTACCCACAGTATGTACGTATTCGAGCCTCTTATAAGATCTCACGGGCCTTTCTGGTTATTGTATAGTGATGAAGCTACCGAACAACCCTTTTTCGAAAATTCATTATTCTTTCAGGGAATTTTTCGCACTCATCAAACTTCGTGAGCATTGAGAGGACTACAAGGCCTATCCAGAAAAAAAGTTTCAGGTTGCTGCGAATTCGGGTATTGGCTGCAGACTTGCTGAAACTTCGTGGTCGCAAAATCATATCTCGGCTTCTAGAAGAGCTTTAAAGGAGTTCAAAGCAGCAAACTGATTCTCTTGGTGAGTCCTGATGATTGTGTATGTATGGTAACCAGAGCTCATCATTCATCGTCATGGATCGAAAATGTCAGTTTTTTACAAGACCTAACTTTGAAAAATTACAATTCTGGGGGCGGAATTTGTAAAAATCTGGTTTTTGGATAAGAATGTTGCAAATCTATTAATTAATCGATTCCCCGCTTTTTAGAGCGATTGCTATTCTTTCTTGCCTGCGACAGTCGATTATCAGAAGGATAGTCGTTTAGGAAGCGCTCCCTTCTTATCTCGCGACCCGCAAACATTTCTGGGTCTTCCACACTGTTCAATGACGATTTAGCCGCTTTTTGTGATTTTGATTAGTCAGGATAATGAGACACTTATGAATCGAGTTTTTGATCTTTGATCTTTGTGTTTTCGATCTTTGATCTTTGATCTTTGCTCATTTTTCGTCAAATTTTGCTCAAAATCACTATGAAAAGTTGTTTTATTCAATCACAGAAGATCAAAAACGCTTTATTTTATAGACTACGATGTTTAGGATTAGCGACATTACGTTTTAGAGTGATTTCATCCATCAAAGCTCGTTGAGCAGAGTCGAAGACCCTGAAATGTTTGCGGGTCGCGAGATAAGAGGGGAGCGCGGCCTAAACGACTATCCTTCTGATAATCGACTGTCGCAGGCAAGAAAGAATAGCAATCGCTCTAAAAAGCGGGGAATCGATTAATTAATAGATTTGCAACATTCTTATCCAAAAACCAGATTTTTACAAATTCCGCCCCCAGAATTGTAATTTTTCAAAGTTAGGTCTTGTAAAAAACTGACATTTTCGATCCATGACGATGAATGATGAGCTCTGGTTACCATACATACACAATCATCAGGACTCACCAAGAGAATCAGTTTGCTGCTTTGAACTCCTTTAAAGCTCTTCTAGAAGCCGAGATATGATTTTGCGACCACGAAGTTTCAGCAAGTCTGCAGCCAATACCCGAATTCGCAGCAACCTGAAACTTTTTTTCTGGATAGGCCTTGTAGTCCTCTCAATGCTCACGAAGTTTGATGAGTGCGAAAAATTCCCTGAAAGAATAATGAATTTTCGAAAAAGGGTTGTTCGGTAGCTTCATCACTATACAATAACCAGAAAGGCCCGTGAGATCTTATAAGAGGATCGAATACGTACATACTGTGGGTACATCATGTACAAGTTTCAGCTTGATATCTCATCTGACGCCAAAATGGCAGCAGAACTAAAAAGTGTATTAAGACTTTGCGGCGCTACTGTATACAGTAGCGACGAAAGTATTCGCCCAAAACTTTGCAACGTCGTAACTTTTGACTCAGATGAGCAATCTGGCTCGTGTTTAGGCACGATACTATAGTACAAGTGGGCATCGTATCCTACTCCTGTTGTTATGATTCGTCGTCCTATTATAGTGTAGCGATCCTGGAACCCCTCAGTACTTACTCAGCGATAATTATTTCTTCAGCTAGAATTTTCTGAGACTTGTTGTTAACAGTGTATGAACAACATTTACTGAGGATCCGCTATGCGATCGATTTTAGCTAATTCATTTCTGTGAGAAAATCGAAATTTCCGACACCCTTGAAATTATGCGAAAATGTCATAACTCTGTGTTCAGTGAAGCTGCATGATCTAAACTTGGCAGAGATAATATCCCATGATGGATACAAAACATGGCCGAGTATCAGCCAGATCGGTTGAATTTTGAGAAATTTCGAAAATTTATTTTTCTCATTTTTCGAGATTCAGGAAGTACCTGCTCGGATTAACTTCGATTCAGTTCAACAGCAAGATGTCTTCTATATATAGTAGATAACAGTTTACTAGTGTTTCACGAAATTTCAAGTTCTTTCAAAGAAGTTATGATTGGAGAAAAGAGGTAGAAAATAGTTTGCATCTTTTTCCGGAAGTTTGAGACTTTGCTCGATTAGGCTCATACTTTGTCATGACAATTATCATGAAGACAGAAGATAATCCCCTATAATATATATATCATGAAGACAGAAGATAATCCCCTATAATAGAATGACTATTCATGCTCTTTTTGTCCCATAAAAATCATTTAAAATTTTTGGATGATCTGAAAAAATCGTGCCATAAATATTTTCGACCTCTACCGTACCTGTGGATTCTCCCTGGCCATCTGACACATATCTTCGGGGTCCACTTCCACTGGATCGTAGCGCAGCTTGGCTTTGGCAACACCTTTCAGATTCTGCGATCCGACCGGTAGATACGAATCACGCTTCACCCATCTACAATTCAGATTGCATAAAGATTTGGCTAACAAGAGAAGCACTAATTGTAAACTTTACGGAAGATATCGACCCATACGCGCATGTACGTCTAGGTGAGGGATGCCCAGTTTCAAAAGTTGACCCGACAGATGCGCGTTTCAACATTCACAAAAAGGCAACCTGTGATGTTGAAAATCGCTCTTGTCCTACGCTTAACCCATCTGTAACAAGGGAACCGAGAATGGCGGGGACCACCAGTGCAAAATTCGTTGACATAGGTCGACTAGTACCCCCGAGGGGGTCACAGAACTGTTTTGAACTGATTGGATATTTGCTTCCTTGGTACCTTGGTAAAGCTAATCTGGCACTCTAACCACTTGGCTACGGAGGACACAGACTGTGTTCTCTGAGTGTTTGACACTATTCCACTGGTCTCGCGCCCAAATTTCCATCACATTTTCATAATCGATTTTCGGTACCAAGGAAGCAAATATCCAATCAGTTCAAAATAGTTCTGTGACCCCCTCGGGGGTACTAGTCGACCTATGTCAACGAATATTGCACTGATGGTCCCCGCCATTCTCGGTTCCCTTGTAAGCCACGTGTTAATTGCATAGAATTGGTTAAAGGCACATCCCCGAGTTAATCTTTGAAACTCTCCGCTCAGGTAATGCTCTCTCGCTTTCTTTGTATATGAGAGAGCTTGACCAGAGCGGACATTGAAATTAGCACCGGTGTGCATTTAAAATAAGAAGGTTGAATCACTTTAAAGGTGGTGTCCGGGGAATATTTTCGTGAACAAACTGTGCAAACAGAAAGATAGCAAAAGTTATTCTGCATACCTTACATAAATTAGTTTATGCTAATTTAGCTTATTGATAGCTAGAATCGTGAATGAATCATGCTTGATGTACAGGCAAAGGCGCGAAATTTTGAAAATAAGAAAGTTCGGCAATAGGTTTCGAACCCGCGACGTTGCGCTTACTAGACAGCGCCGTTACCACTACACCAAGGGATGCACGAATGGAAGTTCTAATTTCTTGCATACCATTTAGCCCTTGAATAGGCGATATGTTATATATTTGCATAGACATTCGAGGGCCTCCATGTTTAACTCAAATTCTCTGATGTAGTATCCCTCACTATGTATGTATATATTATGGATGTATTTGACATATTTATAAGTGAAATAATATTAGCCAATTGACCCGACAGATACGTGTTTCAATGCTCTCAAAAAGGCACTATGGGATGTTCAAACTCGCTACTGACAATGAATTGAAATCCAAAAAAATAAACAATGAAATTGCGTTTAGAGCTTTTCTTACAATTTTTTTCGATTTTTTTCGAAAAAGCTTTTCTTACAATTTTTTTTCGATTTTTTTCGAAAAATGTTTTTTTTTCGAATTTTTTCAAACATTTTTTCTGCTTAGTCCTGCTCCAGACCACTACACCACTCAGCTAGCTGTCTCCACGTTAGTTCAATCATAAGAGAGTATGTACAATAAGGAATTATTACACCAATTAATAATTGTGTAAGAAATATATGGTATGGTCTACGCATAGAGCGCCTATAAACAGTAGGTGTATTCAAATTGCGATCACCGGACTGGAAAAATGATCAGCGCGTAAGTTCGAAATCACATGAGTAGAGAAATGAAGCGAGGGTGATCGAAGCGTGGCGCATTGGTAAGATGGCCGCCTCTCCTCCCAAAGGGTACGGGTTCGAATCCCGACCGGAGTTTTCTCTTCATCCCTTATTGTACACTCTGAACTAACGTGTCTCCGAATATTCTCCTCCGATAGTCTATTCTGTGGCAAATAAGAGCGGGGTGATAGGCAAGTCCTGTACGTTTTTCAGAAATCCAAAAACGAGCTTAAAACGCGAATATGAATTTTTGACCTAACTTTTTAAACACCTTATTCTTTGAAGATTTCCCTTGTAAGACAGCGTTCATGTTTTGCAAGGTGTGTATGAGTAAGCAGGGCTTCGACAGCAAATTATTTTTTCTGAATTTAGAAAACAGAAATTTCTGTTTTCTAAAAGCAGAAAACAGAAAATTCAATAAAAAAACTGAAAATATCATAAAATCATTAATTTTCCTTGTTTTCTCAATGTTTCTCTCTCATATTTTTCTCTCTTTCTCTAGATCGTTCTAAGTTAGAACTTCTAGCCGATCGATTTTCCATCCATACGAGAAAGCATGAATAGAGAACCTTGCTTAATGAATCCGCGGGCCTTAACTAGTTTTTTTATTTCATATTATTAATAGAGTACATTTGCATGATTATTTCATCAAAAAACATTCAAAATTCACTTGCATGGTTTATATATCAGTGAAAACCATAGATAAAACAAATAGATATATAAATATTATAAGTTTCTGAATAATGAATGAACACAGTAACGTACAGTACAGATTCAAAAAGATGGTACTATAGAGCTCAAAATCAATCAATAATTGTGGTTCGCATTGATCTAAGCAAGGGTTACGATCAGATTCAGATTGGGTGGGTTGGGGTCGTAGAGCTCATCACGAAAGATTTGAGCGAATTCGAACGCAATGTCGCCTGATCCGTTGATGAATAAAGCCGAGATGATAAGAGGAAGAGGACGAGTAGATGAGAGATCAGAGGATGACATCTGTAAAATTATCCATGAATGGTGGCAAACTGTTTGCCGACAAAACGTGACGTCACAAGCGAAAGCGGAGGCGTTGCCACAAATCCTCCCTCTACGCAAGTGACGTCACGTTGGGCGACAAACGAATTGCCACCGTTCATTCGTTTATTGTATTTTTCAGACCTTTCCAGTTGTTGTTTACGATCGACAAATTGTGTGACTATAACAAAGGGAGATGGGAATATTTACTCTGAAAATTTCCCCTACAGGGTACCCCGTAACTGTCCTCTCGGGACTTTTTTTTCGACTGGGTGTCCCGCAGGATGACTTGCATGGACAGGGTGCCCCGCGAGGAAAGTAGGGGTGGTGACAAATTTCCGGAGTAGCAAATGAGATATTTGGAACGGAAGAATTAGAAAAATTTTTACGATTCTCGAACACACAAACTGAGAACTGAGAACTTGGCAAAATTTCAAAACTAATATATTTGCACGGGAGGGGGTTGAATGACAAGTTGAAAATAAATTCTTGTATTGTGCTTCTGTGACAATGTCGGCTCCTATCATGCCAAATCGGAAAATTTCTCCCGGCGGGGCCATCTCCCTGACGCACTGCGAGGAGCGGGTCCAGCCCGCGCGCAAGTTATTTATCAAGTGATAGACATAATTTCTCTGTTCCTACAGTACGTCTAACCCATTTACTGTAACATCTATCGCCATCATGTTATTTAATCTACCGTATCTCTCACCGTTAAGGTCGTATTTGGAGTAGCTGTCATGCAAGATTCTCCATTACACATAGTGAGCACGACTTGAGCGTCATGTTTCTCAAGCCAGGTAAAGATGGACAGGGATACCGATGTAACCTATAATACACAAGTTTTATCGATCGATTAATCAACTCTGAGATCGGTGAAAGCGATTATAATTTCATAGGAGAAAACATAGGTGAGAAGTATTCTTTGCAACAACCTCGACTGCGCTTAAATCTAATCTCCACTCGATAGCTCCTACTGAAGCGTTGACTGTCCTGCAAGAATACTGTATTAATGTAGAGCATACTGTATTAGTGCAGGGATACTGTATTAATGTAGGGCATACTGTATTAGTGCAGGGATACTGTATTAATGTAGGGATACTGTATTAGTGCAGGGATACTGTATTAATGTAGGGCATACTGTATTAGTGCAGGGATACTGTATTAATGTAGGGATACTGTATTAGTGCAGGGATACTGTATTAATGTAGGGCATACTGTATTAGTGCAGGGATACTGTATTAATGTAGGGATACTGTATTAGTGCAGGGATACTGTATTAATGTAGGGCATAATAGAATTCAGTGACTTTAATGACTGAATACCCCGCTCCCCTTCGAAAAAATAGAAATTGAAGATTTGAAACGTTATACATACGAAATTGTAGTGAATTGGATTGTGACGGGCTGCCCCGCGAGCGAAAAATACCGGAGCGAAGTTTTGAACTTCGACTCAAAGTTTAAGAAAATGTGTAAATACTTGACTACGTCACGCAAATGTAATACCGCATTACCTGCATAGATATGTTTTATTCCAGTTGTTCTCGTTTCTACGTTGCATATCCGAAACGAAATAGGCAGCACTTTCCCAGCCTTGAAATTCCTGTACAAATACATTTTTTAAATATTTTTTAAATAATAGATAAGTGTTTAAAAGTGAGAGAACACAGAAGATTAGAGTACACCATGATGTACCACACAATGATTTTTTGGCATTTTGCATAATATTCAAACTCGCTCTCTCTGTATTGGAGAAGCGGAGTGTAAGTTCATCATTATGACTACTATGTATACCTCGCCAGCTACATTGTACACATCATTCACCACACCGTACTGCACGACAAATTGTCCATTCTAAAATCAATCAATAATTTTGGAATGATCCACCAATCGATAAATTTCCATACAGAATTTGCGCGTTCCTTGCTGACCATTATGACACTGTCCGCAAATACAGGAGGTAACGTTGTAGTAGTTGTCACTGCAAAAAATATAGTAAAAAGGTACAGTTATTTCGTTATTCGAGGCGCACTAACAAGGGAAGCACAACTGGAAACGGAAACGATTCCGAAATTTACCTATATAGGTGGATAGGGTTGGGTGGGAGATGTCCAAAAGTGGTTTCAAAAGTTGCACCGCTGATCTACTAATCGATATTTTCAATCAATATATTTTAACACGCGCGTCCAATTTTGGCCTAAAAATTTTTCCTTCTTTTAAAATGTTCTATTTTTCATGTTAAAGCTCGGAAATGACGAAAAACAATGAAAATGAAGTTGGGGAACTCGTAGGATATTTTAAACGTAAATGGGTTAAGATATTTTAAACGTAAATGGGTTAAGAAGCTCGGAAATGACGAAAAACAATGAAAATGAAGTTGGGGAACTCGTAGGATATTTTAAACGTAAATGGGTTAAGAAATATCGATTGAAAATATCGATTAGTAGATCAGCGGTGCAACTTTTGAAACCACTTTTGGACATCTCCCATCCAACCCTATCCACCGATATAGGTAAATTTCGGAATCGTTTCCGTTTCCAGTTGTGCTTCCCTTGTAAGTCTTGCGAGAAAAAAAACACTGCTGCGCCAGTGATAATTATAATTGTAGTATTTAGTCAGTTTATTTCTCTTTATTTCTGAATATTTCGCATGAATATTTACTGGCCCATGTACATTTTCAAACAAAATAATCAATCAGGGTAATGTTGTCGATTACAGTAAAAATACACACGGTTTATCAACTAGGTGTTAATTTCCATTCAGGATCATTAAGTACACATTTTGCATGAAGCGTGGCTTATTTTAATCGTTATATATGCTTTACCGATAGCGGTTGTCGTAGTTGATACTGTACTCGTGGATTGTGCTGCTGAAACAAAAAAAGTTGAAATTTTCAAATTTAGAAAAAAAAGTTTTGACTGTTCGCCCTTATATCGCATACATAATATAATATCTGAAAAAAAAACAATTTCAATTTTGTTCAACCGCCTGTCTTATCGATCGATCCGTAACAAATTCGATCTTGAAAATTATAATTGATCGAAGTGATCTTGTCATCGGAAGAGGTGCCAAAGTTTTGGTTTTACCTGTACATTTAAGTTGTATCATTAATTGAGTAGATGAACTACAAGTGAATGCATTCCCAGTGTCGTTGCCCAGTAATTGACATCGACCCACAGTGTAGAAGATTGCCATACACTGCAAAAAAACTCTCCAAGCTACACTCTCTCGTAAACATGAAAGCTGATGGCTCTAATACTCACAATTGTCATTGAATGTCAGAATTTTTAGTGCGTCCAAACTTTACTTTTTTAAAGGGTTATTTCCCTCACAATTTTTACAATCGTTTCAAAAATCACATTTTTATAAAATAATTATAAAATAAAATATGTACACAGTTCATTCTTTGAATCTTGTTTCGAGGTTTTTAAAATCCGAAAGGCGTTGTTAGAATGTCAAAAATGCAAACAAACATCAATGTTTTGTTGGCATGCATCTTCACAGTCCGATTTATCCACAATTTGTGTGGGAGAGGCTAGAAGGGTCCTTGAAGTTGAGTAAGGAGTCCTGATATAACAACCTGCCTGTAAATGTTGTACATAGGATCGTTGTGTTACTGCAAAATTTGCATAAAATAATGCAGATAAAAACGTACAACGTCAGAAAGAACGAGCAGAGTCCAGAGCATTTCTTACGATGGTTGATTGTTGTCGAAAATTGAGACCACACATAACGAAACTAGGCTAGCAACCAAGAAGGTAGCGATTATGTGTGTGGGATGTGAGGTAAGGAAACAATGGTTAAGACTTCTTGGTCTCATAGTTAGGAGTTGTACACGTAGAGCACAAAAGAGGACGTCCAGGAAAACGGGAGCACGAAGATCAGTGGTCAAGGCTGTCAGATAGGATTTGGTTTTTGATCTCTTCTTATAATCTCTTGGAGTTGTAAGTAATGGCAGTGGAATTGTGAATGATACAATAATGATTAATTCGAATAATAAAGGAAACCAATTTCATACTATTTAGTATTTTATTCTAGTTTTTCTTTAAGAAATTCTTTAGAAACTAAATGCAAACAAATTACTTCGAAAACTATGTAAAATATTCTTTATTTTTATTGACGTGTTGATTTTTTTTGAAAAACTCTTATTGTATGTATTTTATTATATGTATCCACATGATCAGGTACTATGGGGTGCTACTAGTGCCCCGAGGGGGCGTTGCCAATGGAGAACTTCCTTCTATCTTTGGAAGTCTTCTCAACACAAGAGAGCCTGACCAAGTGAACAAATGAGAAAGCGAAGAAAGCACACAACACAAGAGGGAGTACAAAGAGGCGAGCCATTTTGAAATACAATTTTCAGTTATTCAAAAAATTGTAAATTGAGAGGGGGTTGAACGACAACAACCAAGCTGAAAATATAATTAGGGCAGTTTCAGTTATACGTATATAAGGAGAATAATTGCTGAAGATTTCATACTCGGACATTGCGTATTATGAATCACAGAATAGAGGATACTTTAGTGTTGCTTTGAATTTAAAAATAACGGATGTAACCCTCTTTATTATTCTTATCTATCACAATCGTTGATTGCACGTGTTTACAATTGTATAAAACATTAATGTTAATATAAATAAAAATATATTAATCCAAATAACTCTTTAAGCATAATACTTGTGTACAAAAAATCGTTCTATCACCACAGGTGGTCTGTACAAAGTACAACATTTGCAAGGCCAAAAATCGATATCAATCAATATCACAGATTCGGGATTATATCTGTTACAGTAATACATGACATTAGGGAAAGGAAATTTAGCCGTGATCTTTTTTAAACAATCGATATTGACATTAGGGTAGTTACAGTAATATATTATTCGATGAAAATCGATCGATAATGGTTAGATACAGTACCCTATCTACTTGAGCTTGATGACCAGTCTGAGATGGGGTGGATTGGGGGTGGTGAGGGAGGCTCGGAAGAGTTGGGCATGCTGGAAGGTCGCTGGGGACGATCCACCCATGAACATGGCTTTGATGTGTAGAGGAGGAAGAGGACGGGTGGAGGGAAGATCGTCCGATGATAACTGAAGAAAATGAAAGGAATAGTATTTATTTAGTTCCGTTAATAAAAAAAGTCAATATATCAATTATAAATCAATAATTATGTACAATAGATTCTGTTATAATAATATGCATATTTAAAGTAATAGCTCTTTATATAGCCGGTGTTTAGACAAAACAGCCTAATTCCGCAATCTCTCCCACATCATTCATTCCATAAATTTGAATTCATCTACAGTAATCTATGCTGCCATTGTAGTTACCGTAACCCTCGCCACCGTATCCCTCACCTCTAGGGTCCTGGAGGGAAAGGCCATCATACATGCGTCTCCACTGCACGCTGTCAGCACGATTCGACTGCCATCCTGTTGAAGCCAATCGCGCGCCTCCAGGGATATTGATGAGACCTGCAATATCATTATTATTTTTTAAAAATTTATTTATTATATACATTGCATAAAAGTGCAGCCTTCACAATCGTGCACTTCCAAAAATATCACAAATGCGAGGAGGACAAGTACTCAACAAGCGACCTGGCGATTTCTCGCTTCTCAATCGCAATATGAATCATGGAAATAGAGGAAAAGGTGATTGAAGCCGGGAAGGGATAACAACAACATTTAAAAAAAGTTATATACGGCTACAGAATCGGATGAAATATCACACCTCAACACCGGCCAGATCCACCTCCCATTCGATCGAGGCCTCAGTCGCGCCTTCTTCTCTGCAAGGATACTGTATCCATTACCGTACATAGAGGGATACGGTAGGCGCCTATCGTATCCCCAAATACCCTAGTACCTGCACAGATAGACCATCTTCCAGTCGTGTTCCACCTTTCGCTGGAGATTAGAAACCGAGTGGACGGCAGACTTCCAGCCAACGCGCTCCTGAACAAAAGTTATTTGTAACGTCACGCATAAATAAAATAATGATCAAGTATTGAATGAGCCAGACTGGTGAAAATCAAGCGGTATATTATTCATTTCGTACCGATTCTCATACCGATTTTCATTTCCCTTTTTTCTCCATTCTTCAATCATGACGTTTTTAAATATCATTCATCATAAATCTACTCTACTTTATCACTTTATTCATTATTATTCATTCTGAATCGTGTTTACTTGTAAATATAATTATTATTAATTATTATTATTATTAATATAATTATTAATATAAATATAATTATAATATAATTATAATTATTATACCGTACCTCGCCTCCGATACTGTACACATCTCTGACCGCGTCGTACTCCACCACGAATTCCCCATTCTGGAAATCAATCAATAACTGTAGATCAATGCTCAAGCTACAGTACCACAATCCCCAATCAATAAACTACCGTATCCCTACATCAATCAAAAAACCACCGTAAGAATCATAAATTATCGTACCTCATTCGCCTGTTCCTTGCTGACCCTAATCGTATAAGGCTCAAACTTGGCAACGACCGGAGCTGCGTTACAAGGAGCTGTAAACAGCAGGACAATAAAATCAGTTCGTGATAACCGGTACGAGTGTACTTACCGTATCCGGTCGAGGTCGACTGTCCATCCTCGCCCCTCTGCCGTCGCCATGCCGCATCTCCGCTCAATCGCCCTCCATAGCTCTTCTCGTCTATCGGACCGAGACTGGAATATAGTAATTTTAATTAAAATTGATATTAATTTATCATAATTTCATCCACTCTCACATCAGAGAGCCATATAGATCCACTGATTCAATTTTATATTATTATTTGTATTATTACCATCACGTCGATAATAGTCATTTGTTTTATAAATGCGTCAGCTAGTTCAAATCGGACAAAAACACTGGGAAGAAATGATAAGCAAGAAAAAAAGTCAGTTGTCGATCGACTTCAGCGTGTGCCTACCGTATACTCTCGAGTAGCTCAGTCACTCGTTCCTGGCGTAGCTCCTTCTCACGTTGGGCTTGCCATTCGGTCGATGGAGCAACCCTTTGGAGCACACGAGCAGAGAGTTTGGAGAGGAATGAGGAGAGGAGGGGCTCACGGACCTGCAGATTAATTGTCGATAAATAAATCAATAAATATTATTATCATTATTACTACTACTACTATTACTATTAACATTATTACTATTATTATTATTATTATTATTATTATTATCATTATTTGTATTATTAATATTATTAGCCTCAATATGGTTCGAGCTTGTCTCCTGACACGGCGTGTGGCAACTTGGCACCATGCCAAGAGAACCTCTCATTGCCTGAACTCTCTCGTTACGAACGCTCTCTCATCATTTCCCCCTTTCTCTACAGTGTCATAACCACACTCATTCAATCCTACTCGCGCGACATTCTGGAACGGGAAAACCTCGTGGCCCACCTATGACCACGTCTCACCATATTCCTCTTCTTCATCGTTTCTTTCGGATCCTTGACATACTTCCAAGTGACGTCAGCGACATGGTCTCTACCGAAGGCTACCACGTACGACAATGACTTGCCCCAACCGATCTGAAGAAAAGAATAGTGTGCTTCAATTATTGATCCGTTTCAGAGAAAAGGAAATAGAGACTATTTTTTCGGGACCACTTTCCAGAGTCCAAAAAAGTTGCGGGACCACCTGCCGACGACAATTAAGCCCAACCCCTATAATTTATCCATTGGCATCAACTGCTGAAAACGTACATAAATTATAGTTAGATTATTTTTCAACTATAACGGGCGAACATCAATCATCATCTATCCCATGGTCACTGATAAGTTATACCCACGAAACTTGTGTTCAACGGCCAGAGAATAAAATTTTTAATCATACGAAATTGTAGGGTCCCTTGCATGCTTGGAATATGCACCGCCCATATATGGATTACAGTACACCACAGTTACCGTATTCCCACCTATGGATTAAAGTACACCACAGTTACAGTATACCCTCACCTCATAGAGCAATGGCTTATCGAAGGTGGCCTCGCAGGGATCAAAGTGCACCCATCTATTGGATACGAACAGCTCTGCCCACACGTGATCCGTGGTGTCGTAGATGAATCTGGAGAGATCAAAGATCAAAGATCAATTTCAAGCAGTCAATGGTTGGTCCACACAAAGTAGATCCCTTTTTTAGTAATTCCACTCAACAATCTAACAAGATACTGATGAAAGAAACCATATTCAAGTCAAGAACAGGTATACGGTAGACTAATTGTAAGGTAGTATCGGTAATCGATACCTGGTCTTGAAGCCGAGAGCCGTTGTCAGCAGCACGAAGCAGTTTGCCCATTCGCCGCACCTGCAATTAATCGAGACCCATCGACCTGCCACAATCGTGTCTCATATACGTTATTACGCAAGAGTTCTCCCAACTACCACAGTTAGAATTATATTCAAAGTGAATGCAAACCTGTACTTGTACATCTATTAATATTATTAATTTAATTATATCAACCATAGGTTACAAACTACGGTGCCACGGAGTATTTTGGGATTTTTTTTGAAAGAGCTATTCTACCCATGACAACAGCAATAACTCAACTTTCTCCATAACTTCGTAACTCTTCACAGTAACAGTACAAACCTTCCACATCGTGTCTCAATCAGTTTCATGGGGTCGTTGTATCGTGGGAAGCGTACTTCTACATGACAGTCGGGACACGTGTACACTTCGACACGTCCCGCTCCAGACTCTGTCTCCTCGCGAGTGGGTGTGCCCTGCAATAGAGTATCAATCAATAAATAATAGTAAAAATGAAACCACAAACAAGAGGTTCAGAGCAAGATCTCTCGTATCCACTACTACTCATAGTTAAACAACATTCGCAGTATTTTGGTCTGTTAAAGTGGATTTGCAGTGAACACTAAACTACCCTTTGTCGTGTGATGCATACGTGGGATGCCTTGTCGCTAGCGGCAAGACCCACCCGATTTTGGCACCCAACCCACCTGATTTTACCAAAAATTACTCAAGAAAATGAAATATTCAAAAAATATTAAATTAAATGCTCCATTTTCTGCCTCCGACCCACCCGATTTTAATTTCCAGCGGCAATGACCGCCCATATATGGTGTGATGGGAAATATGCATATATTTAATAAACGTTCATTGTAAAATCGAAAGCATTACAGCAATTGGCTTAATCGACTACAGAATCGATTACCTAATTCCGATACGCCGATAGAAGTTATACAAACGAAACAATATATATATATATATATATATATATATATATATATATATATATATATATATATATATATATATATATATATATATATATATATATATATATATAACTCACAGAAAGTCCTTTTCCGCTGGGTGTTTGCTTGCCACATTGCTGACAATCGGGCGAATCAAGCCAGCGGAAGAAGTCCGATTTGAACCTGAATAAAAGCATTACGAATACATTTATCCGGATACAGTCTCATTCAACACTAACTGTATGCATATTCCCCGCTCAGGCAAATCGTGTTGAATCTAATCAGAGCAATTTTAGAAGAAAGTAGGGTAAATTTGATTCAAAAATCACTCTGATTAGATTCAAAAAATGTTCTGATCATACATTTTCATAGACTCCCAGTGTGAGGATTGACACCCTATATTCGGCTAATTTTCAGGGTCGGCCCACTATATACTGCTTATTTTTATGTGAAAGAATAAAATTTAAGCCAAAAATAACGATTTTTCTAATTTGACCCACTATATAAAAATAATTCGGTGAGGGCATCGAAAATGTATGATTCTGATTAGATCCAAAAACACATACTCTGATTAGATTCAAAAAACGTTCTGATTAGATTCAAAAATACCAATGTCTGTTTAGATTTTAAAAAATGCTCTGATTAGATTCAAAGCGATTTGCCTGAGCGACCCGGTGAATTCATGTGGGATGGTGCTAATGAAAGTCAGAGGTTGCATAAGTATGCCCAATTCATATTCCGGATTGCTTAGTACAGAAATACATAATTCATACTTCAACCATCAGTATAGGTATCCGGGAACGTTGACAAACTGTTTGCCGGCAAACGTGACGTCACAAGCGTGGGGGAGGATCTCTGGCGACGTCTCCGCCTATGGCTGTGACGTCACGTTTGCCACCATTCATGGATTCGGTCTCAGACTGTAGGTGTATCGCAGCCATATATTTTCGCCCCACCCACACTCTCGCCTGCTTTTGCGAAATATAAACTGACCCGACCTACATCTCAAGTACTCGGAACTGACCCGACATGGGGGTGATACTTATTAATCTCGATCTCCCGGATATTCCTAGATGGTTTTCAAGTCGCACAACTGACCGCAGCGACAAAAAGTGATCACCCATATTATGGGCGAGCGGAAATGTTCGATCGCGGCGACACGGTTGGAGAATCATTGTAGAGTGAATCAACACTAACCATTCGAGAAGTTTGACGGCAGCCTCCAGAGTCGGACCATCTTTCTCCACCAAATCACTGATCTCCTGAGGGATCACACTACGTGGGATCGTCTGTTGGAGTTCATTGTCGTAGTACATCACGAACTGCAAACTTTTATTGATTAATACAATCGACACCGTAATCCGTAAATATTAGATAATGATCAGCTACCGTAATAGCTGGTCTAAAAATCAATAGAAACAATGTACCCGTTCGGACTGTTGAGTGAATCGTTCCAGGAATTTTCTCTCGTCAAGAGTGGCCGCATTTGGATTGGCTGTCTTCGAATATTGATCGGCAAGGGCGCTCAATCTGGAATGGAAGGATGATCTACCATGAAATAACGGCACGTGGTTCCAATCCACCAGATCATATACCATAAACCAGAGCTCTATGTAATTCACAATATAAATAGTATAACGACTGATCAATAACTAACAGACTAAGTAATAACTAATCCTAATATCTGCCCAATATGATTGATACTGTAATCGAGAAGAGATAGGAAAAGCCACAAACCTTCCTTGATTAGCACCTTGAATGCGTTCGACCTCCTGTCCACCCTTTAGAACGACAAATGTGGGCATCGCACGCACTCCATATCGACCAGCGATATCTGAATTTGATCAATACACATGATGTGACATCCCAAAAGAAACTGATCGGCGAGAAAATTAGGAAAGAAAAGTGTCTGAGCTATCGCTACAACGTTCGGTGTGTCATAAAGTGTGAATACTATCAAATTATCGATCGAAATGTACAACAAAATCAATATTTTGATAAGAAAACGCCGGTCAAACTGGTCCAAACCTCTTGAGTGATCGACGTTGACCTTGCAGAAGCTGATATTGCCATAGCGGCCGCTCAATTGCTCATAGAAGGGAGCGATCGCTCGACATGGAGGACACCAATCCGCATAGAAATCAACGAATATGACACCGGCTGAGCCAACCCGTTGAATTTCAGCCTCGAGCTCGGGCACATTTTGCAAGAGCTTCACCATGAGCTGAAATTAATCAATAATCACTAAGACAAATGATGATAAGCAATGGAAAATAGTGATCAGAAATGACGTGGACTAACTAAACATTTTTATTGTGTATAAAGGCGACGTTTGTGCAAACCGTTTCACAGATGCGGATGTACGCTTAATTTTCCCGCACATTTTTCATTCAAAGTAATTTTGCTATTTTTAAATGTTTTTTTATTATTTTAAATATATTTTTAATATTTAAATTATTTCTAAATTCCAGCCGGATCTCAGCCATCGTTCAATGGACGACGAACTCCAGGCACAAGCAATCGAGAAGTAAACCATTTTTCTTGATTTAAATTTAATTTTTATTTATTTCCCGTATTTTAATGTATGTTTCCAGTGATGCGAATTACGAGGAGCGACTGGCCAAGATCAAGTTTTCGAATGAAATCGACGCCAAGTATGGATACGAGAACTATACGATGCCTCAAGAGCGAGTGGGATGGCTGGTCAACTTTGCGTTGGTGAGTCCGTCTTATCAATCAGAGATAGTCAGCCTCAATGAGTGCATTATAAGTTGCGAGACGACAGAAACGACCAGATGACAGTATTCTGGCAACTAGACAATGGACGTCGGCTTTTGTACTATACATAATGTCATTCAAATTTGACTATAGCCGTAATTGTGACTTGCGATTTTCATTTAAGTGACTGTTAACAGTTAACATTATGGTTGAGTGATCAAATTAAAAATGAATAATAAGAAACAAATAAATTATGAATTATTTTTTTAAAGAATAATAATAAATGAAATATTTTAAGGCTGAGATGGTAGATGAGCACACCAAAGTGATCCTATCCGCCGTTGACTTTTACTTCCTCGAAGAGAGTGGCAAGCGATTCAAGGTATGTTGCAATTGATTAATGTTCTTAAATCCGATTTTATCCCTGATCCTTTTTGAACATGTTGTTTTATGAGAATGATGAAACAGGAATTCACATTGTTCAATCAGTCGACAATTTCAATATCTATCAATCAATATCTGTTGTTTTCCAGCCTTAAATTGCATTCATAAATTAAAATAGAAAATGTAGAGTAACATTTTAGTGTAATTATTGAAACTGGGAGCCACCAACCACAATTAATTATTGTGTTTTGTCAATAAAACACGCTCTTGCAGATCACATATCCGTTCCGACCGTACCTCTACGTCGCCATCTCCGACAACTTCGATCTTCAGGTTTATCGATTTTTTGGTTCTTTTAAATCAATAAAGTACTTCACAACACAAACACAAACATAAAGTACAGTAGGATTTTCATGAATGGCCATATCTAGCAAACCACTGGCAACTAGGTCATCGGTAATAATAATAATCGATATATGCATCAATCAATATTTATGCTCAGGCTGCCTCGTATCTGACGAAGAAGTACAACTTCGTCCACGTAGAACATGTCGAGAAGGAGGATTTGGATTTGGTAAATTATCGATTGATTTGCTATGATTATCGATTATTCGATGTGATTACTGATTGATTATCGCAGAAAAACCATCTGGCCGGCATCAAAGGGAAGTACTTGAGGTTGTCGTTTCCGTCGACTGCAGAAGTACAGAAGGTAAGGGGAAAATTGTGTTAAAATTATTTAAATAAATTGAATAAGTGAATCGTTAGGGATACTAGCCTTTTTCCGTATGCTGTGTCGGGTTTTTATAATGTTATTATTTTATTAAAATATTATTTTTGTTAATTTTTCAGGTGAAGAAGGACCTGATGCCTCTGGTGAAAAAGAATTCAGAGAAGATGAAAGAGGTATAGATTATTGACGTATTGAAGATCTTGAGTCTTGACTGCTCTTACTTTTGTCACGGGGAAGTGATGGAAAGTCTTCGAAACACTAAATCAACCTATTCGATTAATTCAAAATCAATTATTGATTAATCGATTGTTTCAGGATGCCGAGTTCGCGACTCTCCTCGCGAAACAACTGGGAGGTGTGACGGATGAGACGGGCAACGATGATGTCCTAACCAAATTCATTGATATACGGTAGGTGGAATTATTGATTTTTCCCTTCGGGATGTTTTGTTCGTTCGTGTGAACGGAATCTTCGAAATAAAATATGGAGTGATGCCAAAGTGATATCCTTTGAATACTTATGTTATTTTTTGATATTATTAAAAAAAACATATTATCAACTTGTAGTTTATCAACCCAATTTGCATATTTTATTAAATGTATTTTTTTATTTCTTTATTTGTTCCAGCGAATATGATGTGCCCCTCGATTGTCGTGTAGCCATCGATGAGAAGATCTTCGTGGGAAAATGGTAATCAATCGATTTTTTCCTCTATAATACGGTACTCTACCCTTGATCTACCGTAATCGATCGATATTCTCAGGTTCACAGTGTCAGGATGCGACAAGGATCGCCGACCGTCTATTAAGGTGCGTGTTTCATGACTTAACACCTGTTGTTTTCTTGTTTCTTCGATTTCATTTCGCGTTGATTGTTATTTCTGGTTCGTTTGGCCCCTTCTTCCCTATACCGTATTATCTCAAACATCAATAACTGTTCGCATCGATACAGTAACCTGTTATTGTTAATCGTTGTAGGACCATCCCAAGGGCAGCTACGACCCCGTGGATCCAGTGGTACTCGCTTTCGATATCGAATGTACGAAACTGCCACTCAAGTTCCCCGATGCGGCTTACGACGAAATCATGATGATCTCGTATATGGTACGGTGTACGGTAGTTATTGATTAGCAAGAGATATTGATGTAGGATATGGTATTATAATATTGTTTTTCATTGCATACTTCATTTGACCTGGCAGCAAATTCATATTTATATTTTCTTATTAATCAATCAATCACTTTCCAATAATCAATCAATAATCTGATTTGATTCAATCGATAATCTTACCGTAATTGTAGATCGATGGTTCGGGTTTCCTGATCATCAATCGACAAATTGTCTCCAGTGACATTGAGGACTTTGAGTACACGCCGAGAGAGGATATCAAGGGAAACTTCTCCATCTTTAATGAGGATGACGAAGTCGCGCTCATTAATAGGTCAGTGATCTTTGATCTTTGATCTCTCTCGCAAAATGACTCTCTGCATCGCGTATTCGGAAGGGTCAGAACGGTATGAGCGGTATTTTTGTGATTTATGGCGGCTATTATTATTATTATTATTATTATTATTATTATTATTATTGATCAGATTCTTCCATCACATCCGAACAGTGCAGCCGCATGTGATAGTCACCTACAACGGAGACTTCTTCGATTGGTACGTCCGAGAATATTGATTGACTAATTAATCAATATTGTGATTATCGTATCTCGAAAAATACCGTAACTCTCGATTATTACGGTATTCCGCTAAATACAGTAACTATCGATGGTTACCGTATCCCGCTAAATACCGTAACTCTCAGTGATTGCGGTATCCCGCTAAATACAGTAAGTATAAGATGTGTGTTCAGGGCGTTTGTTGAGGCGCGAGCGCTTGTGCGCGGAATGTCAATGAAAGATGAGATTGGATTCGAAAAGAACGAACAAGATGAGTACAAGTGCAGAAACTGTATTCATATGGATGCTTTCAAGTTGGTTTAGTATTTTTACATCCTTGAATTAATTAAATTTATTTTATTGAACTCGACTGAACTACTATCTACAACATTCATTCATTTTTTACCTCCGAGTTTTTTGAAAATATTAGCGAGTTTGAACGTCCTAGATTGCCTTTTGTGCGTGTTGAAACACGCATCTGTCGGGTCATTTGGCTAATAATATTTCAAATAAATACATACATAGTGAGGGATAATAGATCACAGAATTTGAATTATAGTGATTTAATCTTCTTATTTTAATGCCCCACTGGAGCTAATTTTACACTCCGCTCTGACCGTACTCTCTCGCAGACAAAGAAAGCGAGAGATCGTTTTCAGAGCGGAGAGCTTCAAATGAGCTCGGGATGTGCATCTAACCAAATCTTTACGTAATTATCATGTGGCTTACAGATGGGTGAAGCGTGATTCGTATCTGCCAGTCGGATCACAGAATCTGAAAGCTGTTGCCAAAGCCAAGCTCCGATATGATCCAGTGGAGGTGGACCCCGAAGATATGTGTCAGATGGCCAGAGAGAACCCACAGGTACGGTAGATCAGTATTGATTTACTGATGGATTGGACATTTTGTTATAATTGTGATATATTAAATTGACGCGTTTGGTTTTTTAAAAGTATAGCACTGCCTATGATCTCACCATTTTCTTTTCCCCTGTCAACAGGGAAGAAGTCTTTATTGTTCTTGTTTACTACTAGCAATGCTAGTTGGTTGTTTAAATAGCTGTAGTAGCAGATAATTATAATAATAATAATAATGTTTTATTCCTTCAAATGAACGCATCGGGGATGGGGATCGGGAATATCTGTTAGATAGTCTTGTGAAGGATGTCCGTCGCCAAGGCGAATCGGTGAGATGTGGGGTGGAGGAAGAGGCAGCAGGAATGTTACCAATTCAGAACATTTCATGAGTGAATATGTACCTCAGGGGGGGGGGGGTGAGGCTAATGTTGAGTGGGAAGCGGTTGATATTTTGAAAGGTAGAATGATTCTCAACGAATTGCCGTTTCTCAGATGCAAAGCGGGAACAACTTTAAAGAGGAAAGAGGAATTGTACTCATAATTTTGATGGATTGAATTATGTAGGAAAAGCAAATCTGTTATCGCGTGTCTATGTTCGAGTGTAATTAAATCTAGGAAGCGAACACGATTGAGATAAGTATCATAAGGAATAGAACAACGACTGAATAGTCATCGAGTAAAATCTCTTTGAACAGATTCAATTTCTTTTGTTAATCCAGATCTTTTAGAATTCCAAACAACCGAACCATAGCTAATAATAGGCAATATGAAAGACGTATAAGCGGTTTTGTAGACCTCAATTTCGCGACTACGGAAAGTTCTAAATAGAATATTAATTTTTGATCTGGCTTTACGAACAGCGACCAGATGACTCGATGATAAATTTTATCCTGAAAGTTTGATTTAGAAATAGCATAGCTACAAGTCTTTTTGCCATTTTAAAGACGTAAAACATTTTTATGACTTGATTAACATAGGAAAATTGACAAAAAATGATAGTGTTGAAAAATTTTTTTAATGATTAATCGTCCTTACAGGCCCTGGCCAACTACTCTGTCTCGGACGCTGTGGCCACATACTATCTCTATATGAAGTACGTCCATCCGTTCATCTTCGCCCTCTGCACCATCATTCCGCTGAGTGGAGACGATGTGAGTGGTGTTCTTTGATCTTTGATCTTTGGTCTTTCGCTTTCAATTCCTTATTCATCATGTACAAATATATACGCTTTTATTGTTATTCTACGAAGTAATCTACGAAGTTCTGATTACTTCTTATCTGTCGTATTCTTTTGTTACATAGTGTGTGAAACACACTTCTTGCAGGTTCTCCGCAAGGGCTCGGGAACACTATGCGAGGCTCTTCTCATGGTGGAGGCATTCCACAACAATATTATCTTTCCCAATAAGTTCAAGGGCAAAGAGGAAACCGAGTGGACTGCTGACGGCCATAAGGTATTTCATTATTTTGTTAGAATAAGCAGTTTAATTTAAGTTAATTCATCCTATATTGTTTTGTTGCTTGGATTCTAATAATGCTGATGATATTAATAATATTAATAACGACAATAATAATATTATAATAATGTATTGTGTTTCGGTGATGTGATTTCATAGCGGTGTGTGTTTATTGTTAGTTTAGTTTGTGCAAAGATGATTTTTCTCACAATGAGATGTAGTGCTGACAACCTACGAGATTGATGTTTCACATTGATATTATTAATTAATGTTTACTCGATTTTGCCGATTATTAGTTTTCGCTTTATCATCTGTTCAGATCGAATCAGAGACGTACGTGGGAGGTCACGTGGAGGCCCTCGAAGCGGGCGTCTTTCGGGCGGATATACCCACCAGATTCCGTCTTGTGCCTTCGGCAATCGCGGAGCTGAGCCGAGAGGTCAGTGGTATACGGTAGGACATGAGATACGGTATATGTGCGCTTTACGGTAGTCTATAGTGGATGCAGTGGTCGTGCAATATTGGAGTGTTTCCGATTTGAACGTTTCTACTTTTTTGGTTATCGTAAACTGACTTTTTTTCAGGCCGGTGATACGCTGGAGAAGGAATTGATTCGTGAGTACGGTATCAGACGAGAGAATGTAACGAATTGGGAGGAGGCGATCGGTGGAGTTACGAAGCAACTAGACGCACTCTTGTTGCATCCAGCGAGGTATGAGAGGGACATCGGCGAAGGCCAGACGGGTTTGGTCGCGGATAAATTGAACTGGAACCTGAATGAATTATTGAAATGGAGTTGGGTGGGTATTCAATAAGACATGCGTTTATTTTTTTACAATTTGGTTAGCCTTCCCTTATGCGGTGTTACGTTTGTTTTACGTGTCACCACCGTAAAGACTGATGCTTCCGCTTAAATTTTGCTCAGTGTGAATCTAAAAATCGAACGAGATTTTGGCATAAATGTAACGGCAAATGTAGCCGCATAAGTACTGGGTACCTGTGGTAACCATACATAACAATATATAATAAATATTGCAGACTTGAGAAGCCCCGTATCTACCATCTTGACGTCGGTGCCATGTACCCCAATATCATTCTTACCAATCGTTTACAGGTGTGTATTTTGTATGTTTTTTTTTAAAAATTTCCATGTCGAGTAAACCGTGGCATGGTCAGCATTTGTGAACATTAGCTAGCTAGAGATGCGCGAGCTGAAACATGAATTGTGCTGGTGTGACTCTGATTGATCTTTTCTGGTTCAGGTCAGGGTTGATTTTAACCGGTCATTGTTACTTTGGAAAGCATTGTTACATGCATTTTAAACAATGCATGAATAGTTCAAGGGTTAGGGTAAGATCAAAGATCAAATACCCAAAAAGACTTTCAAATTATTTCTCTCTTTAAGCCGTCGGCTATCGTGGACGACACAGTGTGTATCGCGTGCTGCTACAACACTACCGATGCCAAGTGCAAGCGGAAGATGGCATGGGAGTGGAGAGGAGAATTGAGTACGGTAGACTGGGTTGGGATTACGGTAGAAATACGGTTACGGTAAAGTAGGGAGTAGAGAGGAGAATTGAGTACGGTAGACTGTGATGGGATTACGGTATTAATAGGTAGCGGGATTACTTTTACACTTTCTCTCTGGTCACTTTTTTTTAAATTTCGTGAGTTTTGAACCCCACATTAGATTGCAGTAGCGTGCTCAACTATTGGTTCTTATCACAGTACCTCCTATTACAGTATCCCTTATTACAGTACCCTGTTCCCGAGGCGAGTACGAGCGGTTACAGCGACAGTTGGAGGGCGAATCGTTCGGCAAACCACCTCGACCATTCCACACTCTCAAGAAGGATGAACGACAGAAGATGGAGAAGAAGCGAGTGCAAGGTACGGTAGAGTCACTTTGCGATTGGGAATATTACGGTAGTTAGTTTGTGATTGGACAGATTACAGTAATGAATTTTCTGTTGGCATTGTTGCAGTAATATAGGTTTGCGAATAGTAATGACCAATAGTCATACTGTATTCATAAGATGGGTTGATTATTTATTGATTTACTGAAATTTATTGATTTTCTTTGCAGATTACAGTAGACGAGTGTATGGTAAGCAGCACATAACGAGGAATGAAATGAGGGAATCGACGATTTGTCAGCGAGAGAACGCCTTCTACGTTGATACAGTGAAGAATTTCCGTGATCGAAGGTACGGTAGTATATTGATTGGTTTTTGGTGTTATTGATTTTTCTACAACCGTGACAAATTTACTAGCGATTCTGTTGTAAGTATCCACGTATTGAATCGGTGATACATGAATCTTGAGAGGTAGTGTAAAATAAGCAAAAGCCTTGAATCATCTTGAAAATTGAAACAACTTTAAAACCTTAAACTAAAACTTGAAAATGGAACGAACTTTAGATATGAGTACAAGGACAAATTGAAGAAAGCGAAGAATGAACTGGATCGAGTGGATCCGAATGATATTGCGGCTCTCAAGGTAAGAAGAAACGAGATGAAACGAAAATTAAGGAACCTGTGGCGAGGGAGTAAGCAAATCGAGGAGAGTTTTCTCTGCTTTTCTTTTCGTTTCGGGATTTTTAAACAGAATATTACCGATTTTGAGGGCAATTTAGTCTATTATAGTGCCTAGTCACTAGACTATTGATTGCTTTTTTTGTTTATTGATTGATGTTTGATTTGTTTTTAATCAATATATTTATATTTATTTATAAATGACAGGTTGCCAGAGGCAAGTGTGTTCTGTTCGAGTCACTCCAATTGGCGCACAAGTGCATTCTCAACTCGTTCTATGGATACGTAATGAGGAAGGGATCGAGATGGTAATTGGATATGTGTAATTATGTATATTTGTATGCATTTGTATAGTTTAATAATTAATAAAAAAATAATTACATGATGACCTTTAATGTGGTGTTAAAATCTTGGAAAAGTATATGGAAAAGTGAAAAGTAGTGTTTATTTTGTGGGTGTAAAAGTAGTTGGAAAAGTAGTTTAGCTTCTTAATTTCAGTGTAAAAGTTTGTAGATTATGAAGCTATGCTACTTTTCCAACTACTTTTACAATCACAAAATTAACACTACTTTTCACTTTTCCATATACTTTTATTTTAACACCGCATTAAGGTTCTCGATGGAGATGGCTGGTATCGTGTGTCACACGGGTGCGAACATCATTACGGAGGTGTTGTTTTATTTATTATATTTATTCTTATATTTATTTATTTTTATGAAACTTTATTTTATTTACTTTATTTTTTATGAATTGTTGTTGGAGAAGTACTCGTTGTTCTCAAAGCAGCCAATGTATTTGTTTCCATATCACGATCTGATAATGAATCCCGGTGCCGATTGGTGTAATGCTTATCGCGCGGAGAATATAATTGATGCGAAACGAGAAAGTGCCTGGACACTATTCAAAAGTTAAAGAGAAGAAAATAAAGTGGTCAGAAGATCAACTACTTTCCCCTTTTTCCTTTGACTTTTGAACAACACTAAGATGCTTTTTATAGTAATAATAGTATTTTTATAGTAGTAAATTTATAGTGGTTTTATTGTGATATCTTTATATGTATCGATGTTAGTCTTGAATTGAAGGATCAATGATGATATAAGGGGTTGGGGGACTTGCGTTCAACGATAGATTAACTTGTCTGAAAAGATGAAAACAATATTGATGCAATTCAGGCTCGTAAACTGGTTGAGCAGATTGGCCGAGCGCTAGAGCTGGACACTGACGGTATCTGGTGAGTTTTTGATTGATTTATTGATTGATCTATGCTTACTTATTACTGGATCTAATTGATAGATTCAGTGCTACAGTACATTTATTGATTAATCTCTGATCGATTAATAGATGAGGCATATGTATAGTGTACTTTATTGATTAATCCTTCAACCGAGATATGATATTATTGATTGATTGTGCTCACAGGTGTCTGCTACCCGCATCCTTCCCCGAGAATGTCACGTTTGAGCTGCAGAATTGCGCCAGGAAGAAGGTGATTTTATTGTTGGAATGCATTTCTCCATTTTCGGTTCACATGATCTCTATTGCTTACTAGGAATGAGACATTATTGGATGAAAAATAGAGCATCTTTAGTACTCACAAGAGAACTCGTTACAGTATCTTACAGTAGTCGCATTACAGTAACTCTTACAGTGCTTTTCAAAAATCAATAGTTCCGTATGGGCTTTGTTCATGAACGTCATTAGCGTAAGCGGAGCTTGTGGTTTTGGCAAATACGCTCCGTATACGCGGGTGACGTCACGCTTGTTAGCCGTTTATCGTTCTATTCGAATCTTTTATCGTCCCATTCAGGTCACAATCTCGTACCCTGCGGCGATGTTGAATGCGCCCGTGCAGGGACTCTTCACCAATGATCAATACCATAACCTCCAACCGGACGGATCGTACACACTGTCTGCGGAGAATTCCATCTACTTTGAGGTTGGTTGTGTGTTTTTTCATACTGTCTATAAGCTGTGATATATTTTGCACTATTTTGGTATATCTGGAAATATTGATCAACAGATTTTTAATACTGTGTTAGCATGGTAATTGTAAGGAAAACGGATAGTGAAAATGTGTGTGAGTTTGAATTCAGATCATAGTTGGGAACATGAAAACGATCAGCCTTACCTTCCCTTAGGGGCCTTGCGCATAGCTTTGCCTCGCAAAAATTGGAAAGATTTCAGTCGAATCTGCAATAAAATCGAGATGCGCATTGCCTTGCCTCCCACTTCCCTGGTTTGCGCACAGCCCGGAGTGTTCACCTATGATTCTGATCACGAAGTGATATAGCTGTATGACAAGTCCGGGAAATCAATCAGTGGTGTATCGGGGCGAATTTGGGTACGGCCGCGAACGAGAGTGTACATTGAAGGAGGATTGTGAGGTTGTGAATGTCATCAACGGAGCAGATGAACCAATCTTGCGCGTACACAAATGAAGGATATGATGAAGTTGGAACAATAATGTGCCTGGTCTATTGATCAACGATGCGCCCTTACGAGTTTGGATATATTATACTTGCGCCAGGGGAGGGAGATTTGTCAACATCTATGACATTCTAATTGCCTTATTGTTATTACTATTGTCTGTCAGACTAATGACAATTGTCAATTGGTTTGCAGGTAATGACAATTGTCAATTCGTTTGCAGGTAGACGGTCCGTATCAAGCGATCATTCTGCCCGCTTCGAAGGAGGAAGGAAAGAAACTCAAGAAGAGGTACGGTAATGTTTTAATTTAATTTAAGTTATCATTCGTACAAAAGATATTATTACAAAAAGTTTCATTCAAATGGTGGTGGTGTAGGTATGCGAAAAGGCGTTTGTTAAAATCTGGTATACTGAAGATCAATTGCGGGATAAACTGTAAAGGGAAGATCTATTGGGAGCTGGGCCTGGTGGATTGATGCTGCAGAGTTGCCTTTTTACATGTTAGCTGGGAATGGTAATGCTATGCGTAGTTCTGCTGTCGAATATGTGCATGCCTCTTATCATAGTCGTTCACGATATCAATGTCCGCTATGTGCATTTGGGTTTAGTTTATGGTTCAATTTGTTCAGTTTAGTTTATTAATATTTATGCGTTTACGAGAAAGACGGTACATAATAGATCGATAAAATTCTACTTTGAGGTTGTTTCAGGGTTTTTTTTTCATACTGTCATAAGGATGTGGTATATTTTGCACTATCTTGATCTATCTAGAAGTATTGAGTTGACACGGCAACGTCCTGCTGATCTGCTTTTGATTTGATTAGCTGATCTACCTTGCTTTCGACAGATACATGATTCAATGTAATGTCAATCTCAATGCCATCCTCAATGACAGATACATGCTTGACAATGTCATGCCAATGTCAATCTCAATGACAGGTACACGATTCAATGTCATTATAGATATGCAGTCTTCAATCTGGACGGTTCCCTCGCCGAATTGAAGGGATTTGAGTTGAAACGAAGAGGAGAACTCAATGTGATCAAGCAGTTTCAATCATCCGTCTTCAAAGCATTCCTGCGAGGATCTTCCCTCGAAGAGGTACCGTAGGGTTGCCGTATTGTATGGTTACAGTGCCGTACGGTTATGGTACTAATGGGTTGCAGTGCCGTAGGGTTATGGTACTGATGGGTTACGGTGCCGTAGGGTTATGGTACTGATGGGCTACAGTGCCGTAGGGTTGTGGTACTGATGGGTTACGGTGCCGTAGGGTTATGGTACTGATGGGCTACAGTGCCGTAGTGTTATGGTACTGATGGGTTACGGTGCCGGAATGTCTCGCTTTTTTCTCTCTTGAGTTCTAGTAATCGATCTCACTCACTCAGCAGTGCATTTCGATCCTCACAGGCTATATTTTTTGGTTTCACGACAATTCCCGTAGCAACTTTGTTGTACGTCTAGAACATAGCCTAGAATCACTGTATCCGAATTAAAATAGACCATGTATGTAGTAGATGAGTGTTCTTTGAGGAACAAGTTTATGTGAGAAGAAGTTTTAGCAAACATTGTACCCAATATTCCTTATGATAAGTTTATCGGATTGCTGAAAGAAAATCAGTAGCCGGCAAGCGATTCATCCAATAAATGACAACTCTAATGACAATGACAATTCATTTCTATGTCATCCAATGACATATGCTGTGTCAGGCATACGAATCAGTGGCTCGTGAGGCAGATTACTGGTTGGATGTACTCTTCTCACGTGGAGTTGATCTGAGCGATCTGGAGCTATTCGATCTGATTGGAGAAAATCGATCGATGAGCAGAAAGTTGGAGGATTATGGAGAACAGGTACGGTAGGATTTGAGCCGACGAGCTTATTGTAGTCGAGGTACGGTAAGGTACGACGTATCAGTAATTGATGCGGTATTGGAGTCTCTATGTGTTGTACTTATCGAATACTGCTGGATATCAATGTTGCGATGTGTCTAGAACCTTGTGAATTTGTGTTTAGTCATAGTATTGTATCAATGGACGAAGCTGTGTTGTTGTTCCTATCAGTTCCAGTGCTAAATATTAAATAGACAAATAACATTAAAAAACACTATTCAGAAGAGTACATCGATCTCAACGGCGAAGAGACTCGCAGAGTTTCTGGGTGATGACGTTGTTAAGGTGAGTTTTTTGTCAAAAATGTTTTGAATTACATTTTTGTTTGCTATGAAAAGTGGTCTACTTGTAAGACCTATTAATTAGATTTCTAATGTTACATTAACGAGATTTGTTTGCCCCTCTAATCGATAGTTCAACTACCGTACTCATATCTTCCCTTCAGGAGGCCGGCATCGCTTGTCACTTCATCATCTGCAAGTATCCACTGGATGCTCCCGTCACTGAGAGAACCATTCCTCTGGCTATATTCCAGGTATAAATGAAAGAAGTCGTGTCCTAGAAGATATCCGGAAATTATTGCAATGCTTTTGACTGGGATCCTACTAGGAAATCTTTCAGGATAGTAGTGGGAAGAGATCCGCCCACTTTTCGTCTCTCCTGTCCTGGGAAACTTATGGGGGAGCTAGACCACGCCCACCCACTTTTGCTGGGCCCCACTAGGAACTACGAAAAAACAGAGTGGCTCACTGCCAAATGTACATGAGTATAAATAGAACATAAATTCCCAAAGACCGGTTGATTTTGTGTTCCGATTCATCATCATCTTAGCTGTGGCTTGGATCTCATCGTTCATAACTTGGCTTTTCCGTGATAAAAAACGTAATTGCAGCCGTCGCAACTTCTTGTTTTAAAATGTATTTTAATCGTTTAAAAACTCCCTCTATCTCTTTTCTCCAAGATGCGACGAATAATTATTAATAATAATCATTAACATTTATTAATCCTAATTCATTCAGGCGGATCCTTCCGTGCGTGCACACTTCCTCAAGAAGTGGACACGCGTCCAGTCCATTACAGCGGACAATGTGAACATTCGAGATGTGAGTGGATTGATCTTACTGTTGCGACACGACGATTGTCGATCGTGAACTGACTTTTTATCAAGAATATACCGTAATCCGTGCTCTTGTTCAGCTTATTGATTGGTCGTATTACGTCGAGCGAGTGGGCAATTGTATTCAGAAGATTGTAACGATTCCGGCTGCTCTGCAGGGTACTGTAATCGAGATGGTTCTATTGATTTATCGATTTATTGATTGATTGTAGGCGTGTCTAATCCGGTGCCACGCATCGCCCATCCCGATTGGTTGGACAACAAGATCAAGAAGAAGATGAACGCTGCACAGCAGCCCAAGGTTCTTTGATCTTTGATCCCTGATCTTTGTATTTCCTAGGTTTAGCAAATATTGTGATGATCGTGCTGAAAATTAGTTACTCATTCTAGGTGACAGACCACTTCAATCGAATGACCAAGGAAGAGAAGGAGAAGCAGCGAGTGCGTTTTCCGATTTTCGCTAACTTTTCCCGAATTTTCATATCCTCTTTTCCGTAATTTTCCAAATTTTCCATTTCCAGGAAGAAGCAGACGAGCGGGCGAGAAAACGCAGAGCGGAAGAAGATGAAGAAGAAGGAGAAGATGGAGAAGAGGGAGATAAAGAAAATGAGAGTGGAGAGAAGAGAAGGACGAAAAAGGCGAAGGGAAAGGAAGTGGAGGAGGAAGATGAGAGTGTGAAGGTGAGGAGGAGGAGATCAAAGATCAAAGATTGGATTGAGTAGGGACAGGGAGGGATTGATCAATTGATAGTTAGAGCAGGGGAATTGATGCTGCAGAGTTATTTTGATAGCAATTGGTGATATTGAATTACAATAAATCTTACTCAACGTAAATAAAAAGGAGGTAGATTACAATGATAGTGTGATGAGAGTGTCAAGGTGAGGAGTATGGAGAAGTATAATAAGATCAAAGATCAATCTGAATTGAGGCATAGAACGGGGTGGAGGGGCGAACAATTGACAGTTTTAACTGTCAATTGTTTAAAACTGTTTAAAAAATTAACTGTTTAAAAACCAGTGTGATGCCGCAGAGTTGTTATGTTAGCGGTGACGTTAGTGAAATACGTTCTTCTCTAGCTATTTGGGAGAGTATTTGCAACATGTCTGTTTTGAGAGTTTGGAGTAAGTTAACATTTCTTTATGGCAGTCTAGTTAGACAACCTATTTCTGTGAGAATTTGTAGTGAGTGTATGATTGTAATGTAGGAAAGGAATAACTCTCAAATCGAATCTTATTATCTTTATTGCTTAGCTAATTAATTTATTAATTTATTTATATCCATATCTTGCAGATTGCATCAATGTCTCGTGATGGCGTCCTCCCATGGCTTCGATCGCTCCAGAAGATGTGGAGAGTGCAGAAGAAGCAGGCTAAGATTAGGAAGATGAAGGTTGATTATCGATTGATTATTGATTTATTGATTATGTCGATGTTACGGGGCTATTTGTACAATTATGTAGAATTTGAAAAGAAACTATCGAAGCCCATGTAAGAAAGTAAGATGAAATTAAATGTGATTTTTTTACCGAAACACGCCCCTTTATAATAATAACTAAACAACAAATATTTAATCAAAGGTGTAGTCTAATCAATCATCTGTACAGGCTGAAGCAGCAGAGCGTGCGGGTATCTCTTCTTCCTCTGTCGCTAATAGGACAGGACCAGCCGGATCTCTCCTCAATCACATACGAGTGAACACGAGTGCTGTGTGGCAGGTGGGAGTTTAGGGGGATCGGTTAAGGTTAAATTTAGGGTTTAGTTAGGGTTAGGGGTTTCGTTAAGGCTAAGGATTTAGTTGAGGTTGAGTTAAGGAAGGTTATGGATTTATGTAAAATTGTGTTATTGGTGACGATGTATTGAACCTGGCATTTCACGGTTTCATAATGTATGTGTAAGAGGATAATGACGAACGACCCTCCAGTAGATCAACAGGTGAAACATTAGTGACAACAATTGTTCTCGGAATTTTGAAAATTTTGTTTTCTTGTTATCTGAAAACAGATTTTAGTCTTTTTTATTAGATATTTGAACTTGGCGTTTCAAAGTTTCATAGTGTTTATGTGGTGAGAGGATGATGACTGACGACGCTTTCGCTTTCACGGCGGCTCAATGATAGTAACTAAGAAGCTCTTGCCGGAGAAAAAAAGTATCGCAAACTGAGTGATGATAAGCACTAAAACATCTAGGTTCTCCCAGCGCGAAAGTTGACTACGGTATATCTGGGCGCTCGCTTCTGACTAGACCTATCATCGAGTTTTACGATTCGCGAGACATGCCGATATGGTTTAGTGGGTAGAGCTTTTGTGTATCTATCCGAACCTCGTAGGTTCGAATCCCGCCGTGCAAATCGACTTTGCCGATTTTTCGTAATGCAAGAGGCTTCAAGCCAAAGTTAAATGTAGGGATTTCTCTTCATTGAACCGCCGTGGCCTTTGCCATTTTAAATCACAAAAAATCGCGAAATCGCATTAATTATTCTAATATATCTATAATGTCAATCATGGCAATACGTAATTGTTCACAGATTGTGTCGGTGGAAGAAACACGTCAGGCCGGAGTGTGGTACGCCTGGATAACCAAGGTTTGCTATTGATGTTTTCTTATGATTATTGATTTTTTTCAATATTTTGACCATGAAATACAATCTTTGTTAATGCCTAGTACATGAATATCTTTTATTTAAGTCACTATGCCTCTTGGCTTTTATACTTAATCCTCGTTAAGTCATTAAGTCCTTCACCTAATCACTAAATCCTTTGTTCCAGGGAGGTTCTTCAAGTGGTCGTTGTGAACGTGTGAGTGTGCGTGTACGACGAAGTCTGCTTGTGAATCAACGAGTCAAACGACCAGGAAGTGAGGATTGTGTGAGAAGGTACGGTAGTGGTTTTGGCGAAGAGGAGTACGGTAGTGGTATTGAAGAGGGGTTACGATTTCAAGGGGTGTGCTATTGTAGCATTGTCTCACACGTTGTAATGGTATGATTAATGTAGTAATATTTCCGTAGTATTTTTCGCAGGATTTCTATGACGCTTGTTAGTTATTACGTATCCACACGTCTATCTCTGTCTGGACTAATTTGATCTTTAATCTCTCGGTCTTCAGAATCCTTCCCCGTGGTCATCCCATTCACTTCCTCTACGATCATAAAGTGGATGAGGGACGTCTACAAGAGTTGATGGGCAAACTACAGAGGGAAGCGTGTACTCCATCGATTGAAGGTACGGTAGATTTGGACGGTGTGGGATTACGGTAGCTGTTCATGGTAGTGTAAGTTTGAACCGATGTGAGGGCTGAATTGGTTGCGCTAACTAATTGTAAGGGTGGCAGAATAGTGGTAGTAATTCGACTAAATATTAATATGTTAGTCGTCATTCTACTGCATAGGTGGGCGCGTGAAAACGAATTCATGTTGCGCACAGCCTTGCCTTCCCCTCCGGGGCCTTGCGCTTAGCATTGCCTCGCAAACAATTGGAAAATTTCCGGTCAAATCTGCTAAAAATGGCCATGCGCATAGCCTTGCATTACAATTCACTCGGTTTGCGCACAGCCTTTCCCCCACCGTGCCCACCTATGTTCTACTGTTTCATGCTGTCTATGAGTATTTGATTGATTTATGCTGACTAGTTTTTGCTAGTAGATCATGATCAATATGCATCAATTAAACAATCAAAAACTGTGCAGGTATCTACGAATCGGAGACACCCTCGCATCTTCGTCTCATGTGCACTATTGGTTGTTCGGCTGAAGTGAAGATAGAGGGAGGAAGTATGAACATGGACACGGCTAGGAGGTTGGTCATTCTTCAAAACTTGGTTGCCACGATTCAGATTCTAAGGTTTTTTCTTCTATTTTCTCTTCAAAATACATTAAAATCGCACTTTTTAAAAGCAAAAACCGTCCTGCGACCGGCGTGATATTCATATTTTTCTGGATGTCGCCCTAGTATAATAATGATTTGTAGAATTCCCGTGAACGAATATCTCGGAGATGGTCAGAAGGTCAGCTCGATCTTCTACTACAAGTACACACAGGTATTATTGATTGGTTTTGATAGATCAAAGATCAATCGTAAGCTGTCGCTATCATGTTTTTAAAAAGATTCACTTGCCTGTTGATTTCGTGTCAGACCTTTTCATTATTTCGTCTGCTTCAAATTTTTTGTAATGGATCTAGTCTCGCGTTTTGATTTATTATAAATTATTTGTAAACTTAATTATTTGATTATTAATAATAATTATTAACTTAATTATGTTAGGACACTCGTTCGATAGTGGCCTCTCTGTGTGCAGTGAGTGGAGAAGGACTGGTGATCGTGGCTGGAGGAGGCGGAGGAGGCATGCCCAATATGTCCAATATGTATGCTACCATCTATGAGGAAATGTTAGTTGTGGTTATTATATTTGTATTTTTATCCGGCTCTGGTTAGTAGTCTCTTCGTATCGAATATCTGTCGCGCAGTCTACTTCTGATTGTAATGGTTTTGGAGCCCTGAATTATGCAGAAGAAAACTCTGTGAAACTTGTAATCAGCTGGTATGGTCTACTGAGAGCATGATGAAAACAAATGGCTTCTGTTCAGAAAATACAATTTAAAGAGCGGTTTTTTGTTGTTTATAGTTAATCAAAACGCGAAAACGGTTGGATGTAAGTTATATTGATTGTATTCCTGACTTTGAGGAGAAATAATATATCTACTTACTTCTTCTCTGTAAAATATTGTACTGCTGACAAAGATAAAGTTCCTCAATGGTTAATCATTTGACGGATATCGATTTGTATTGATTTATATTGAGTGCTTGATTATCGATTGATTACAGGGATAAGGCTGATCTCCAACCGGATATCCGACCGACGATGCAGATCACGACTAAGACTATGAAGAATGTGGATGAGGCTGATAAGGAAGTCGAGAAGGTGGGTTGGGGGCTAAACAATGCGGTTGGCCACGGGGATAACCATGGGTTCCTGAATATGGTTAACAAATGGTATTCGGGTTGGGGATAACTAATGCGGTTAACCACTGGTACTGGGTACTTCTATCTTGGGGCAAACTAATTCGTTAATGGTCTTTGCAGTGGCTCCGTAAGCGTCTCTCATCACTGGCATCATCGAATCGTCTTACCATCCTCTGTTGTATCGCATCACAACGAGACTATTCCGCACTGAAGACTCTGGGAATCATGCCAGGTTAATAATATTTATTTATCTTTGTGTATGATACATATTGAGTCTCATAAGTGAAGTTGAGGTTTTTTTTTGAAAACCTAGCTGCAAATCTGTAATCTGACTACTTGACCTATGAGCTGAGGCTTCTGGATGTTTACCAAAAACAGTGTTTGGCTACGGTATTGCGTACAATTCAAACTGTAATAATCTCCTCATATTTCTTAACTCTTTTCAGTAATTCCTCTCCATCCCAAAGAGTCGCCCAATCTCTTCTCCACTATAGACTATCAGAGGATTGTCGGTCGACGTATCCTCAAACACTTCTTCTACCATTTCTTGTACCTCGTGGTGAGTCTACAGTATGCCTAGTATAGTATACAGTATACCTACAATAAACCCCTATTGGCATGTGAAGCAAAGATGGTTGTAGTTAGCCAAGTTGTGCTGATTCATTGATGTCTAGCAAGAGAGATAATTTGGTTCGATATATCGTTGTATTGAACCAAATTACTGGCAATAATGCGTATGGTATTGGACAGACTTATTTCGCTCTTTGTTATAGCTTGCCCAGAAATCTCGATTATTTTATCTCAATTGAATGTTCTATAACAATAATCACCTGTGGCCGTATGCATGAACAACGGAAAACCGTTTTCTGTTGTTCATGCATGAACCACACCGTTTCCCAATCAATTACGTTCCCGTCTATTTACAGGACTACATCAACTGGTCTCGGTTCCTCCATATTCCCCTCGGTAATATTCCATCGGATCCGGTTCAGTTCGGTCTCGATCTCCTTCTGGCTCGTCATCTCGAAAGGGCCGGTCACGCGAGTTGGGCATCGGCTTCAGCCCGACCGGATCTCGGAGGAAAGGAGGTACATTATCGATTATCGCTTTTTCCTCTCTTCCTCAAAGTTAGTTGTGTGGGTTAAGGCGTTGATAAGTGAAATATAACTATAATAATAATCATATTATGTTATCATTATTATGAGATTATCGAATATTATCGGAATGATTTAGGAAAAAATGTAATCTGCAAATTGTAGATAGAAGACGTTCGTCTATCGTATGATTGGAAACCTCTCGACAAGGACGCATCCACGCTTATCTGCAAGCCCACAATGTGTACCGAGTACTGTGTTGACATGCAGGTATACGGTAGTTTGATGAAGGGATTACGGTATATGCTGGTATACGGTAGTTTAATGAAGGGATTACGGTAGTCTTTGGATGCATGAGTACCGTATCAAATTGCAGCTGGATGCTCTGGCCGTGAACGCACTCTTGCAGCGAGGGAGTCTGATGGAAGCGGAAGGTATACTGTAGATATTGATTAATGTTAGGATGTACTGCGATCATAACCATAGGTCGAATAGGTACATTACAGATTTGTAAAATGCTGTCTGGTTTTCACAAAAAATCACAAAATGCGTCCAGGCCTCGTATGCCAATGATGTTAACATTTTTTGAGGGGGTTCAAAAGTGTAGCGCAATGTAGCAATCCTATATTTGTTACCTAAGTTGTGCTGTAGAAACGGAAAACCACCAGGTGGTCAGTGCCGCTTATGAGATCTATTATTCATGTTGGCCTGGTCATTGATTATGATGATCAACAATTCGTGTTCTTAATTCGTTCGCTCGTTGTTCCGATTAACAATATTAATAATATTATATTAATTATATGAAATTGAAGGTTCGGATGAGGTTGCGCATCTCGAAGGAGGCGAAGGAACGAGTGTCGATGGTAGCATTCGGATACTCAGGTACGGTGTGGTGTGAGTTACACCATGATGGTGCGCCTAAGAAGGGAGCGATTTCCCAATTTCAAATGCTTATAGCAATTTTGAACTATGTTCATCTTCTACTTACAGGGGCATGTTGTCCGAGTTGGTGCGTGAGATCGCTGTGAACAAGAGTCAACGGGCGGATCAGTTGGTGATCGGACTGAGAAGGTACGGTAGTGTTGAGTGGGTTACTGTAACGAGAAATTCGATATCAGTATAGGCTGAGTTGTCTAGGAAATGACCGTATAATGATTATGATGGAGTGTATTGTAACTTTGATTTTTAAGCTTTAGATCTTTGATCTCGCATACGCTATTTAATCTTGATCATACATTTTCGGTACCCTCGCCGTCTATTTTTATACAGTGGGTCAATTCTCGAAATAGGGTGGGTTGATTCACAAAATTCGTTATTTTCGCATAAAAATTAAAATCATTTTTAGCTTCATTTTTTATCAAGTGGCCTAAAATGGGCCTTATATAGTGGGTTAATCCTCGCACTGCGGGGGTATGGCAATGTATGATCTTGATCTTTGATCTCTCAGATGATCTTTGATCTCTCATATGATCTTTGATCTCTTCAGATGGCTCACTACTCCATCTTCACTATTCTTCGATCCAATGATTGCTCGTTATGTGTCCACTCTCGAGAAGAAACTCGCCCTTCTTCTTTCGACTGAATTGACACGACTCGGCGCCAAAGTCATCTATGTGTCCCCATCGAGGTACGATAGATGGATTACTGTATGGGTATGGTTGTTGGATTGGTAATCGGTTAGGGTGATACTACACGCTAAGATAGCGAGTAGATCATGCATGCATTGGCAAATGAAAGTTCAGACATCCATTGAGATTGTACGTGCATTGCGAAAGCGTATGGCGTATATCTAGTTAATCAGTTATCTTCTTTGCGTGTATGAGTTAATGTACCTTTCTTCAGATTGGTCTTCTCCACAGGAAAGAGGTCATTGGATGAGGCTGAAGCATTCCTTGCTCTACTCAAGAGTGTCAGTGATTTTATATGATTGTGTGATACATTACAGGTACATCCCGAGCATAGGTGGGCGGGTGAAAACGAATATTTTTTGCGCACAGCCTTGCCTTCCCATGGGGGACTTGCGCATAGCCTTGCCTAGCGAAAATCGGACAATTTCCAGTCGAATTCGTCCAAAAATAGCCATGCGCACAGCCTTGCCTTACCCTTCCCCGGTTTGCGCACAGCCTTTCCCCCAGCGTGCCCACCTATTATCCCGAGCTAATTTGAAACTCTCTGCCACTCTGACAATGCTCTCTCACTTTCGTTGTCTCCGAGAGAGCCTTACCTTACAATTAGCGGATAGCAAATTTTGCTCGGGGTGTAGCTTTAATCCATAAAGCACGAAAAGCTAGCCGCTCACTTATGGGTATTCTAGCATATGTCATTTGATTAGATACTCGGGCAATCAGCATCGAACATTTTAAATGATACACTGTGTGTTTGTAATCAATATTCCCAATCAATAAATCAATCAATATTCTCTTGCAGTCCCTCTCATCTACTCAACTCTTCGCTGCCCTTCACATGCACTACACGACAGTGTGGTCAGCCCTCCTCTTTAAGGATAATCGAAACTACTCGGGTACGGTTATAGAGGAGCGAGAGTTTTTAATTGTGGTCTCATTTTATTATGTATAGGGTAGTTTTGAAATGGTTAAAATCGTGAACTGACTTTATTTTGGATTGGACATGACTCGTTTCATCCGACATTATCATTTTCGTTATAGGAGTGGTCGCGAAGAAGCGAGAAGATGAGGAAAAAGAAGTGGAAGAAGTGGATGAGTTCTCAGGTCAGATTCATGTTTCACTATACATTGATTGCTTGTGACTACAATTGTAAGCGATCATATCGTGTTATCATCTAAACGCACTATTAAGATCCCTGTGTAGTTGTGACTATCATACGCTTGAAATACAAAGGAGATTTATTTGCGGATAGGACGGGGGCGGAATGTCTCATGGGCGAACTCTCCTAGGACCCTCTCTTAGACGATAAATTATTATTCGAGGCAATAATCTCCTCTGTATAGACAGCATTGAATATGAATACGCTCTGTTTTTAGCAGAAGATTCTAAAAAAGCAACGCGTGTTACTTTCCAAGTTTAATTTTGTCCGTAGAACGATGTAATCTTTCACACTGGTTTGTGTAACTGTAGCTATTTGTAGCAAACGTGATAAATATAATTTAAGATGACCACGATAGCCGTGACCGTCGTGTGGAGGCTCGATGGCGTATGGCTGATGAATTACGAGAGATGGAGGGAGGAGTGATTGATGAGTTTGAGAATGTTGTCAATGGATATGTACTACTTGCTATGAACATGTTCACCGAGGTACGGTAATTGGGCTACTGTAGTGAGAGGTTGGGTGGGTTACGGTAGAGTAGGAGGACTACTGTTAATTGCTAGGGTGTATGATATGTTACATGCAATCCTTCTTATTCATGATAAAAGTGTAATAGTTATAGTTATGTTCGAGCGTTAGAGAAATAGGAACATTATATTGTAGATCATTGCTCAATTATCGATTGATCATCTTCAGAATCCTCTGGATCCCACTGCACTGATCGAGTCTAAGATCCGTATCATTCGTCAAGATATGCTCGAACGTCTAGTACGCGTCGCCGAGCGTCTTCTTCGAAGAGGCGCGGAAGGCGCCAAGTCAGCTGGCGCCATGGTACGCGCAGTGTGTGATGCGATTGCTGCCGATGCAGAGGTATACGGTAGATACACGACCATACAGTATTGTAAAATGACTTTTTATTATTTTAAATCTTTCAAGGTCACTGATGACATTGCCTCGATTCGTGAACAATTGGGCAGAGTGGTGAAGGAGACGCCGCAGCGAATGCATCGTGAGTTGATCTTTGATCTCAAACTTTGAACTTTGATCTCTGAACTCTGAAATTTTATGTTTTGGAGTAGCTACATTTGCATGTCTATCGTATCTGATTAACTATGATCTAGATGTGATTTTCGATAGTTGATCTTTGGTGTTTCATGAAATGATCTTTGATCTCTGATCTATGTCATCTTACCGTACCTCTTCCATCTAATGATCTTTGATCTCTGATCCATAGGTCGAAAGTATGTTAATTTTTTTTGAGATTTTGAGCCAAAATTTCACAAAAATCTAAAAACGTGACCGGATTTTGAGCCAAATTTCACAAAAATCGAAAAACCTGACCGGATTTTGAAAACCTATAACCTAGCTATTCGACCTATGCTCTGATCTTTGTCATCTTACCGTAACCCTTCCATCTAATGATCTTTGATCTCTGATCTTTGTCATCTTACCGTAACCCTTCCATCTAATGATCTTTGATCTCTAGCCATCTACGTCGCTGACGTCGTCTGTTCTTCATGTGGTCAATCAATGGATGAGATGGACGTCTCAGATGTCTCAACATGGTCGTGTACGGGATGTGCAAAGGCTGTAGATGGTCGAGAATTAGATGAAAGAGTAGTGGGACAATTGAGAGAGACTCTCACACTACTCATAGCACAGGATCATCGATGTGTCAAGTGTGGACAGGTATGATTATTGATTGATTGATTGATTGGTTGGTTGGTTGATTGATTGATTCATTCATTCATTGATTGATTGATTGATTTATTGACTTATGTGATACTGTTGTCTCTCTGGGATTACTGTAGCTTTACACAGCCAGGGCTCACGATATATGAGATCATTGATTTTTTAGAATAATATCAATTATCGAATCGTTTCAGATTCGTCGTGAGAACCTCTCGTTACTGTGCGAATGTTCGGGTGCCTTTGAGAATACGGTAGATGCGGACACATTCGCGACGCTTCTGACGCGGCTCGCGGTTGTCGCGGAAGAACGTGAACTCCCCCAAACCGCGTTCACGGTAGACTGGTGCCGCAATGTCATGTCACTAACTGTTTTGTAGATTACCGATTGTTTTATTTGATTATTGATTATTTTGCCTTATTATTGATTAAATCGTGGCTAAATAATCCATTCCAATATATTGTGATTTTGTATTAAGTCTATTAACGAGTACTATTGATTTTTAAATATTTTAAAATTTTTCATGTTTTAATTTTGTTCCTGTGAATGCATTTGAAGATTAATATTTTTTATTAAAAATTCATTTGAATAAACTTGTTCCATTATTAGTATGAGTATGGAAGAGCAAGAGCTATAATAAAACATTGAACTCTGTTCACACAAACTACTGACACCGAGTATGAGAGCAATTTGTGTTTGTATAGTTGCCAGTCAAATAGAAGAAGGTGAAAGAACTTTGCCAGAGGGTTGTATATAAGACACGGTGAAGATCGTTAAAGACATCAGTTTTCAGCTGAATCAACTAATTCTACAATGAACACTAAGATGTAAGTACAGTATTCTATTTATACCGTACTTATTATTAGTTCACTTATTCATACAGTATACCATTACAGTATCCCCTAATACAGTATCCCCTAATACAGTATTCCTTTCAGTGTCCTTATCTTTGCTTTCCTTGCTGTCCTTGCCAACCTTTCATCTTCCCAATACCTTGCGGTAAGTAAATCAATACCATTATCAATATTTCAATAATCAATCAATATCATAATTCAGGCCTACCCATCAGCTTACGTTTCTCCCTATGGAGCTTACTATGGTTACCCAAGACTCGGATACTCAGCCTGGGGATATCCCGGATACGCCGCGTGGTGGGGATCCAATAGAAATGGAGCTTCAGGAGTTGCCCCTACTGAGGGAAGTCCCGTCCCTTCTGGATTGACTCCTCAATAAGAAGAATTACGATCTATGACTACAATCTGACTGTATTATATTATGATGAACGAATATTGATCATGATTATTGATCGATTTGAAATAAAAGAATTTCTCAGCATATTTGTATGTTGCTATCAAAACTGAATTCATTTCGAAAGTGTTAAAAACACTAGTCTTATCACATCTTTCGCCTTACTTATCACACACCTAATATTGAGCGTATAAAAATATCTTGTTTTCTTTTCTTGGTATTTACCACAATTTTGCCGTTTTCTCATACAAGTATATTTTATACGGAAATTTTATACACAACAACTATGAAAAAACACTTATGAAGAATATATCAAACGAACCAGGACAAAATTATAGCAAATCAAAGCGTTGGAAGAGCATTGTACATAGTTTGTCTTTAAATATGTAGTCACGAGAATATTTTCGTGAATAAACTGTGAAGAATTCATTCTTCATATCGCTTTTTTACATTTTTTCTTTTCTTTTTTTTTTAATATATTTTTTTAAAAATTGATTGTGATCGCAAAAATCACAAGAATCATGAATGAACCATTATTGAAATTCATGCAGTACTTTTAAAAAAAGTCCTTAAATTGATTTTGAACCAGCGACAATGCGATCACTAGTCCGCGACCTTTACCATTGAGACAAAGGATTGATGAAGGGACTGTACAGTCCCGCAGAATCGCCGCCTTAACAGGCGTCACGCCACGTCACGCGGCGTGACGCCTTGATCGCCATGCTGTTTTCTGCTCAACTGTAAGTGTTTTAGGTGTCTCAAATACGTTTTTGATAAGCTATTCGGTCATATGCATATAATGCACATGAGAAAAGAATAGAAAATTATTTTAAAATTAATGAAAATTAATTTTTAAAATATGGCACGGCAATACCGTTTTGTGGTGTACTACTGTATTTCTTCATTTTCCCAATCGATATTTGAGAATTTCGGTATTACACGACACCACTGAATATTTTAAAAATTAATTTTCTTTAATTTTAAAATAATTTTCTATTCTTTTCTCATGTGCATTATATGCATATGACCGAATAGCTTATCAAAAACGTATTTGAGACACCTAAAACACTTACAGTTGAGCAGAAAACAGCATGGCGATCAAGGCGTCACGCCGCGTGACGTGGCGTGACGCCTGTTAAGGCGGCGATTCTGCGGGACTGTAACTTCCTTCTTATCATTCGTCGTTTTTATGAGCTATAGGATGGAGATTTGTATGAACATTCACGAGTCCATCTTTAAGAGTGTGAAAAAACCGACAGTATTGCTGAGCCTTTAATGACACAAATATCTTGTGAAATTCATGGAATATAACTGAAGAATAAATACAAATAAAAAAAAGTACCAGAATGTGCAATCTCGAATTATAATAGTTGCATGGTACTCAGAAGTACTTTGGATTGATTTCTTTGTTGCAAATTAATGTATAAACAACATACCGCAGTCGTTATCATAATATACCAAACTATTTCAGCATATTTTGAACATCTCGGATTGCTTTCCAAACGTCCTATTCAGTTACTAAAATTATCAATTAATAGTGTGATTAATGGTAAAGTACCGATGTAATAGTTAACTTAACTAATAGTTGATCGAGCTAATAGTTAATAACTTATAAATAACTAATAGTTAATAGTTGATAGTGAACTGTGTTCACAGAGTGCAAACAACTGTGTAAATATAAAATATGTTTGTCATGCCAAACAGAAGGAGCAAAAAAAAACTGAGAGAACTTTGCTCGAGGGCAGTATATAAGACACGGTGATGGTTGTTAAAGACATCAGTTTTCAGCTGAATCAATTACTTCTACAATGAACACTAAGATGTAAGTATCGTATTCCTTTTTCCATTACAGTATCCCCTAAGTACAGTATTCTTTTCAGTGTCCTTATCTTCGCTTTCCTTGCTGTCCTTGCCAACCTTTCATCTTCGCAATACCTTGCGGTAATTAAATCAATAACATTATCAATATTTCAATAATCAATCAATATCATAATTCAGACCTACCCATCAGCTTACGTTTCTCCCTATGGAGCTTACTATGGATACCCAAGACTCGGATACTCAGCCTGGGGATATCCCGGATACGCCGCGTGGTGGGGATCCAATAGAAATGGAGCTTCAGGAGCTACCCCTACTGAGGGAAGTCCCGTCCCTTCTGGATTGACTCCTCAATAAGAAGAATTACGATCTATGACTACAATCTGACTGTATTATATTATGACGAACGAATATTGATCATGATTATTGATTGATAAGAAATAAACGAATTTCTCTGCATATTTGAAAAATGTTTTGTTGCTATCAAATGTGAAGTCATTTCGTAAGTTTTAAGAACGCTATCCTCTTTTTTTCTTCTTATTTTTAGCACAAATCACACGAATTTTAAATTTTCAACAATATCCGTAAACATGTTTTCCGAAAAATTGACGCATTTTATCGTTTTCCTCGAATGATTTTCCTCGACTGTAGCTAATGTAACAGGCGAGAGTGGAAAGAACAGCTGACAAAAGTTGATCCGACGCACCGCAGACAGAAAGGCAGAAGAATGCATGAGAACTTCACCGATTATGATATCATAATATTGTGTATTTGATACGGTATTGCACAAGGGTGCTTTATCAAGTACAAAATGTTCAAGTGCAAATAAATTATATGAAATGGCAAAAGATCAAACTTATTATACATAAACGAGGAATGAGTGGGGATGGGAGGTGAAAGATAACACCTTTCGCTACACTCATTACTAGGACTAATTTAATTTAATTTAATTTATCATACATCAAAAAGATGCGACAACATTTGAGAGGACAAGCAAATTAAATGAGAGCAATTGGGGTAAAAAAAAACGAGAGTGGGGGGGGTGTACGGGGGGGGGGGGTAGAGAAGGGAAGTGCAGCTCATAAATGGACTCTATTATGTATCAAAGATCAAACGGCGATCAGTGATAGGTTAGGTTGGCAAGGCCTAGCGGTGGAGAGGTCCGCAATGATTCAATGTACAGTGTAGCCTAAAAGTCATGGGACGCTTTTTCAACTTTTTATAACTTTTGATCCAGGAACGCAATCAAGCTGATCTTTTGAGTCAATGTACAGAATTTATCAAGGGATACAACCATGATGTGTTGGTGTAATTAAATTAGTTCACTGTTGCATAGTACTGATTCTATCGAAATACACTTTTTTGAAAAATTACATTTCTTTGGTGAACGGCGCTGTTCTTCTGAATCACTGTGAGAGTGTAGACATATAATAGGGCTGCACAGTCAAACAATCCGGAATGGCTCTGACTCCGATTTCGAGCTGTAGCTTTGTTGCAACTTTGACCCCCAAAATTTATAACTCAGCTTCTAGATGTGCTAACGGCCCGCTCTAAGTGCTGAAATGATTCTAGTGGCGAGTAACGTTTATCCCCAGATTATGGTAGTCAAAGCTCGACATTTGCCCTCAGGGCATAAAATAATTTTTTTGAAGGAGGACTGAATTTGAGACCCTACCGTTCAGAGGGCGGGCATTCTAAAAATATGGCTCCTGCGCAAGCAGCTTTGTAATGTATCATATATTTATTTCCCTTATTTTGGTTTAGTTTCGATTCCTTTTAGACCCGTAGCTAAAGTTGTGCTGAGGTCTACTCGGTGCGCGCTCTTGTGCTTTCTCTCTCACTTCTCTCGTTCCCGGCCCTCTATTGATGAAATCTTTTATTTTCACAGCACCTATGCATGTTAGAGATGTTTACAAAAGTTTTTATACTATTGCTGAACTTCGATCTTTGATCATTGTATTTTGATCTTTGATCGCTGATCAGTGCATTTTTACAGTGCAGTGTAGTACAGTGCATTTTTTTCTGAGCAACTGTTAACTGCCATTTTTTGCAGTAATCTAATACAGATGAAATCCCTTGCGAAAGTTGGAGATGAGAAGTCATAGTTTGTATATGACTATAAGTAGAAAACAGTTTGATGTCATCAGCAAAAAGACGAATGCCCACTAAAGGGAGAGTGTCTATAACCCTGGGTAGTTCCGAAAGATAGATTAAAAATAGTAATGGCCCTAAAACTGTACCCTGAGGAACTCCTGATGTAACCTCCCTCTCGGAGGAGAGGGAGTTATCGACACGTACTCTAAAACTTCTATTAGCTAAAAATGAATTAAACCATGTCAAAATATTACGTCTGATTCCGATAGACTCCAACTTGAATAGGAGTTTTGAGTGAGAAACGGAATCAAAAGCCGTAGCAAGATCAATATAAATAACATCAGTACAGAGATCACGATCAATGGAGTCACGCCACGATTGAGTACAATGTAAAAGTTGAGATACAGTAGATCGTCCAGACATAAAACCATATTGTTCCGTGGGGATGATAGAATGGATATTACACCATTTTAAGATACGTGGTTTAAGGAAACGTTCCAAAACCTTACATGCAATTGGAGTGAGCGAAATGGGTCGAAATTGGGACACATCAGAAGGCGACGGTACCTTGGGTATTGGAACAATTGTGGCGATTTTCCATACTGATGGAACCTGCCCTAAGGCGATAGAGAAATTGAATATAACGGAAAGAGGATAGGCCAAAGACGAGGAACAATTCTTATAGATGATAGAAGGAATGTAATCAGAGGGCAAAGAACAGGAAGAGCTAACACGTTTAAGAAGATAACAAACATCCATGGGCATAATAGTAGGAATAGATAATGACTGAGAGATTGATGAAGATAGAGGAGGGAGGGTCATGTCATCATTGGTATACATTGTCTGAAAGTAGTCAGCCAATGCATTGACCTTAGACTCAATAGATAAAAGAGGATTTCCAGAAGAATCGCGTATGTATACATCCTATTTTGGTCTTTCCTTTCAGACGAGAGCTAAGGTAGTTATAAAATCCTTTACTATGTAGTTTAGAACTACTACTAGGGTACGCGCGTATCTTTCCCTACCGCCTAATTCTACCGTATATTTTAATGAACTTTCGTGGTAAGACAGTTTTGAAACAATTTTTCAGGTTTTTGAAAAATTGTGAGTCGCTCTTAACTACTGTCCTTGAACCGCCTATTAGGGTAGGGTAGGGTAGGGCCCTATGGTAGTCAGGAATAGTTGTGAGGGGAGCCTCTAGTACTGTGGACCGACCGCAAATCCAATTTAAATAGTATTGTTAATATTGTACTCTAAGTAAGCAGGGAGGGAGGGATCAAAGATCAAGTTTAGAGGTTAGAAGGAATTAGGGAACTACAAGTTTGGAACTAAAATACCTAGTTTCTTTAAATCTACTTCAAGTGAAAGAACAATAGTTACTTCAAGTGAAAATGATATTCTCCTTGCTGCATTTCTCACTTTATGAAGCAGAAATGTTCTCTAATCCCTGTAAGAACATTGTTAAAAAATAATGGCAACTTTTTTTCAATTTCAACATTTCTTTTCAATTTCAATTTCCTCAATTTACACTTTTTTAATGACTGAAAATTGAATTTCAGAACGGCTCTCCTCTTTGTACTCCTTAATGAAGTGTTTGATTTCTTCAACGTCACCTGTTCCCTTGGTCAGGCTCTCGGGGTTGAAAAGACTTCAAAATATAGAAGGAAGGAATACATGGAAAGACTCCAATGGCAACGCCTCCTTCGTCCCTCGGGACACTAGCACCCTATCGTACCTGATCATGGCCTAACATAAAAAAGATTCTTTGACTACTTTTCTTATTTTTTTTGGCTAGAGATCAACAATTTGCAGAAGAATAATTAGAATAACCTTGTTTTATCATAAAATCGATAAAATAATTGACAAAAATATTAGTAAAAATTTGGTTTCCTATAATTCTAAACAATTTCATTACCTTTGTATCAGGGATGTGTATTTTACGTTTTACGATTTTACGAATTTTACGATTTTACGACTTTTTTTGTAAAATTTTTACGACGTAAAATTTTGCGAAAAATGAAAAATTTTACGAATCGAAAAAAATGACAAAAAACTGGAAAATCGATGAAATTAGTTAAAAAAATAGCGGAATATCAATCTTTGGGATGGAGTCCCGCGAATATTTTCATGATTTTTAACTTCTTTCTTATTATTTGTTCCTTACATAACAGAATAGTTAGATATTTGCTTGGACAGTCGTGGATTTGTTCATCACGAATTAAATTTGAGACAATTTCTCATAATTTCGCACTTTAAAAATTTTACGAAAATTTTACGAATTTTACGAATTTTACGAATTTTACGAGAAAAAAGTCGTAAAATTACGTTTTACGAAAATTTTACGCACATCCCTGCTTTGTATCATACAATTTGTATTACTCACAATTCTACTATTAAAACAGAAATAGATCATAGCTAAACATGCAAATGCACCCGTGAAATTAGTGAACCAAAAGTAGTTATTAGGAGATGCGAGATTCACTATTTCGGTCATTAGGTTTTAGACAGTGATCCACTGTATGCCATTACTTCAAGGGATTGATGTAACCCTAGCTGATACTCTTGTCCATTGCTCTTCGTGCTGACGTTTTCCTCTTTTCTGCCCAACGTATACGACTACTAACTATAAGACCAAGAGATCTTAACCATTTTTCCTTACCAACCATCCCACACAAATAATCGCTACCTCCTTGGTTGCTAGCCTAGTTTCGCTATGTGTGGTCTCAATTTTCGACAACAATCAACCAGTGAGACCGAGAAATGCTCTGGATTCTGCTCGTTCTTTCTGAAGTTGTACGTTTTCATCCGAATTATTTTATTTTTTCATTTTTTGTTCATTTAAAATATTCGAAGTACAGTGGAATGCTGCGTGGGGACCAAACAATGACTGTAAGGATAGGAACTTTACGTATAAGGCTTTGAACGATTGGTGGTTTGAAACCCGTCGATGCAAGGGTTCAAAATCCTTACGCTCAAGCGTTTGGTTCCAACGCAGGTCTCAACTAACCGTGAGCCTTTGGTAAGCCAATAGCTTTTATTCTGATTATTATCCATTTTCCGAATTTGCTAAATAGAAATCAGATTCGAGAACATATTTGAACAAACTCTCCGAAATACAAAATCGAAACCTTATCCAACACACTACAGGGGGCGGCGATTTAATAGCTGATCAAGCCACTCGTATGGTTTGTGTAGAAAATCACAAAAATTTACTTACAATTAGTAATAAATAAAACCAAGAGCAATGCTATTGGTTTGTCAAAAGCGAGTTGAGACCCTCCGATTTCTAGGCAAATTTTGCTGAAACAAGTGCTATACAATAATCGTATATACCGCATTTACAGGCAGGTTGTTATATCAGTACGCCCTATTCAACTTCAAGGGCCATTCTAGCCTCTCCCACTCAAATGATAGATAAATCGGACTGTGAAGATGCATGCCAACAAAACAATGATGTTGGTGAAATTCTAAAAATTGCGTAGTTTTTTTTTAAAACACTTTTCGGATTTTAAAAATCTGGAAAAGGGAAAAAGAAATAAGAGATGCGAATTTGTTCCTTAATTTATAGGAATGTGATTTTTTACTATTAGACGATTGCAAAAATTGTGAGAAGACTAAAAACGCCTTGTCTAAGAAATACCGACATGTCTTGAAAAAAACATGCATTCCAACGCATATTCTTGCAGTGCAAGGCAATCTTCTACACTGTGGGTCGATGTCAACTACTGGGCAACGACACTGGGAATGCTTTCACTTGTAGTTCACCTACTCAATTAATGATACAATTGAAATGTACAGGTAAAACCAAAACTTTGGAACCTCTTACGATGAAAAGATCGCTTAAATTTCGTATATTCTTCAATATTGAACATGACTCGAACAGCGACGGTAGACGGTATTGAAATACAATTTACAGAAATCTTTGACTGCGATCTTGTTGTCAGAAGGGGTATCATATTTTTTGTAAATTTGAAAATATCAACTTCTATTGTTTCAGCAGCACAGTCCACGAATACTGTATCTACTACCACAACCACGATAGGTATCGATTTCAGTACAAGCCACAAAAACATAGGCCAATACCGGAATCTTAATTTATTGTAAACAGTAAGATGCTTGTCCGATGTTTGAATTAATGCAGTATTCATGAAAAAATGTGTAAATTAATTATAATGACATGATCATGATTGAAATATACTCGAATCATGCATGTAACTTAACATCTGGTTGGTAGGTATTGCTACTGTAATCAACAAGGTTACCTTGATCAAGTATTTTGTTTGAAATTGTGCATGTGTTAGTTAACGAAAAATTAAATTTGTTAGGAAACACATGTTCAAAAACTTCAGCGAAATATTTTAAAAAAATAAATTTTAAAGTGGCGCCACTACACTTATTTCAGTGACAACCACAACGACAGCTCCTGTGTTTACAGACAGTACCATAGTCGTCAGCAAAGATCATGCAAATGCTGTATGGAAATTTATCGATTGATTGGTGGATCATTAACAAATTTATTGATTTTAGAATGGAGAATTTGTCGTGGAGTACGATGTGGTGAATGATGTGTACAACGTAGCTGGCGAGGTATTCCCAGATTTGTTTTTAGTTTTTGTTTTTAACTGAAAAAAGTCAGTGCTGCCTATCTTTTTCGTTGTTCTTTTTGGCAAACATTTTCATATTCCCATACCATGGTTCCTCTCTATCTGTATGTAAACTTACTAGGGAATGGTTTCTGTGATGCATGAAATTACGGTTAGTGACCTACATAGCGATAATCAGCATGGTCGACTTAGTAAGAATCAACTGTCAAAAGCTGCAGTTGATCGATTTTTAAACGAAACCCGTCGCATATCCGCCGCACGAAAGACAGCCAAAAAGTTGTATTTTTTTGTTTGTTCACTTTTTGAACAATTCCCCCGATTCCCCCGACAGCATTCTATGTCTGCATGGTAATTCCAGCAATAAAATTGCTGTTTCAATGGAAATCAAGTCCAAAAAATCTTTTTTGGCTGTCTTTCGTGCGGCGGATATGCGACGGGTTTCGTTCAAAAAGTCGATCAACTGCAGCTTTTGAAAGTTGATTCTTACTAAGTCGACCATGCTGATTATCGCTATGTAGGTCACTAACCGTAATTTCATGCATTACAGAAACCATTCCCTAGTTAGACTATGCATACATTTATCGATTATTTTATAATAATGTATAAAAATGCGTTTGCTCAGGAATTTCACGGCTGGCAAAGTGCCGCCTATTTCGTTTCGGATTTGCAACGGAAAGTCGAGAACGACTGGAATAGAACATACCTATGCAGGTAATGTGGTGTTACATGTGGGTTACGTGAACAAGCCGTCGCTTTCACTGTTTTTTCTTGACTTTGAGTCGAAGATCAACACTTGGATGATACGTGGAACAATAGGAATATACTTTATTGGGATACGATACACCTGAAGGAACACTGTCGGGAGATTAGCTGAAGTCGAGAGGTCGAAAGAGTACCAAAAAAAAAATTAAAGTTACGATTGAAGTCACTAAATTCTAGCATATGCCCTACATTAATACAGTATCCTTGCAGGGAAGTCAACGCTTCAGTAGGAGCTATCGAGTGGCGATTAGATTTAAGCTCAGTCGAGGTTATTGCAACGAAAATTCCTCTCCTTAACAGTTTGTTTAGTTATATTAAAATTTTTTACACCCCGAGCTAATTTGAACCTCTCCGCTCTGGTCACACTCTCTTCGTCTACGAGTGAGTTTTGCCAATGCGGAGAGCTTGGGGCGTGCAATTAATTGAAAGCTATTTTCTATTCTAAAACTAGTGACAAGAAAAGAGCGATTTTGTTAAAAACTTAAACGAGAAAAGAAAAATCTCAGGTTACCAGTGGTCATATGCATGAACCGTTTTCCGGGAAAATGTGACGTTATTAGCGTAGGCGGAGGATTTTTGGAAAACGCCTTCGCCTACGCCAATGACGTCACATTTTCCCGGGAAACGGTTTCCCCCGTTGTTCATGCATGCGGCCACAGAATTAAATTGTTTTCTTGTTGATTAATCAATAGATAAAACTTGTGTATTATAGGTTTCATCGATATCCCTCTCCATTTATACCTGGCTTGAGAAAAATGACGCTCAAGTAGTGCTCACTGTATGCAATGGAGAAGCATGCACTACAGCTACTCCCGGTATGACCTTACAGGTGAGAGATACGGTAGGCAGGTTACGGTAGATTACGGTACATGGCTTAGACGTACTGTAGGAACAGGCAATTTGAGAATATCACTGGGATGATTGTAGTAAGTTTCACAAAGGATAGATAACTAGCGACTCGAGTGTGATACAGTGAATTAAAGAGTACGAATAGGTGCACAGTGACTATCAAACCTTTCTTTTCATCTTATTATATCGTTCAACTCCCCTTTCCCGTACAAATAATATTGGAATCTTGCCAAGTTCTCAGTTTCTGATTCTGTGTTGGAGCATCGTCAAGCATTTTCCCATTATTCCTTTCCAAATATTTCGATTGTAAAAAAACTCCCCTTTATTGTTGTCACTCACTTTATCGGTCGTAAACAACAACTGGTATGATCTAAAACATTGCAATATCGTGTTGTTCTTCAGATGTCCTCCTCCGATCTGTCCTCTACTCGTCCTCTTCCTCAACTTATCATCTCAGCTTTATTCATTAACGGCACAGGAGACATCGCGTACCAGTACGCTCAAATATTTCGTGATGAAATCGCCGATCCCAACCCACCCAATCTTAATCTGATCATAACACTCGCGTAGATCAATGCAAGTCATTATTATTGATTTATTTTGAGCTCTACTGTACCATATTTTGGACTCTTTACCTACTTGTGATATTCATTGACCATACTAAAAAATTATCGTAAATATTTATATTATTTGTTTGCTTTGTCTATGGTTTTGACTGATTTTACTGCTTCTGGCTTTGAGGAAAAGCATATTTCCAGTATATTAAAGCATGCAACTGAACTTCTAATGTCGTGCAACAATTACTGTGACCTTAGCGACCGCAGTATACCACGATAGACCGTATAAAACATGGCACTCATGGATGAAATCGGCCATTTTGGCTATTCTGCTAGTTTGAAACACAACACATTTTATCGCTGTTATGTACCACGATCGAGGTAAATGACAATTCCTCCAATTTTGTGGTCTATCAGCGTTTCCCCTCGACACACTCCAAAATATAGGCGAATGGATCCGTCACACGTTACGAGAATACAGCGTGCGTCCGTCTCGCAAGTGTAACACCACATCACAGTAGAGACGACAATCGATATGACGTACCCCCTCTGGTATTTCAAAACTTAAAGTCTACTTAAAATACGTCACTGACTTAAAGTTTACTTTAAGTAAACTTCAAGTGAGTGACGTCACATTTTCACTTTAAGTAGACTTGCGTCTCACTTTAAGTAGACTTACGTGGTGACGTCACACTTTAAGTGGACTTACGTTTCACTTGAAGTAGACTTACAAGTCTACTTAAAGTGAAAGTGCAAGTAGACTTTAAGTCTTGAAATACCAGAGCTGTATTCATATCTTTATCTCTTTATTCCTCACTTATAAACGTTGTTCCGCCCATAAAATATACACAATTGCTCTTTGATCACATCCTAAATCGAATTTCACATGTTCTTTTCTTTTAAGAGAAGATATAATAGTTTCACGCATGCACAATTGAATGATAAGTTGAGAAAATATGCCTCTATGTCTCTAGAAATGCCTATAGTATTGATTTCCAGATAGGAAGTGGTTCACTCTCGGTGTTAGATCAATGATAGAGTGACCAATCCCAAGCAGCTATGATAACTCCAATTGTGTTATGGTTCTTTGATCAGAGTCGAGAGATAAGAGAGATAAGAGAGACAAAGGACATGCAGACAGTGCGAGAGACTACGTATTAGGAAGAGAGTGCAGAGAAAGAAAAGACGGCGAGGGTAAAGTGATCTACCATCGATAGTGTTTATCATCATCGTCTCCCTTCCCTTCTCGCCCATTTTCCCTCCACAATCTTTTACTTTCACGTTGTACAATGCTTCAATCGTGTTTTGTTGTTTGAAATTAGTTAATCTCTCCCTCTGTATCTATCAAAATCTCTCTCCCTCTCTCTATGCCTCTCCCTCTCTTGACCTCTTCCTCATCTTCTCTCCAACTCCTGCAATTCCATCGATAACATCGTCAACCGATCATTTTGCTTCATTTGATTTGCATGTATTATCGTTGTCGAATCCTTTATCCATTCTATTCCAATTGGCACATGATTCTAAAGATATAATATGTGTCCTTATATTCATTCCATTCGCTTGCAGTTTTCGGTTGTTTGTCTTTCTCACTCTCTTACTTTCCTATTTTCCGTTATTGCCACGAAATGTTGTTATGAAGCATAATTATCGATTGATTTAGATATCCTCCAGTGTGTTCTTTCTGTCCAGCCGCCGTCCAGGCTGCCCATTCTGAAGACTACTTGTACGTCGCTAAGCGGAAGGAGGATCGATCATTCATCCGCTTATCCCATACTGCCTGATAGGTATGTTCATTATTGGCTTTCAAAGTGTGTAATGGAAACGGAAAACTGCGAGAGTGTACACGCCTTTTCTAGTTTTCGCGTAAATATTGATTTATATAAAAGAAAATAGTAGAATAGAGAGAGATGAACTTCTTCCGATAACGTTTCCGCTTGACTTACACGATGTTTCTTGGCATAATGCCAAATGAATACTTGTACATACTTTCCATTAGTATTGCCTTTTTATTTCTACGATAATTGGCGTTGGTTTGAGGGTGATGAACTTATCTGAAGAAGTGCATCTAGCTATATTCTTGTCTTTTCTCTTGTTTTCAAAAGTTGCGAAAGGGAAGTAAACAAGTCGTGCGAACTCAAAGTTGTTCCGTTTTCATCACTATTGAAAGTGCATCACCTATAGCCTTTTGATCAACCTTATCTTAAGTCAATGCATAATGTAACTTTCTCTAAGCATCTTTCTCTCACTCAATCCATTATATTGTTAACTCATTTCAGATTCTCGTCACTCTGGAATGAAGACATCTTTTCTTATACAAGATCTTCATGAGAACCATCATCACGCAATCGTCATCTTCATCGTGGATGACGATTACATCATTATCGATTGATGATCGACGTGTCCATGGGTCCGTGTTCCTGTCGTGTCCCGCGTCGACGATGTCCATCTACAGATCAACGAATGCGTCACTAGGTGATGCAACTACTCTTAATTATACTAACCATAGATTCAAAAGTGAGAAAAACAAATATGACTCACAATCAATTTGTTGCGAACTTTTTCAACAACTAAGGATAACTATACAAAGCCGTTAATATCGACAATTGTTTGAAAAATTGTGGACAAAGATCAAAATACGAAGATCAAAGATCAAAGATTTAAGCTACTATATAACATTTGCCACATACTGATATATTCTTTGGATACAATACAACATCTACCGTAATCGACTTCTGTAAATTGTTCAAAACCTTTTAAGATACTGCAGTTCATCGTGATCTTATCAACCTCTTGTACAAACTGGTTGGACGACTCATTCATTCTGGATCAGATGTTCAAGGAAGCTGAAGTTCACTTTTCATTAGTTACTGTATCGCTGAAGATTGATCGTTGTATTTTGATCTTTGTATTTTGATCTTAGTTGTTGAATTTCACAAGTTATTTTCTTTAAAGATAAGATATAATAGTTTCAACGCATGCACAATTGAATTATAAGTTAAGAAAATATGCCTCTATGTGTCTAGAAATGCCGATAGTATTGATTTTAAGATAGGAAGTGGTTCCCTCTGTTAGATCAATGATAGAGTGACCAGATGATTAGACGAGATCGATGAGCAGAGACGCAGAGAGTCATCGCGCGCGCACTGAACTCGATTTAGCACCACTATTGAAATGGATGGCGGGCGGGGACAACTTCACTGAAAAAATTGAAAATTTTAAAAATAGTAATTTTGATAAAATAAAGATGCTAAATTACTCTAATAATTCGCCTGGCACAGATTTCGTATGTAAAAGTCGATAAATATAACCAAAGAAAACTGTTCCCTGTCGACCAAAAATATATTAAGCTGATAAAGCTGAGTATAATGATATGATGGTCATAACATAATCATCGTAATATAGGTTCGACGAAGAGATAATGACCTCCCGAAAGAATTGGCCTCGAATTATCACTGAAAATAGAGTTATGACATTTTTGCCTAATATACATATTGGTTGTCATGGTTGTTTATATTGGTTGTCGGAAAATTCAATTTTCTCATAGGGATGAATTAGCTCGAAACGTCTGCATAGCGGATTCTACTCATCAGTAACTGTTGTTCTTACACTGTTAATAACACAAGTCTCAGAAAAATGGGTACTACGCGAGAAGCAAGTTAGCGATAGTCATTTTCAATGTTCTTTGCGATAAATATCTTCATATTTTCTCCACTTTCTCATAAACATATCCTTTGTTTTATTTTAATTTCTTTTTCATAACTGTTTCGAACAATTTGAGAATTGATCGATGAGAAAGAACTACAAGAGCCTTCTCAAGCTACCGTAAGCGCTCATTTTTTGTTACTTATTACTTACGTTCCTTAACGAATAAATAGAGAAATTCATTGAAGGTTCTTATAGTAAAAATATATACTGTGCAAATTTGTTTGGAAAAAAGTTAGTTCACAGTTAGTTAGTTAGTTCAAAAGTTAGTTCAAAAGTTAGTTCATCATTATTTCAAATAAGAAAAATCACTATTTCAAAACATATATTACAAGAAATGGGTTGAACTTCTCCAATTCAGGGTCCCGTTTCCAATACAGGCACAATAGCTTCTTTTTGCGAGCGGCCCGTTTGCTTACAAAACCCAAAAATAGAATCTCCTTTGATGTAGGAGCCTGATCTGCATGTCCTGTTGTTATCTGTCCATCACTTACATGTTCTCTTTCCCCCCTATTGATATCCTCAACTAGGCTCAGTCCATTATCACAATTTCATTCCATTCATTACTCTTCATTTCTTTGTTTCACACCATTTGTTCGCTAAATGTGAATAAATATATATATATATATATATATATATATATATATATATATATATATATATATATATATATATATTTTAATTTCTTATGTTTTTATAACTGTTTCGGACAATTTGAATAAAGGGTATTTGCATGTGAACGATCAATGATAGAAAGAGTGAAAGAATATTGATAAATAACTAATATAAAGATTAAAGAATTGATCGATGCGAAAGAACATACATCTATGTACAATAGCCTTCTCAAGCTACCGTAATCGTTCATTTTTTGTAACTTATTATTTACGTTCCATAACCAATAAATAGAGAAATTCATTGAAGGTTCTTATTGTAAAAAATATACAGTGTGTAATTTTGTTTGGCAAAAAGTTCACGATTCATCATTATTCTAATTGTAAAGGGTTTTCTTCGCTCACTAATACTAAACCACAAATATTCAAGAAAAAACTGCAAAAAAGAGATGTGATTTGGAAGAAGTCATACTTTATCTTTCCTCTTCAGGGAATCGAACTTTCTCGACGACCAACCGATCGGATTGATAGTTAGACCTGTTATCCACTAGACCATGGGTTCCTATTTGTAGACATGTCAAATAGTCTAGATATACTCGATCACTCCCGCACTTATATACCGAAACATGGCTCCGCCCCTTTCTGGTTGACCCTACTTATATAGCGATTACGGCTCCACCCATTTAACTTCGCGGGCATGGACACTGATTTCAAGTATCTGCACACCCAAATATCTTTATTTATTCGAGAACGAAGACCACCAGATGCAGATGACTCCGCAAAATCCGATGAGCTTCCTACTTCTGCAGACGTCCGATAAGTGAATCCACCATCCTGAAGAAGACTTCTGATGACAGCCTTCACGATGTCGACCTTCTCATTGAGGTTGACGACGTCATGAAGGTGAGGAAGAGGAACGAGAGGGAGACGCATAGAGAGAGGGAGAGGAAGAAAGATACAGAGGGAGAGATTAACTAATTTCAAACAAAAAAGAACGAATAATGCATTGTGGAACGTGAAAGTGAAAGATTGTGGCGGGAAAATGGGCGAGAAGGGAAGGGAGACAATGATGATAAACACTATTGATGGTAGATCACTTTACACTCGCCCTCTTTTCTTTCTCTGTACTCTCTTCCCAATCAATTATCTGTATGTCTTGTGTCTCTCTTGTCTCTCGACTCTGATCCAAACTCAGAACCAAACCACAATTGGAGTTTATGTACTTTGTGTATGTGGTTTCCAAAATCTTTTCCGACCGAGATAAAATGAGTCTTTGGTGGAGTATCGATTTTACAAATACTAAAGATCAACCAATTTTATCAAATCAGGCAATAAATCCTCACAATCGGATGAGGATGGGTCTATATATAGACCCATCCTCATCCGATTGAATATATTCATCATAGGATGCATACCACCAGTGTAGTCAAAATCAGTTACCCATAAAGAGCTACTTCGCCGAATATGACATCATAATATTTTTTTAGTACATTATTACATGCAATGCAGAAACAATTGCGACATAGAAGATAAAATTTTATAACCGCGTATAAATAAAAATAACAAATAATCGAGACCTACTCTAGAGAGAAATATGTATGGAAGGTATACCGGAGCTACCGTACACCTAGAACTACAATTACGGTATAGATCAATGCATCAACCGTACACCGAGGGAGAATCAACTACCGTACACAATAATCAATCGATATAATCTACGAGAAGCCAACGTCACCGTATTGGCTTTTGCCATTGCCGCCAGAGTTGGTGGGTACGAAACCGTCGGCGCGAGGACCGGAAGGTGTTCCTGAGAGATCAAAGATCAAATATCAAAGATCAAAACACAATGTGATTTATCCAAGATCTGGAAGGCATCAGGGTACATTCATATGTATATTACAGATGGAAAGAACAAAGATCAAAGATCAAAATAGAGTTCAAAGACCAAACTAGAGAAGATCAAAGATCAAACTTCAAGTACCCGAAATGAATGTGTCCGAGTAGGCAAAGGTGTCTTGGCGCGGCGTTTGTGGGTAGTGTCGCATGCGAGGTGCGTAGGTACTGTAATAAAGAGATTATGGTAGATTAGACGCATTCAATCAATAATCATAAAATTACTCACTCATCTTCCTGTGCGGTTCTCAAAGATGGAATCGCATCTGGAAAGTATCGATTAGTCTGCAATTCGTTACAGTAATCGGGTGTTACCGTACCCTCTCCAACTGCGGATTGAGGCTGTGGTTGAGCGTTGACGCGCTCTTGCCATGTAGGACGACGGGCTTGATCTCCTAAACCAGATTAATCGAATTCCGCTTCGAGTTACAGTATCCAATGAGTCTAATCGGGTCAGAGTCATGATCAGTACCTTGCGCATTCTCAGACACTGTGCCTCCTCTGTTGCGATTCCTCAACGCCGCGTAGTTGGTCGTCGACTCGGTCGCACCACCGTACTACAGAGTGTACGGTATTAGGAAACTACAGAATCTACCGTAATCACGGTACACCACGGAACTACCGTATACCTTGTTCCACAGTTCGGCAATCTTCGGCTGAATGCGTTCCCTGCACATGCCCATGGAGAAGACGTTAGCGGCAGTGAACGCACCGATGCCCATGATGGCGTAGAATGGCCAGCCCTTAAGATTATATAATTAAATTAATTATATAATTAATATAAATCAGGTAAATAAATTTCAACCGAATCGTTTAAGATAAATAGGTTATCATCATTAATATTTCCTGCAGATTAATACCATGCAACATTAAAATAGTTATGCCTAAGCATATCGATATTACGACGGAATGATTAGGAATAAATGATTTTGCATGCTATACAGCTATTACGATACATCTTTTGCAATCTAACTCAATGGGGTTTCTACTGGAGACATCCCCATTGAGCAGAGGTTTACTGTCTAGAACTTATTGCCCTAAACAGTTAATATCGCCCTACGAATTACTACATTTGGTTTACTATTACCCATTTCTATTATGATCAATTTCTATGTAATACCTTGGGACCGAAGTGGTACTTAGGAGGCAGTCGTGTGCGAGCGAAGTAGAGAGATCCGAGTGTGATCGCTGTGAACGGAATTCCTCGAGTCATCGTTACCTAAACAAAGAGATTCATCATCCCAAGACACAGAAAACATGCTTTTATATGCAAAATTACACCAAATATATCCCATAGTAAACATTTTTTTCCGGAAAATGAGTAGTACTCGTGGGTATTGTCTAGTCGACGTATATTGTAAACGGCACAAATCAATCAGGTAATGATAAAAACATAAGAATAAAATTAGAAAATCAATAAATGTACCTCATTGGTGCACTGTCTGAGCGTGTCTTGTATCTCTTTCTGCTCGTCAGACGACAGCCTGCCCAGTAAATGCTGGAGCTGTTCCGCATTCAGATGCAGCTTCTGGCCATCGTGCGTTGTCGCGCCGCCGTACGACTCTTGCATCTGCTGAGAGCCGGGTACACCGCTCATCTGATTAAATCGACAATTATATAACCATAATGATTATACATTTCATACTAGAAATAAATTAAATTAACAAAATAAATAAGAAAAGCGGAAAAAAACACATTCCATAATTACGGCTCTAGGCAACCGGGATTTAGGCATTCTCTACGTTTAGTGGTGTGCGCTGTCCAATCTTACACGTGCGCTGTAACATCTCTTCCCTCTAGCCATCTGGTCTCTCTCACTTCAGCTCACTCTCTGAGTGGCTCTCATTGTGACCTAGAGGGAGCCTGGCTGTGTGTGCTATCTATCCCGCTTGAATGGCTACCCTCAGGGCCAATATGGGAGGGTTTCTTTCTTGTCCTTCCACCAACACTTCTTTCCACCTGCCCTCTAATGCACAAGGTCACGGTTATTGGTGCCTAATCCATCCTTCTAGACATTCTTCATAGTTACTTCCCCTCATCTTGCCCTTTCTGTTCTTTCTATCGAGTAGTTCGTGTACTTTTCGTCCACTCGCATGGTTGAATCACCGGCTCTTCGACTCGTTTTCGCTATCATTTCCTTGCGTTCTTTCAGCGGATCAGGACGGGTGTGGAGCGTCGTTTACCTCCATTATTAGTTGTAGTAGCTACGAGCACACGGGCGGTCGTGTAGTGGTGTGGATGCCGCGGTGTGTCGAGCAATGCGAATCGTCGACATATCCTACGCACTCTTCTTGTTACTCCCATCAGGTTTGTATATGTATGTGGCTATATACGAGTCACATTTGGGGTGGAAAGTGGGTCAGAGTTGGATGATGGTAAATACCTCACTGCACGAACACGTGCATTAGAGGTATGAGTGTGCTGGGGTAAGGATGGTCTAATTGCACACATATGATCGAATCACATCGATTGATTTGCCCCGTGGGTTTAGTTGAGTGCCATCAATCATAAACTGTTCACAAAAAAACCTAGACCTTTCCGTGAGCAGTTATAGGTCGAATAGCTATGCTACAGATTTTCAAAATGCGGCCATGTTTCCAAAAAGAACATACCAAAATCTCGCCAGGTTTTTTGTAACGTACTATTCGGTCTATGATTATGAACTATTTTAGAAACGTTGATAACAGTATTCCAAAGAAAGAGCTTACTCGCAGTGATAACTGTCCAAATCCAAATCTACATTATCGATTCATTATTCATATTATCGATTGCAGTCTTCGGTCTAAACAAGTTTGTCGACGACTTTGATACACTCAATTACAATGCGGCCCACACAGAAAAGGAACGCGTGCGGAGGTATTGAGTTATCACTAATGTACAGTGCACAACATGTTATTGATTAATTGATTGTAAAGTATTTTCTTGATTTCATTAAATGCTCCATTTTGCTCAGCCATGGTGAATCCATGTTTCATACATTTTAATCAGTCAAAGAAAGCAAGCGTTCACGCTTCTTCGAATGCTCGAACCCTTGAATTCATAATCTTGTCGGTTCTGTGTTTCACAAATTTCTGATAAATCAAACGACTCGATGGAAGCGATAGTACCATATTCTAGTAAACATAATATTCATTGTAGGGCCTCTGGCTTCTCTGACGACGGCGATAAGCCGTTGCGGATACGATTCAACGCACAGAATCGGTAAGTATCAGTATTTATCTCAGTAATTTTTATTTATATATCTATCATTATTTTTAAATAATTATTTGACGTATGAGCTGAAAAATAAGTAAATTGTGCATGGAAAAACCTTTAATGACTTTGCAGGCAAACTTTGTATGTTACATTCTACGGTCGAATCAAATCAATAACATGATCCAATTGATAAATCAATAATCCTCTTCACAGCTCCTTCCACCTCGTGCTTCGTCCCATCTCCCCTCACGCGCCTCCATTTGACGGAGAGTTGACAGTGGATCATGACGGAGACTACCAAACGATCAGACCCGAACACTTTCTCTACGAAGGATACGTTGATGGTAAGTGATCTTTGAGCCCTGTAGTATGGTCTCTGTTGATTATATGTGATCTTTGATCTTTTGTAGTTATAACCTTGTATTTTGATCACCCTAACCTATTTGTTATTTCATGTTTATGAGTCATAGCAGGAATAATCCGTGAGTGATTCACTCTGATTAGAAGTGTAACAGTGATTAATCAACGGGTTATCGATTGATTAACCTCATTTATTGATTGATTATGGATAAATATCGATTTCAGGTGATCCCGCTTCTCGAGTCTACGGATCGCTCTTTGACGGCGTCTTCGATGGCCACATCCTGCTCTCGGACGGACACTCGTATACGGTAGGTGTTGTTTATCGATTGAGTCTGACTGCGCGGGCTTGGACACTCCGACTGAATGTTCGTCAAAGCCCTGACAATTAGTTATTGACTGATTATCTATTTATGGGTCACTTGTGTATGCATTTAAATTCCATTACACACTTCTCTCGCACAGCGAATGAAAACTTTAATTGAAAAATAACCACCGAGGGATAAAGTTAAAAACTAGGTTATAAAGTAACCACTGGGTGGTATAGTAATCTCTCCAAATATCCCGGAATTATAGGTTGACAAGGCATCCAAATACTATCGATTGGAAGATCGACCGTCCTCATTCCACTCTGTGATCTACCATGACAACCAGATCAATCACGAATCGATGCGGATGAAACGGTATTTATTTTTATTTTATTAATTTTTCTCTTTTATTGATTGGTGGTGTTCAGAGAGAATTTAAAACAGTAAATACCGTGCATGAATCACACTGACGATGAGAAATGAAGATTGTGTCGTTGACATTATGAAATAGTGGTTAAAGGCACGAACGGAGCTAATTTTACTCCCCCTTGCTCTGGCAAGGCTTTCTCGTTGCCAGAGCGGAGATTTTCAAATTAGCTGGGGGTGTGCCGGGAGCTAGATTCTACAGGGGCACCTGCGCTCATGTATTTATGAAGCTATGAAACACTTCATAGCGCTCGAGCAAACTCTTGCTAAATGTGATATAAATGAATCAATGAATCAATCAATAATTTTTTTTACAGTGATCTCGCCTTCCATTCGCTGAAGGAAGCAACGACCGGGTCGGGATGTGCATTGGATGAGAAGACAAAGGTTAGGAGATCACGGAGATTATTGATTGATTTATTTCATAGGTCGAATAGCTACGTTACAGATTTGCAACAAAAAAAAGCAAAATGCGGTCAGGTTTTCACAAAATGCGATCAGGCTTTGTAATTTGCAACGTACTGTTCGACCTATGGTTAGGAATGATTGGTGATTATTGATTGATTGGTAATAACAGTACTGGTAGTATCAATTAATAAATTTGTCTGTTATTGATTTGTAGATCTGTATTTTGAAGAACAATTGTTTTAACGACTGATTTTTATAATTCTACTAGCGGTAGTGCTTTCAACCTGTTGATTTCGTGTTGAATGAATTGCTTGAAAGAGTCGCGTTTGCGCGCTTTTGCTGATCGATCGTCAGTCATTGGAGCCTTATGTTACCTATAATAGTGAAGCACCTATTAATTGATTTATCGATTATGGTGGTAGTTGCTTTTAATTGATTATTTCGCACGCCGCCTCTCAACATCCCACCCGTTGATTCCACGTCTCATATCTCTGTTGAAAGGGATGAGCGCTTGCATTTGCGTTCAAAATTGCATCGAGTTTATCAACACAAATTACTGATTGATCCTATATGATTATCGATCGATTGTATATTATTATTAATATTATTATTATTATTATTATTATTATTATTATTATTATTATTATTATTATTCTCGACAGGAGTGGATGGGTCGTGTGCAACGGTCGACGGATACTCCGGTCGATGGAGGATACTCGCACAGAGAATACACCTCCACCGGAGATGATTACACCTTCTCATTGTGAGTTGACTTGACTTATCTTATGTACCTTGTGTCTTAACATACGTAAGCGCTCCTAAGTCATTAAGTCTAAGTCATAGGATATTATTTAATCTATCGATCGGAAGATCATGCCGCCTTTGTACTTTTCGCCCCTTGCATCAATTCGTTCAGATTCACTGCCCCTTCATTGTACTGTTAGTCTCTATCTTTTCCTATTCATTCTTCTTCCTCAATTAATATTCAAATCAATGAAGTAATCAATCAATAATTCCTCTTATTCCTTCCGCTTACTCGCTCTTCTTCATCTACATTTTCGTCAATGATCATCTACTGTCTACTCTTTCTCTATTCTTCTTCTTTCTCCGATTGCATTCTATGCTCATATAAGTGCCGCTTTCTCACAGAAAAATGAGCCGTTGGGGAGAATTAGGGAGAGAGAGGGAGAGAGAATGGTAGATAGAGGGAGAGGGAGAGATAGAGGGAGAGAGGGATGTGTATGGAGAGAGGAAGAGTAAGAAGTGAGTGAGTGTAGAAGAAGTCGAAGGTCGAATGACTATATTTCGTATCTCTGCTTCTCTTCCTCTCTCTCTCTCTCTCTCTCTCTCTCTCTCTCTCTCTCTCTCTCTCTCTGTCCCTCTCCCTTTCTCTCTCCATCTCACTCTCTCTCTACCTCTTTGTCCACTCTGCCAACCAGGTGTTCCAAAGGAGCGTAAGGGGAGCGAATGAGAGGGAGGCATAGATTGACATAGGGGGGGGGGGGACCAAGCCCATCTCCTGGAACCGTCAAATTGCTTCCGGGAGCCATCATCATATTCGAGAATTACCGGATGCTGGGGAGTAATTAACGGATGTCGTAGATTGGCTATTTGCCGGATGCGGATGTTCTTTGCTAATTGGATACTTTTTGTTGTGTAGTTTGCTGTAGAGAAATAAGACAGACTGTTTAAGGGACTCGATGGGGGAGGGGGAGTTTGTGTTGTTGTGGCTTAAAGAGGGAAGTATGCGATCTTGCTTATTGCGCAATTCGTATAAACAAGACTTCTACCGTGGGATAAATAAGGTTGCCTTTGCTGCTATTGCGATGCAATGCGCGGCTCTTATTTCCACCGAAATATTTTCGGTGATTCATCGTAGAAGAGCTTGTAAGAGGCTATTGTTGTTTGTGAAAAGTATGCGGCGAATATGCTTGTTCGGAGCTCTGTGTATTATCTGAGAGCTCCGCGAGAGATCTGAGTAAGCTCCGATCGTATCAGCCCATTGAATATGCGCGCGCCTTACTTTTATGATGCTTTTTTGCAAATCATCTCATCACAGATCAAGCTGGATCATGATGCTATAGGCGAAAGATGTATGGATAAATGGAGGCGGGGGGCTTGATACTATAACCAATGCGGCGTGTTAGATATATGACCAGGGAGAGTAGGATGAATGATGCATATTCTGATGGTATACATATCATGGAGGGATTGGAGTACAGAAGAATGAGGAATAAATGAGCCAAGAAGCTATACTATATCAATGGTGGCTAGGGATTATGCACCATGGAAGGATGGGTGGTCGATAGACGGGAGATCTAGGTCTTGGCGGACGATCTATTTCTTTCTCTTTCCATGTTTTCTATCATTCACATTATCTCATACATCCACAGGCGTGGGTGCTAACAGAGGGGGGAAGATGAATTAGGGGATGGTATACATGTCAGTGATGGCTGTTACAGATCCATGAGATAGGGTGGGTACGTGAGGAATGATGGTATACTATATCAATGAGGGGATCAATGGCCAGGTTGAGGTGTAGGATAGCGGAGTATCTATTTCCTTAACAATAGCCCATCATTCATTCATCTACAGATGAGGGAGTGGTGTAGTATTCAAATTTCTCAATGTGATATCGTATTCATCTATCGCTTTCCCGTTGTCTCTAGCGCTGTCTTTTCGGTCTGTACTCTCTCTAACTATGCGTCTCTCCCTCTCCCTCTCCCTCTCCTCTCTGTCCTCATCCTCTTGATGATAGCCTTTGTCTATGAGTGTGTCCTCCTCACGCACAACCTGCCACCGCTCTCTCTCACTCTTGCACACTCTCTCATCCTCCTCTCTTTCTCTATACTCTCATGTGCTCTCCACACTTTGCACAGTCTCTCGTCCTTTCTTTCTCTATCACTTCTGTCTTTTTTCTGCACTCTCCTTATTTCCCATTGTCTCTCTCCTTACTATCTCTCATTTTCCTCCACTGTACTTTCATTGTCTCTCATCTATCTCTCCTATCTCTATTTCTCTGCGTTCTCTCATTTCGCCATACTCTATTACCTCTCTTTTCGTTCTCTGCTTGTCTGTTGTCTCAAAGACTGATCACTATCTCCTCTCCTTCTCATAATCTCATTCCGTCGCATGTTTGTGTGTAACTAGTACGGGCGGTGCAATGGGCCCAATCATGGAGGGGAGTGGCCCTTTAAGGGACCGACGGATGGAGGGGTCTGGATGGTTTGTAGGGCGATGGTAAGGTAATGGAATCTAAAGGAGAAGGGGGATGATGATTGATTGGAGTAGAATATGATAAAGGGTGATTGAAGTAACACGAGGTATCTTATTGAAGACCTCTCCTCAATCAAGTTTTCATTGAAGTAATGAGACGTTGATGTGACGGTTTTAGAGTTCGAAACAGCCATTACTGTTAGTAGCCACATATTATTTTAATAATTCGTTTATATTTAAAAAAATATTTAAATAACTCGATTAGCTAGATAGCTATGTAGCTAGATAGCCAGAAACAAGGACAGTGATATAGAATGAAATGAAGAAAGTATACAGTAGAAAAGTACACTACAGTACAATACATTACAGTATCCCAGTGCCAATTTGAAGTAAGCATGACGTCATGGCTGTTGTTCTTTTGATGAGTGTGAGAGAATGAGAGTATAGTGTGAGTGTGTTTACACAGTCAGTCTGGTTGTTGTGCCATACAATCGGACCCCTAATGGATGATGCATATTGATGAATTCATGGATCACTGAGCACTGTCGAGAGATGTAAAGAATAATAATAATAATAATAATAAATGATATTGTGTATGTTATGGACATTCAATCATCTACAAATGAGCATTAGCCAATTGTGCAAGAAAGGAGTTATAGATGAGGGGAAACACGAAATCAAGGGGTGGAGCAGGATGACGCAAAGGAAGGGAGGATATGCATAGATAGGACCCCACTCCTCTTTGCATATCTGAAACTCTATTTCTTTTTTTATCGCTCTCTAGTCTATCTGTATGTCTGCTATATTCCCTTCCCACACTCTTCTGCTCCTCCTCCAGTAGTATTGTTGATTGTTGCTGCGAGTGAGTCACAGATGGTTAAGGATTGTGGATATAGCGAGGGACAATGAATGATATAAGAGACGGTGGGAGAAACGGACAGATGAGTGATAGAGAGCGAAGGAATTGAGAGAGTGGAGAGGAAAAGAAGACGAGGCTGATTTCACTCTCCACTACCCTGTGTGAAGAAGAACCATAAGTGGAGAAAGAGACAGGGGAAGAGGAAGAGGAAGAGGAAGAGACAAGAGGCTTACAAAGAGACACAGTGAAGTAAAGAAGAGGAACTGACTGACTGACACAGTAGTGGGAATAAGTAGCAATGGAGATACATGCATGTATAACCATTTAGAGAGGGTTTGAAACAGGAAGTGAACAGGACGGACTGTGTGAGGATTGATGTAGGTGGTAGAGTTTTGGGTTTGAGCATAGGCCGAAAAGTAAGGTGTGAACTACGAAGCCTGGCCGCATGTTGTCGATTTTTTTGAAAACCTTTGCGCATTTTGGGATTTTTGTCGAAAAATGAAACTCGAGTCGATCAAAAATATAGTGAAATTTCAAACATATCAAACACACAGGACCCAAAATCAACAACTTTGTGATGTCCGCAATATCAGACTTTTTAGCCGGATAGCTAATGCATTTACTTAAATTATATATTGTTAAGTGTGCAGTATTAGTACACTAATGTTTGTATGCGCATTTTCGTAGAAATAAATGAATAAGGGAAGAATCATCTTTGATTTATTTTTAATCTCATCACGAAAGTCGATAAACCGGAAATTAACATTAATGAACTATAATAATTGTTGTTGATAAAGGTCCGTCGCATGGCGACGAATCCGTAAAATGAAATCAATAAAATATATTTCATATTTCATTTCATTTTTATTTTTATTTTCATTTTATTTATTTTAATTTTTAATTTTACAGGAGTGATTTCGCTAATGGTGGCAGTCGTACTCGTCGATCGACACTCTACGATCGTGATCAACGTGGACGGTACAAGGTGCGCACGTGCAGCATGTACTTCCAGGTGAGACCTAGTGTCGTTTGAATTTGAATCTCTGGTTACGGTAGCTTTGAGCAGATTTGTTGAGTATTAGTATCTGATATTCTGGATACTGTAACTTCGAGCAATATTGCATTTGTGTGCCTCATTTAATGGATAAAAGGAGTGTTTCTGCTAAATTACGGTAAAAATCCAAAATTATTGATTGATTCAGGCCGATCACAAGCTGTACCAGGAGATTCTGCGCAAGGAGGGCAACAATGATCCGACTAGGTAATTATCTTGTTTTTTTTGATTTATGGCCTTTGACAGATTGCAATCGGTGTGGAAGCGACCGGAATGATTTAATAAATTGCCATAAAATTGCAGAACGCGTGAGGAGATAGTGTCGATGTTCTATACGCACATGCGAGCGGTGAATGAGATTTACGAGAATACCAACTTTAATGGCGTCACCGGCATCAATTTTGCGGTCAAACGAGTCTCGGTACGATATTACAGTAATCTGGGTTACGGTAAATTGGTTATATGGTCTCGGTGAAATCGGGGTGAGTACAGTACAATCGTAACCTACAGCCATGCAAATGCAATCTTTTGGGAAGTTGTTGGTAAAGTTTTGTATAGACTACAGTTCGACCTGTTGATTTGGAGTAACATGTGCTTGATATGTTTTTCAATTTCATCCCGCATTTGATGCTCCAAAATCTGCTCCTCTACTGATTGCCATAGTTTAGCCACACTGAGTGTACGACTATCGTGAACTGAATAGATGTAGATATTATTATAATTTGATTTATTGATTGATTGATTGATTGATTGATATATTTATTGATTTATTGATTGATCCCATTATCTTTCAGGTGTACACTCCATCAGATTGTTTCAAAGGCAAACCGATCGCAACGACGGACAATCCCTTCTGTGAGGAGCACGTCGACGTATCCAACTTTCTCAATCTGAACAGTCAGAAGAACCACTCCATGTTCTGTCTCGCCTATGCTATGACTTATCGGTAAGGGTGATAGAGATCAAAGATCAAACGGGACGGGGCTTTGATTTGTCTACTGCTGCTACTGTGAGAAATTCAATGGTCGAAGTGCATTGTGCGATTTTTAGATGGCAAAAAGCAGTAAATGAACTGTTATGGTTATTTGTACAGATTGACCAGTTGACCATTTTGTGCCACTAAGTTTTATGGAAAAGTGATTTATATTTCTTTTGCGATTGATATTTGTCCCGAACGCCATTCAATGAAATTATCATTAAATGAATGTGTTTCCTTGCAGTGACTTTGTCGGCGGTACTCTCGGTCTCGCCTGGGTCGCCAGTCCGCAATTGGGTACGGTAATCGGCTATCGATTGGTCAATACATCTCACAGTAGCCATATTCATTCATCGATTAAATCTTGAGCAATATACTGTACACTGACACGGCGGCTCAATGATAGTAACTAAGAAGCTCTTGCCTGAGAAAGAAAGTATCGCAAACTGAGTGATGATGAGCAGCGCGAAAGTTGATTACGGTATATCTGGGCGCTCGCTTCTGACTAGACCTATCATCGAGTTTTACGATTCGCGAGACATGCCGAGATGGCTTAGTGGATAGAGCTTTTGTTTAGAGATCCGAACCTCGTAGGTTCGAATCCCGCCCAGTGCAAATCAACTTTGCCGATTTTTCGTAATGCAAGAGCATTCAAGCCAAAGTTAAATGTAGGGATTTCTCTTCATTGAACCGCCGTGACTGAAGCTGATCAATGAGCAAAAAAGCAATGAATCAATTTTTTTTTAAATCAAAATCAATAATATGTTCGATGCTTGATTCAGGTACTGCTGGTGGCGTGTGTCAGATCCACCAACACTACAACGAGGGCGCCCGAGGCAATGTCTATCGATCGCTCAACACTGGCATTGTCACGCTCGTTAACTACGGTAAGCAGGATTTGGCGCGAAAATTGAATTTGAATTGATGTGCAGGCAATCGTGTGCCGCCACGAGTATCGCAGCTAACACTCGCTCACGAGATTGGCCACAACTTTGGATCACCTCATGACTTTCCCGCCGAATGCCAACCCGGATTGCCTGATGTAAGGTTTCATTGATTTGTTCCCACGGACATTTTATTGATTTTGTAGTGAGATTTTGTTTACTTTGAGAAAGAAGCGTATATTATTATATTGGCCAACGAATTAGGTGGTTGTGGAGAGACAGAAACGGGAATGTGCCGGGTGAAGCAATTGATTTATTTATCGTTTTGGTGAATATTAATTATTTGATTTAATCCAACCAAATAATTTTTTGACCTATACAGTATGCAGTATTGATTCGCTGAACTTGTGTGCTCGAATTTCTTTAATTTAAAATTTTATTTATTTATTTTCAGGGTAACTTCATTATGTTCGCTTCTGCGACCTCTGGAGACAAGGCGAACAATGCCAAATTCTCCCCCTGTTCTATTGGAAATATCTCTGCTGTACTTGATGTGAGTTGCTGCTCTTGTTTGAGAGTTCTATAATTAGTGTAGCTTATTATAGTAGTTCTGGTGGTATATCTGAATGATTGAGAGCTTGATATGATAAATGAATTGAATTGAATAATAGTAGCATAGGTCGAATATCTAGTATATCGGTTTTCAAAATCCGGTCAGGTTTTTCGATTTATGTGAATTTTTGGCTCAAAATCCGGTCACTTTGTAGCATACTTTTCGACCTATGAATTGTAGTTGTAGCAATGATAATACTAGGTATATAGATAGAAGCGATCGATGCTAGACATGTTTGTACAGTCATAGTATAGTGCTATAGTGTGTAAGGTTGCCATCCGCATCCTTGGGTTGATCTTTGATCTTTTTCACCAACTGATCTTTGATTTTGTACCTACTGATCTTTGAACTGCTCAGATTGATCTTTGATCTTTTGGTTCCTTCTGATCTTTGATCTTTTACAGGTTCTTCTCAGATCGCAACCAGTAGATCCGGCTCGAGGATTGGGACCGATTGGCACGAAGCGAAATTGTCTGCAAGGTAATACGGTTGAGATATTTGGTATCAAATTGACTAGCGAGTTGACATTGAATCCTTTTTTCTTTTCCTAACGCTTATATTTATGTGGGTTTTAGAAAAAGTAACAATGAAATACAGAATAAATTAAGGAAATATGAAATACAATACCACATCAATTTTCGGAAATTGATTAAAAAGGGGTAAATGAATTTCAAAATTGTTGATTTGAGCTCTATCCTTTCGAATTGCATAGATATTTGAATCGATGATTTATTCTAGTGGAATAATATTATTTAAATGATGATTTATTTATTTATTTATTTAAGAGCGATCGGCTGCCTTCTGCGGCAACAACATTCCCGAGACTGGTGAGCAGTGCGATTGCGGTTTCACTGAGAAGGTAAGCGATATCGGCCTTTATTGGTACCGCTTTCTTGTGTTTTATCCTCCTAAACTGGATCATTTTAAGAATATTATTGCAATGCTATTGTACGAGGTACAAGCAGGTTTTGCAAATCGATTTGTTATGTACATTAACTGTTTAAAATTTTTTTTCATTTTTAAATTTAATTCGATATTTCAGGATTGCAAGGAGGCGGGCGACAAGTGCTGCCATTGGCCCGACAATCAACACAATTACAAACCGTGCACGAGGAAGGTGAGTGATTTGGATTAGGATTTTAATTTTAATTTTTATAATAAATCAACATAATGTTTTCTTTTCAAGAATAAGTTTAATTGATCTACTAACATTGTTCAACGTGATAACTTGCTAACGCGCACTGGAGGGGTTTAAAAAAATTAAATTGTATCCAATGTCCAAAATCGAAGGATCAATGCTAATCTATGATGTAATAGCGACACTGGTACTCTAAATACTGAAACATAATATTTGCAGCTCGGCGCTGCTTGTTCTCCCTCGGAGGGCGCGTGCTGCAATGCGGACAATTGCCAGTTCCATGTCGCGATCGAGGGACGAGAGTGCAAGGCGGTATGTTTAATCTTTGAACCCCGATCTTTGATTTTTGAACCCTGATCTTTGATCTCTCTATTTTGTATTTTTCCTGTTTTGTACATTGATCTTTGATCTTTGCCTATTACCGTAATCCAGGAGTCTGAGTGTACGATGCGTTCGACATGCGATGGATACGGTCCCAAGTGTCCGGAGGCAAGACCGAAGGCCGATGGATTGTCGTGTGAGGATGCAACCAAGGTGAGAAGAACTACTAGTACCTAGGGTACTTGGAGTGTACTTGCTATTGCGTTCACTTGAAGTGGACTTAGTTTACTTAAAGTACAGTTTGAGTTTTAAAATAGGACTGACGGAGTAGGCAATTGTCGACAGTGAAAATGCGTGTGGCCATTCGTTTCAGAATTTGTAATGGTCTATGTTAATTAATAAACATCACACGAAGATCAGAAATACATGATCTTTGATCTTTCGTCGTCAAAACTTGATATATAATACATAGTTTCTCCTAGTAGATGAAGAAATGTTTCGTTATCGATTGTCCTTCCAGGTATGCAAGGCGGGCACTTGCGATGGTAGTGTGTGCGAACAAGTTGGATTGAAGGTATGAGGAGAGTTGGCGAAAATAGGCGGGACTTGGCACGATGCCAAGATGTGTTAGAGGTTCCGTGAAAATCAATATCGATCAATATTGTAGGACTGTTTCCTGACTGAGGGATCGCCCGAATCTCAGTGCTATCTGGCGTGTATGAAGAATGGAGGTAGGTTATTCATGTATTTATTTATCTATATTTATTTGTTTAAGTGACATGATTGATATTGAAAGAGGATAAGAGGGCTGGACCGGGATTGGTTAAAGAAGAAAGAAGGGAGAGATCTCTTTTGGTTGGAATCGCCTATAATTGCGATATAATATTCATTTTTAATAGAACCCAACGATCATCATAATATCATCAAGATTAATTAATATGATTTGAAAGGGTATCGCAACGCAAAAGTAGCTGGTCAAGTAACCCCCCCCCCAACGTTTGTGGTACGCCGTTCCGAGTTGAAGTGGAAACATAACAATAAATTTGAAGCACTAAACTAATGGGTCATAATGTGCAAGCATAAGTCTGCATGTACAGTAGATTAAAAATTGTAACGCCGCATGTGATGTGAACTTTAATATATCAATAAACATTGATCCTCCACTCCATTCATCTATCTCTTATTTCATTACAGTATGCATTTCTTCGCGAGATCTTCCCGAGTTTGGCGCCAATCGCACTCGTCTCATTCAACACGAACGCAAGGGACAGCCGGGTATTATTCTCCGGCCCGGATCACCCTGCAACAACTACAAGGGTACGGTAGTCGTTGCTATTTATCGATTTGTCATATATCAAGCTTTTTTCATGGTTACTGTATACTTGAGATACAGTAACCCCTAAATAAATACCGTATCTAATCAATCAATAAATGCACCATTCCAGGTTACTGTGACATATTCCGTAAATGTCGATCTGTGGACGCAAACGGACCATTGGCTCGTCTCAAGAATATGCTCTTCTCACCCAAAACCTTGCAGACTGTGTCGAGTTGGGTACAGGAACGGTGAGTGTCGCGTGTGTTGTGTGGTGGTGTGGGATATGGGTACGGTAGTATTGTGCGTGTGTAATATATAAATACAAATATTAAATTTATGATGTAAAGTTTTTAGAGATGTTTGAGATACCGACCCAGCAATGTAGTATGGCGTCTTCTGCTTTTGAGTTTCTTATGTAGCATGATTTCAGATGGTGGGCAGTGGTAGCAGCGGGTGTTGGAGTCTTACTCGTCATGGCCTGCTTCATCAAATGTTGCGCCGTTCACACGCCAAGGTTTGATCTTTGATCTTTATATTTATGAATATATGTATGTTTTGATCTTTGAAGTGCGAACTTCTTGATCGAAAAACGTCGAGTTGATTTTGTTTTAGATCACATTATTGATTACTGATTATTGATTATTGCAGCACGAATCCGAACAAGGCACCCGCACTCAATCTCTACAACACACTTACTCGACCGAGCACACTCATTGTAAGTTTAAAAAAAATTAATTTAATTTAATTTATCTACGCCTGAGGCGTAACGACATGGGGGGGGGTTGGGTGGGGGTTAAAAAGCACGTAATACAAATTGAAAAAAAAAACAAGTTTTGTAGACCTCATGTGTTCTGATTTCGCAATGAACGCAAATTTCAGCGTCAACGTCGTTCTCGTCCACAAGGTCGTTCAGCAGTGCCTACTGGAGATCCACCATCATCTTCATCCGCATCCGCGAACGCTCGCGGTCCGGGTGAACGCCGCGCCGCACGCGCAAACGGAGCCGCTGCTGCGTCGCGGTCCTCCCGACTACAACCTTCGTCAGCTTCAGCTCCGACTGTGACTCCATCCGCCCCTCCCATGCCGTCAAGGGGATCGGCCCCAGTTATGACGCCCATGCCGCCATTGATACCGAATGCTGGTGAGATTATTGATTGATTGATTACCGTTGATACCGAATGCTGGTGAGATTATTGATTGATTGATTACCGTTGATACCGAATGCTGGTGAGATTATTGATTGATTGACTACTGTTTACAAAGATGAAGAAAAGAGATGAAAAGATATAAAAGATGAGAGATGAAAGAGGAAGAAAAGGTGAGAAGATGAAGGGGAAAAGATTACGTCGATTTAGAAAATTTATTAGTTTTCGCTTAAAAATCGTCATTTTTGGCTGCTTTTCGCATCAAGTGACTGAAAATGAGCCATATATGGTGGGCCAATCCTCACAGGTTATGAAAATGTGTGAGAGGGATGTGATGACTGAGTGAGATGGGTTCAGTTAGATGATTATTGATTAATATTATTTCCCCTGCAGCTGTTCCCGGAATGCCTCCTCCTGCAGTTATCGTAGTCGAACCACCACCACCCTATACGGCGGCTGCGGATCCCGGCTCTGCCCTTGGTTTGCCAAAACGCGGTCACCGCAACAACAAGAAGCGCCAGACCTCGTCGGACGCTCGGACGAAATCGGGCCGTTAGGCCCTACCGTATGCTTGAATACCGTATACCGAATACCATAACCCGGCTCCGGTTCTGACTTGGCCATCTGTAATGTTTTTATTGTTCGTATTTTGTATGTACTATGCTGATTGAAACTTTTCTATCTCTTTACTATATCTCATTCTTATCCCGCTTAAAGATCAAAGATCAATTCGAGAGTTGTGCAGATTATGCGACGATTTTGTGTGTATGTACATGTGTTTAGCATTGTATTGTTTTTTTATTATCGATTTCTCATACAATCAATGTTTTCAATCGATAATCCATTCATCTAGCCCCGCCCCTTTTATGAGTGCTCTTCTTCCTTTTCCAATGGTCATTGTCACGAATACACAGGCAATATTAGGCTACCGTATACAACGATTTATTGATTGTTTTCTTTCTATATCACATTCGTATCTACCGTATACCCTTGTTCACTTGCTCTCGATCGATTCTACCGTATCCCTCCTTTCCAATCGTTGTAAGAGACACATCGAATCTAATTTTGTTATTCCGTGCACTGCCTTATTCGATACTTAACGATCAAACATTCTTTCCTAATCAATTTCTCTTTCTCGATTTGTCACCCTCACCTCGCTTGATTACGGTATTCACACCACAATAGCTGCACCAGTCCCGTCGCGAATTGATTACGGTAGATTATTGTAATATTATTGATTGATTTGCTCCCTTATTATTTGTCTGTGAGTATGATTGTATGTACCAACTGCTTCTCGAGTATTTCCAATAAGATTTCCGATATTCCTGCTTAAATTAACTACAGTATGCCTCAATCCTTCTTCTTTCTCTATCAATCGATAACTACAGTATACTCTTTCTCTCAATCGATTGGTCTGGTTCGTGCTAGAACTCTACTACGGATACAAGAATACATCCCCAGTTTCTTTCGCACACCTTTAATATATTATATATATATTGATTTCTCAAACATTATTATTGTCCTGTAAAATGTCTCGTGAAACCTATCAATAATTGTATTTTTGAAGATTCTGATAAAAGTGTGATCGTCGTTTATTATATTGTTTATTTTTTATATTCCAACAATTGATCGAGTGGGAATAGACGAACTGACAGTGAGACATTATGATATTGCGGAGATAAATATTTATTATTTATTAAATTTTGTAATGAAAAAATAATATTGATTTATTGTTATTCAATCCATTAATGATATTCCTTATGCGGTACAAAAACATTATAAGAATGAGAATACGACAGATTGAATAGTCGTAACTTGTAAGCTTATGATAATCAAATCACTGATGAAGTTATTGAAGACTTCTCCTCTATCAAGTTTTCATTGTAGTGATGAGACGTTGATCCGTCGGGTTTAGAGTAGCCATTACTGTTAGTAGGCACATAATATTTTAATACTTCATGTATATTCTTTATTATTCATTTAAATGACTCTTGATTAGCTAGATAACTCTAGTTGACTAGCTAGATGGCCAGAAACAATGACATTGTTAAAGAATGATGTGAAGAGAGTGTACAGTAGTAGAGTACAGTACACTACAGTACAGTATCCCTGTGCTTCTTTGAAGTATGCATTAGGGTTAGGCGGAAAAGGGTGACCGGTAGAAAATTCGGTAACGGTAATTTACTGGTCAAAAAGACCGTTAAAAAAAGTAAAAAACGGTAAAACTCTTAAACCCCCGTTATAATCGCGAAAAAAATGGAAAAAAACTTTCTGCGAGGTTTGTATCTACGTTTATCGATTCCATCAGAACTGTGACATCGTGCCTGAAGCTATATGTGAATGAAATACAGCTAATTTGATCTAACGTTGACCGTATTTATACCAAAAGATATTTTCATTTCTTTTATTGTGTTAAAGAAGGGGACCCACGAGATTTGGGCTGCGCTATTGACATGAAGAACGTGGGACATAGGAAGTGACATTCTGTTCTCTATTAGATTTGACTGCGTAGAGCGTGTGGCTCAGTGGTTAGTAGTCAGCGCTTGTAACCGCGCCACACGGGTTCGATTCCCGTTTGCAATTTTCTATACAATTTCAAAAACTCGCGCCTATCCCTGGGCATATCAATGAACTTTAAGTCCGAATTACGGTGTTCTGGGGCATTTAAAATTTTAGAGAAAATTGTTTTTGTATACAAGGAGATGTGATCAATAGTTCTGTCTTGCCAGTTTAGTCACGAAAAAACTCGTGGGTCCCCTTCTTTAATATATTTGATAAGAGTTATTTAAAGAGAGAGAAAACTGTGTGTTGAAAAATAAAATCACATTCGGATACTGACAATTTCTCGATATATGGTGCAACATTATCCAATTGTGCGAGAAAAGGGAAGTAGATGAGGGGGAACAAGAAATCAAAGGGTGGTCGTGATCAACGTGGACGGTACAAGGTGCGCACGTGCAGCATGTACTTCCAGGTGAGACCTAGTGTCGTTTGAATTTGAATCTCTGGTTACGGTAGCTTTGAGCAGATTTGTTGAGTATTAGTATCTGATATTCTGGATACTGTAACTTCGAGCAATATTGCATTTGTGTGCCTCATTTAGTGGATAAAAGGAGTGTTTCTGCTAAATTACGGTAAAAATCCAAAATTATTGATTGATTCAGGCCGATCACAAGCTGTACCAGGAGATTCTGCGCAAGGAGGGCAACAATGATCCGACTAGGTAATTATCTTGTTTTTTTTTGATTTATGGCCTTTGACAGATTGCAATCGGTGTGGAAGCGACCGGAATGATTTAATAAATTGCCATAAAATTGCAGAACGCGTGAGGAGATAGTGTCGATGTTCTATACGCACATGCGAGCGGTGAATGAGATTTACGAGAATACCAACTTTAATGGCGTCACCGGCATCAATTTTGCGGTCAAACGAGTCTCGGTACGATATTACAGTAATCTGGGTTACGGTAAATTGGTTATATGGTCTCGGTGAAATCGGGGTGAGTACAGTACAATCGTAACCTACAACCATGCAAATGCAATCTTTTGGGAAGTTGTTGGTAAAGTTTTGTATAGAGACTACAGTTCGACCTGTTGATTTGGAGTAACATGTGCTTGATATGTTTTTCAATTTCATCCCGCATTTGATGTTCCAAAATCTGCTCCTCTACTGATTGCCATAGTTTAGCCACACTGAGTGTACGACTATCGTGAACTGAATAGATGTAGATATTATTATAATTTGATTGATTGATTGATTGATTGATTGATTGATTGATTGATATATTTATTGATTTATTGATTGATCCCATTATCTTTCAGGTGTACACTCCATCAGATTGTTTCAAAGGCAAACCGATCGCAACGACGGACAATCCCTTCTGTGAGGAGCACGTCGACGTATCCAACTTTCTCAATCTGAACAGTCAGAAGAACCACTCCATGTTCTGTCTCGCCTATGCTATGACTTATCGGTAAGGGTGATAGAGATCAAAGATCAAACGGGGCAGAACTTTGATTTATCTACTACTGCTGTGCCAATGGTTAAAGTGTATTGTGTGATTATTAAAACGCATTCTCCCTTACAGCGGATGGGCTGTCGTGGGGGTATGGCACAATGTTTCAAAATCATCCTAGGCGACTCATATTTGATGGTTGGAGACCCTAGGGGCGGTATACACTTCAGCCAAAAATTTGACCCAAATTATCGATTTTTGATCTACCAAAAGTCGAAAAATCAAAGTGTGATTTACATGGCATGTTATATACCATTCGATAGAGGATCCATAGTTATCCTCTATCGAATGGTATATAACATGCCATTCGATAGAGGATAACTATGGAGTTTCATAAGTTTTCATAACTTCGTATTCGAGAAATTACTGATTTTCTAATTTTTGACCAGGTTTTTTTGCTTTGATCTCATCGCTTACCATGTTACTATCATTTCCCATTCCTGGATCTTTGATATGTTATGTGAAAATGGATGGGCTATCCGAATATCACACTTATTTCGACCAGCTACAAGGCAGTCATAGTGATATCAAGTGAATTCTAACCCCATTCTAACGCCCAAACGCCGACGCAGGTTCGAATCCGGGCCCGGGCATAAATTTTTGTAACTTTTTTTCGCCTCAAATATGACTTTAAATTATATTCTCATGTGATTCCCCGTTTTTTCACTAATGTATTTTACGAAATAACCACAGACATTATCACAAACACTAAAAAATCTTATTACTGATACGATATCAGGAAAATGGAGGGGACAAGCGAAAATAACGGTTTTTCGACAGTGATACTTCTTTAAAATGTGTTTTTTAAAGTACAAAGACCAGAGACCAAACTTCAGCAATACAGTAGAAACTTTTCTGAACATCTCTAACATTTATAGATGCTTTGAAAATAAGAGATTCCATCAAAAGAGGCATAGGGACGACTCCGTTTTCAAGCTGTAAATGGCCGCGAATTTGAGCCTTAAAACTGAAAATTCAGCTTATAGATATGCTAACGACCTGTTCAAACAATAAGGGCCAAAATGATGCAAGTGGCGAGTGATGTTTATCCACAGATTATGGTAGTCATAGCTCTTCATTCGTCCTTAGGGCAATTTTTTTGGAAGGACTGATTTTGAGATCCTACCGTTCAAAGGACAGGCCTTCTAAAACTACGGTTCCCCCGCAGGTAGCTTTTTTTTACGTATCATGTATTTATTTTCCTCATTATGGTTTAGTTCTGATTCCTTTCAGACCCATAGCTAACGTTCTGCTGAGATCTACTCGGTTACATCGCGTACGCTTAAACTTGCGCTTTCTCTCCCTCGCAGTTCTCGTTCCTGCACCTCTTTTGATGAAATCTCTTATTTTCAAAGCATCTATATATGTTTAGAGATGTTCAGAAAAGTTTTTACTATATTGCTGAAGTTTGGTCTCTGATCTTTGTACTTTGATCTTTGATCGTTGTCTTCATTTTTTCAATCATTTTGCGAAAACCGAGATGATAAAAGTCTCATTGTATATTTTTCTTCTTTTAACAGAAAATAGCAAAAAAAATACATTTTAGAGAAGTATCACTGTCGAAAAACCGTTATTTTCGCTCGTCCCCTCCATTTTCCTGATATCGTATCAGTAATAAGATTTTTTTAGTATTTCTGATAATGTCTGTGGTTATTTTGTAAAATGCATTAGTGAAAATACGGTGAATCACATGAAAATATAATTTAAAGTCATATTTGAGGCGAAAAAAAAGTTGCAAAAATTTATGCCCGGGCCCGGATTCGAACCTGCGTCGGCGTTTGGGCGTTAGAATGGGGTTAGAATTCACTTCATATCACTATGACTGCCTTGTAGCTGGTCGAAATGAGTGTGATATTCGGATAGCCCATCCATTTTTACATAACATATCAAAGATCCAGGAACGGGAAATGAGAGTAACATGGTAAGCGATCAGATCAAAGCAAAAAAAACCTGGTCAAAAATTGGAAAATCGGTAATTTCTCGAATACGAAGTTTTGAATATTTCTGAAACTTGGTATTCTTATATAACTTTGGATCCTCTATCGAATGATATATAACATGCTATGGAATTCACACTTTTATTTTTCGACTTTTGGTAGATCAAAAATCGATAATTTGGGTCAACTTTTTCGCTGAAGTGTTTACCGCCCCTAGGGACTCCAATCATCAAATATGAGTCGCCTAGGATGATTTTGAAACATTGTGCCATACCCCGCCGCTCTTATGGAGAACGCGTTTTAGATGGCAAACAACAGTAAATGAACTCTCATGGTTATTTGAACAGAATGACCAGTTGATTTCGTGCCACTAATTGTAAGTTTTATAAAAAAGTGATTTATTTTTCGTTTTCGATGTGAATGTATTCCTTATAGTGACTTTGTCGGAGGTACGCTCGGTCTCGCGTGGGTCGCCAGTCCGCAATTGGGTACGGTAATCGGTTATCGATTTGATAAATCAATGGATCGATAAGTTTAAAAAAATCAATAATATCCTCGATACTTGATTCAGGCACTGCTGGTGGCGTCTGTCAGATCCACCAACACTACAACGAAGGCGCCCGAGGCAATGTCTATCGGTCGCTGAACACTGGCATCGTCACGCTCGTCAACTACGGTAAGCAGGATGTGGCGCGAAAATTCAATTTGAATTGATGTGCAGGCAATCGTGTGCCGCCACGAGTATCGCAGCTAACACTCGCTCACGAGATTGGCCACAACTTTGGATCACCTCACGACTTTCCCGCCGAATGCCAACCCGGATTGCCTGATGTAAGGTCCAATCGATTTGGTTTCAGGGACGTTGAGCATTTTAATGATTATCTTTTAAGTGAAATATGGAGATTTTCTGTTGTTTATTTTGTGAGAGCAAACACCCTTCAATACTAACAAAAATTGGCAAATGAATTAGAATGAATTAGTTGAAAAGAAACGTAGATGTGCCGGGTTGAATGAATTGATTTGTTTATCGTTTTGGTGAATATTAATTATCTGATTTAATCGAATATATGATGTACGCAGTATTCATTCGTTGAACTTGTGTGTTCGAATTTTTTAAATTTAAATTTAAATTTAATTTATTTAATTTCAGGGTAACTTCATCATGTTCGCGTCTGCGACCTCTGGTGACAAGGCCAACAACGCCAAATTCTCGCCCTGTTCCATTGGAAATATCTCTGCTGTACTTGATGTGAGTTGCAGCTCGTGTCTAAGAGTTCTATAATTAGTGTAGTGTATTATAGTACTTCTGGTGGTCGATCTGACTGACTGGCAGTTTGATATGGCAAATGAATTGAACAATAGGAATAGAATAATGTAATAATAATAATAGTTGTAGTAATGATAGATAGATATAAGTGATAAGATGCTATAGACTTGTTATGATCGTTTTTAGGTAATTATTCAGTCATAGTATAGTTCTATGGTGTGTACGGTTGCCAGCCGCATCCGGGGTTCCATTGCAGTGTAGACTGGTTGATCTTTGATCTTTTGGTGCCTTCTGATCTTTGATCTTTTACACTGGCTGATCTTTGATCTTTTGCAGGTTCTTCTCAGATCGCAACCAGTAGATCCGGCTCGAGGATTGGGACCGATTGGCACGAAGCGAAACTGTCTGCAAGGTATAATGGTTGAGACATTAAAAATTAAATTGACTCGCGAACCGACATTGAAATCTTTTCCAAACACTAATTGTAATCATAATGGCAACCTAAAATGGGTTTCGGAAAAAGTAACAACGAAATAAATACAAAATGAATAAATTAGGGACATATGAAATGCAATACCAAATTAGGTAGGATAAGGAGCGGATTGTGTGGCTCAGTTCTGTATTTTCACAAAATTGTGAGACATGACAGTGCCGTAGCTATTTTACCGCCGCCAGTATTTTTTTCATGCAATTCGTTTATTTCCGATCAATATTTCCTTGATTTTTTACATTAATATCATATGCCTGAAACATGAATGCAATATTTGAAAATCAATCCAAAAAGGGGTAAAGCAATCCCAAATTGTTGATTTGTGCTATATCCTTTCGCTTTGCATATATATTTGGATCCATGCATTTATTCTATGGCCGTATGCAATAACCGTTTTCCGGGAAAATGTGACGTTATTAGCGTAGGCGGAGGAGTTTCCCAAAAATCCTCCGCCTACGCTATTGACGTCACATTTTCCCGGAAAACAGTTTTCCTGTTGTTCTTGCATACGGCCACTAATGGATCAGTAATATTTTATTTATTTATTTTATTTTATTTATTTAAGAGCGCTCAGCTGCCTTCTGCGGCAACAACATTCCGGAGGCTGGCGAGCAGTGTGATTGCGGTTTCACTGAGAAGGTAAGCGATGGATGGCCGGGATTAGGGCCGCTAAGATGGGGACTAGCCTAGCCCTATCAAAGTATTCTATCAATTTAAGAGTATTATTGCAATGCTACTGTACGAGGTACAAGCAGATTTTGCAAACCGATTTGTAATGAATGTTAAAAATTTAAAATATTATTTTATTTCGTATATTACAATTTAATTACATCGATTTTTCAGGATTGCAAGGAGGCGGGCGACAAGTGCTGCCATTGGCCCGACAATCAGCACAATTACAAACCGTGCACGAGGAAGGTAAGCGATTTAAAATTAAAATTTAATTGGTAACGTACATTATCATGATGTTTTCTTTTCAAGAATAGTTTATCCAATGTCCAAAATCGAAGGTTCAATGTTAATCTATGATGTAATATCGTACATGTAAAAATATTTGTATCATGAACGGTGTGAATGGAACTGAACGGATCAGGCCGATCAAGATTTTGAGCGAGCGATTGTGAGCGAGTCGGCCATTTTCGTTATTTTTCTTTCATTTCATTGTTGTCCTTGCTTTCGAATCTACTATTTTATACGCTGAATATATTGGCCGCGCACTTTCATTTTTGTTCATCGGAACAATTTATTCATCATGAAAAATGTTGACTTTTGTTAAATGGCAATATTTTAGCCTGATTTCTTTCAAAGTAGTAGATTCGAAAGCGAGGAAAACAATGAAAAGAAAGAAAAATAACGAAAATGGCCGACACGCTCACAATCGCTCGCTCAAAATCTTGATCGGCCTGATCCGTTCAGATCCATTCACACCGTTCATGATACAATTATGTTTACAGTACGATAGCTTAACAGGTGCTAAAAATATTGAATCCATAATATTTGCAGATAGGCGCCTCTTGCTCTCCATCGGAGGGCGCGTGCTGCAATGCGGACAATTGCCAGTTCCATGTCGCGATCGAGGGACGAGAGTGCAAGGCGGTATGTTTGATCTTTGATCTTTGACCCCTGATCATTGGTCTTTGAACTCAAATTTGTATCTTTCCGTTTTTGAACTTTGATCTTTGATCTTTGCCCATTACCATAATCTCATCGCCATGCAGGAGTCTGAGTGTACGATGCGTTCGACATGCGATGGATACGGTCCCAAGTGTCCGGAGGCAAGACCGAAGGCCGATGGATTGTCGTGTGAGGATGCAACCAAGGTGAGAAGAACTACTAGTCCATGGGGTACTTGGAGTGTACTTGCTATTGAGCTCACTTGGAGTAGACTTGGTAGTGTATTGGTTCCCTAACGTAAAAGTTCCAATGCGAAAGTTTTGAAATGTTAAAAAAAATAAAACAAAATTCCAAAATCTTGGTTCCCTTATTGCTTTTACATAATCGTTGTTCTAATCAAACAATTTTCAAAGATCACGTTCCTCAAAGAACGATTACATTTGCATAGTTCCAAACAATGGGTTTTCGGAATAGGATTCCGATCAAATAAGTTTCATAAGATTGGTTATCAAAAGAATGTTCCATTATCTAAGTTTTATCTTTAAAATTAACAAAAGATTCGGTTCCACTTTCTAACAAGGGAAGTCTTTTTAGTCTCAGTGAGACTTTTGAATAAGAGTATTTTTCCTCGATAGGTATAGGAAAAATATGATAGGATCCAAAAATTAGCTGCTGCCATGTACTTTAAAATTTTATATAATTAATTTTAATTTTGTAATTTTTTAAAAAAAATGTTGTAAAAATCACAAAACGTAGTCGACAATCAGTACATGTAATAAGGAGCCCCTGCAAGAGCCGTGAAAAATTAGCGGCGTCAAAAATAATGCATGCGCACCTGAAAATTGCATTTTCACAAAATTAATATTAATTATAAAAAATCTGAAAGTGCATGTCAGCAGCTAATTTTTTGGCTCCCATCATATTTAACCTATACCTATCGAGGAAAAATACTCTTATTCAAAAGTCTCACTGAGACATAAAAGACTTCCCTTGTAAGTTCCAACTAGTACCATCACCAGACCATTGACATTCATTTAATCATCACACACATCGTTTCTTTTAGTAGATGAATAAATGTTTTATTATCGATTTTTCTTCCAGGTATGCACTTGCGATGGTAGTGTGTGCGAACAAGTTGGATTGAAGGTAAGAGGAGAGTTAACGAAAATGGGCGGGACTTGGCACAATGCCAAGATGTGTCACACGTTCTGCGAAAATCAACATCGATCAATATTGTAGGATTGTTTCCTGACCGAGGGATCGCCCGAATCTCAGTGCTATCTGGCGTGTATGAAGAATGGAGGTAATTTATTTATGTAATTTCTTATTTACTTTATTTTTTTATTTACGTATTTATTACCGATGTGTTCAGCATGAAAAAATACAATTGAAAGAAGCAAGAACGAAATAGATCACAAAATAGCCTCGACATGGTTGATATTGAAAGGGCGTAAGATTGAGCAGGATTGTGAAGGGTTAAAGGAGGAATAAAATATAGAAGAGAGTAGTAGGCGTGTGACCTCTTTGTTATAATTGTGACATAATATTCATTTTAATGGGACCCACAAAACAGCGTAGAATAATATCATCAAGAGTGACAGAGTAATATACGAAAGGATATCGAAGCACAAAAGTAGCTGGTCAACCCTCCCCCCCCCCAAACCTTTGTAGTATGCAGTTCCGAGGTAGGAGGGAGGAGGTAAGTGAAAATGTAGCACAATAGATTGGAAACAAGTCTTGCTTCTCCCGTGATCCTACACTCATTCACTACATTCATACTCCATTCATCTATCTCTGATTTCATTACAGTATGCATTTCTTCGCGAGATCTTCCCGAGTTTGGCGCCAATCGCACGCGTCTCATTCAACACGAACGTAAGGGACATCCGGGTATTATTCTCCGGCCCGGATCACCCTGCAACAACTACAAGGGTACGGTAGTCGTTGCTGCTTATCGATTTGCCATTAAATGTAGATAGCAAGCTTTATGAGTTATGGCTACTGTATAGTTGAGATACGGTAACCATAGATCGAAAAGTATGTTACAAAGCAAATTTTTGTCCGCATTTCGAGCCAAATTTTCACAAATATCGAAAAACCTGACCGCATTTTGAGCCAAATTTTCACAAAAATCGAAAAACCTGACCGCATTTTGAGCCAAATTTGCCAAAAATCGAAAAACCTGACCGTATTTTGAAAACCGATAACCTAGCCATTCGACCTATGACGGTAACCCTTAATTAAATACCGTATCCAATCGATATATAAATCATTCCAGGTTACTGTATTGTATCCAATCAATCGATAAACGCACGATTCCAGGTTACTGTGACATCTTCCGTAAATGTCGATCTGTGGACGCAAACGGACCATTGGCTCGTCTCAAGAATATGCTCTTCTCACCCAAAACCTTGCAGACTGTGTCGAGTTGGGTGCAGGAACGGTGAGTATCGATTGTGGTGTGGTGGTGCGGGCTATGGGTACGGTAGTATTGTGCGAACAGCGGAAATGCTTCTTTTTTAAAAAATATATTTATGTAAATAATATTTAAATATAAATATTAAATATACAATAATGATTCTAGACATGTTTGAAATACCCTTGATATGAATGCAGCAATGTATTATGCTGTTTTTGCCTTTCTTATGTTACATGATTTCAGATGGTGGGCAGTGGTAGCAGCGGGCGTTGGAGTCTTGCTCGTCATGGCCTGCTTCATCAAGTGTTGCGCCGTTCACACGCCAAGGTTTGATCTTTGATCTTTATAATTATGAATATTTGTATATTTTGATCTTTGAACTGTGAACTTCGACTTGATTGAATAATGTTGAACTGATTATATTTTTGATCTTATTCTTGATTCTTGATTATAATTGATTAATATTGATCACCCGCACACAAGGCACCCGCACTCAATCTCTACAACACACTTACTCGACCGAGCACACTCATTGTAAGTTTTTTTTTAAAATTAAATTAAATTAAATTAAATTTATCTACGCCCGAGGCGCAACGACACATGTGATGATTTAAAGGAAAAAAAACATGATGTAATATTGGTTCTCCAGACTGGGGATGGGGGTTAGAAAGGGCGTAATTCGTGAATGATGGGGTGATTAGTAACAAGTTGAAAAAGACAAGTTTTGTGGACCTCATGATTCCCAAATTCGCAATGAACGCACATTTCAGCGTCAACGTCGTTCTCGTCCACAAGGCCGTTCAGCAGTGCCTACTGGAGATCCACCATCATCTTCATCCGCATCCGCAAACGCTCGCGGTCCGGGTGAACGCCGTGCCGCACGCGCAAACGGAGCCGTTGCTGCCTCGCGGTCCTCCCGACTACAGCCTTCGTCAGCTTCAGCTCCGACTGTGGCTCCATCCGCCCCTCCTATGCCGTCAAGGGGATCGGCCCCAGTTATGACGCCCATGCCACCGTTGATACCGAATGCTGGTAAGATTATTGATTTATTGATAACTGTTTACAAAAGATGCAATGAAGATGAAGAAAAGAAGATGAAAAGATGAGGAGGGATGTGTTGTCTGAGTGAGATGAGTACAGTTAGATGATTATTTATTAATATTGTGTCCCTGCAGCTGTTCCCGGAATGCCTCCCCCTGCAGTTATCGTAGTCGAACCACAACCACCCTATACGGCGGCTGCGGATCCCGGCTCTGCCCTTGGTCTGCCAAAACGCGGACACCGCAACAACAAGAAGCGCCAGATCTCGTCGGACGCTCGGACGAAATCGGGCCGTTAGGCCCTACCGTATGCTTGAATACCGTATACCGAATACCATAATCCGGCTCCGGTTCTGACTAGGCCATCTGTATTCTTAATGTTTGCATTGTTTGTATTGTTTGTATTTTGTATGTACTATGCTGATTGAAACTTTTGTATCTCTTTACTATTCTATCTCATTCTTATCACGCTTACAGATCAAAGATCAAAGATCAATTCAAAAGTTGTGCAGATTATGCGACGATTTTGTGTGTATGTACATGTGTTTAGCATTGTATTGTTTTTTTATTATCGATTTCTCATACAATCAATGTTTTCAATCGATAATCCATTCATCTAGCTCCGCCCCCTTTTATGAGTGCGCTTCTTCCTTTTCCAATGGTCATTGACACGAATACACAGGCAATATTAGGCTACCGTATACAACGATTTATTGATTGTTTTCTTTCTATATCATATTCGTATCTACCGTATACCCTTGTTCACTTGCTCTCGATCGATTCTACCGTATCCCTCCTTTCCAATCGTTGTAAGAGACACATCGAATCTAATTTTGTTATTCCGTGCACTGCCTTATTCGATACTTAACGATCAAACATTCTTTCCTAATCAATTTCTCTTTCTCGATTTGTCACCCTCACCTCGCTTGATTACGGTATTCACACCACAATAGCTGCACCAGTCCCGTCGCGAATTGATTACGGTAGATTATTGTAATATTATTGATTGATTTGCTCCCTTATTATTTCTGTGAGTATGATTGTATGTACCAACTGCTTCTCGAGTATTTCCAATAAGTTTTCCGATATTCCTGCTTAAATTAACTACAGTATGTCTCAATCTTTCTTCTTTCTCTATCAATCGATACCTACAGTATACTCTTTCTCTCTCAATCGATTGGTCTGGTTCGTGCTAGAACTCTTCTACGGATACAAGAAAACATCCCCAGTTTCTTTCGCACACCTTTAATATTATATATATATTGATTTCTCAAACATTATTATTGTCCTGTAAAATGTCTCGTGAAACCTATCAATAATTGTATTTTTGAAGATTCTGATAAAAGTGTGATCGTCGTTTAATATATTTTTCCCAATAATTAATTATTATTTATTCTATTTTGAAATGAACAAATAATATTGATTTATTAATATAAATCTCATTACTATAATAAGAGTAAGTCGATCATGTAGAACATCGTAGCTATTCGACGAATGGGTGTGAGATGAGGAGTACGATGCCTGGATGGTGAAATAATAACAATGGCGAGAATTTTGTGAATGCTATGAATGTTGATCAAATGCAGAGTGAATTTTCAAAGATATCAAATACACGACACCTAAAATCAACAAGTCTGTAATGTCTGCAATATTGCATTTTTGAGTCGGATAGTTTATGCATTAAATTAAATAATTTATTGTGAAGTGTGCTAGTGTTAGTACGCTAATGTTTGCATGCGCATTTTCGTAGAAATAAATGCATAAGGGAAGAATCATCTTTGATCTTTGATCTTTTATCTTTGATCTCATCACGAAAGTTGATAAACAGGAAAATATCTTTAATAGATATGATAATTGTTGTTGATGACGGTACGTTGCATGACGTCGAATCTATAAAAAAGAAAGTATTTAATAAAATATATTTCATATTTCATTTATTTTTTTATTTTGCAGGAATGATTTCGCTAATGGTGGCAATCGTACTCGTCGATCGACACTCTACGATCGTGATCAACGTGGACGGTACAAAGTGCGCACGTGCAGCATGTACTTCCAGGTGAGACCTAGTGTCGTTTGAATTTGAATATCTGGTTACGGTAGCTTTGAGCAGATTTGTTGAGAGTTCGTATCTGATATTCGGGATACGGTTGCTTTGAGCAACCGTATCCCGAATATCAGAATTATGTGCATTTGTTGCCTAATCCATTAGATAAAAGGATTGTTCGTCCTAAAAACGAAATTTATTTATTGATTCAGGCCGATCACAAGCCGTACCAGGAGATTCTGCGCAATGAGGGCAACAATGATCCGACAAGGTAATTATCCGGTTTTTGTTGATTTATGGGCAGATTGGAATCGTTGCGGAAACGATCGGAACCATTAAATAAATTGACGTAAAATTGCAGAACTCGTGAGGAGATAGTGTCGATGTTCTATCCACACATGCGAGCGGTCAACGAAATCTACGAGAATACCAACTTTAATGGCGTCACCGGCATTAATTTTGCCGTCAAACGAGTCTCGGTACGATTTTACATTAATCTGGGTTATGGAAGATTGATTTTATGGTCTTGGTGAAGCCATGATGAGTCAACCGACAGACATACAAATGCATTTTTGGGACTTGATTTGTACAAATTTGCATAGAGACTACAGTTCGACCTGTTGATTTGGAGTGACTTGTGCTGGATATGTTTTGTAATGTCATTCCGCATTTGATCTGCCGAATTCTTCTGCTCTAGTGCATGCTAGTGTTGTTAGATCGAATAAAATTTAGTCTCGACTAAATTTGCATTTTTAGTCGAGACTAAAAATCATTCGAAAATATTTTTTCATTTTAGTCTCGACTAAATGGTCAAATAGACTAATATTCGCGACTAAATTTGCATTTAGTCTCGAATAATATTTTCGAATATATTCGAGAATAGACATTCATTTTCCATTAGTTTTTGGTGCTGACTGGTCCGCATCTTCTCTTCTTTGTAATGGAAGGGTTTTCCCTAATAGATGAAGCCAATAATATGTTTGTTTTTTTAAAATGTTTTCTTTAATGTGTTATCATGTACTCAGATGGAAATGTGATCTTTGTGTATGGAAACAGAAAAGATTTGGAAAAACAACTTCAAATTTCAATAATCACAGAAAAGCGGTAAGTTTTTTTGGAACCGTTATATTTCTGAATATCTATATTTTAGCAGTATAAACTAGTCAGATCTGCTAATTCTGAGCGCCAGGCTGGATTTGTTGAGTTAATGACTACATTAATCGTAGAAATGAAGGAGAGAAGAAAGAATTGGAAGACACCAATATGCCCCATGTAGAGATCGACTATCCCAACGAGGAAATTGTTTAGTATTTCGATGTCACCAATAAATTGTTGAAATTGTTAATTTTATCGCATTTTGAACACTTTTATTCACGAATAAATGCAAATTTATTCTCGACTAAATTTTAGTCTCGAATAAAATGTCATTTTTAGTCGAGACTAAAATGACCGCTCGACTAAAAAGCTAAATTTTATTCGACCGAAAATATTCGCAGAATACATTCGACTAAACAACACTAGTGCATGCCATAGTTTAGCCACACTGTTTGTACGACTATCGTGAACCGAATACGTTTAGATATTATTATAAGTTGATTGATTTATTGATTGATATATTTATTGATTTATTGATTGATATATTTATTGATTTATTGATTGATCCCATCATCATTCAGGTGTACACTCCATCTGATTGTTTCAAAGGCAAACCGATCGCAACGACGGACAATCCCTTCTGTGAGGAGCACGTCGACGTATCCAACTTTCTCAATCTGAACAGTCAGAAGAATCACTCCATGTTCTGTCTCGCCTATGCTATGACCTATCGGTAAGGGAGATAGAGATCAAAGATCAAACGGGACGGGCTTTGATTTGTCTACTGCCTCCTGTATTTTTTGCTCGCGGGGCACACCGTTGAGAGTCCAAATCTCGCTGGGTACACCGCGAGGTACACCACGGTGTGGAAGCGACGGTGTGCCTCGCGGGATGGACATAAAATCTCACGGGATACACCGTCCCTTCCGCCCTACGGGGCACCCCGTCTAGAGCCACAGATCGCGGGGCACACCGTCTAAGTGTTCTGCCCCGCGGTGTACCTCACGGGGTACACCACGGGATTGACCGGTGTGCCCCGCGAGCAAAAAATACCGGAGGCTGCGGTGCGAAAGTTAATGGTCGAAGTGCATTGTGCGATTTTTAGATGGGAAAAAGCAGTAAATGAACTGTCATGGTTATTTGTACAGATTGAACAGTTGATTTTGAGCCACTAGGTATTATTAACAAGTGTTTGACAAGCGAAGTGCTTGTTCTGCTATTGCTATACCATCCCCGCAAAAAAACAATTAATGAATGTGTTCCTTGCAGTGACTTTGTTGGCGGTACTCTCGGTCTCGCCTGGGTCGCCAGTCCGCAATTGGGTACGGTAGTCGGTTATCGATTTGATAAATCAATGAATCGATAAGTTTTCAAAAAAATCAATAATATACTCGCGTGATTCAGGTACTGCTGGTGGCGTGTGTCAGATCCACCAACACTACAACGAAGGCGCCCGAGGCAATGTCTATCGGTCGCTCAACACTGGCATCGTCACGCTCGTCAACTACGGTAGGCCAGGATTTGGCGCCAAATTTGAATTTGAATTGATGTGCAGGCAATTGTGTGCCGCCACGAGTATCACAGCTAACACTCGCTCACGAGATTGGCCACAACTTTGGATCACCTCACGACTTTCCCGCCGAATGCCAACCCGGATTGCCTGATGTAATCTTTCATCGATTTCATACATTTTCGGTACCCTCGCCGTTATTTTTATATTGTGGGTCGATTTTCAAAATATTGTTTTTCGATTTATAAAATTCGTTATTTTCACTTAAAAATCGTTATTTTTCGTTTTTTTCGCATCAAGTGACTGAAAATCAGCCAATCCTCGCACTGTGAGGCTATGAAAATGTATGATCTATTTGGTTTCAGGGATGTAGAGAATTTTAATGATTGTTTTGGAAGTGACATATGGAAATATTTCGTTGTTTATTTTGCAGATGCCTACTAAATTGGCCAGCGCATTAGGTAGTTGTGTAGAGAGTCAGAAACGGGAATGTACCGGTTTGTATGACTTGATGTGTTTATCGTTTTGGTGAAAATTGCTTATTTGATTTAATCCAATATTTCCTGTACAGTAAACAATATTCATTCGCTGAACTTGTGTGTTCGAATTTCTTTAATTTAAAATTTTATTTTATTTATTTAATTTCAGGGTAACTTCATCATGTTCGCGTGTGCGACCTCTGGTGACAAGGCCAACAACGCCAAATTCTCGCCCTGTTCCATTGGAAATATCTCTGCTGTACTTGATGTGAGTTGCTGCTCTTGTCTATGAGTTTGATGATTAGTGTAGCTTATAATAGTAGTTATGGTGGTAGATCTGACTGAGTTAAGTGCTATATGGCAAATCAATTGAATTGAATAATAGGAATAATAGTAGGGGGTTTTATGACTGGGTAGGTTAGACCATCCGCATCCGTGGGTTGATCTTTGATCTTTTGCAGGTTCTTCTCAGATCGCAACCAGTAGATCCGGCTCGAGGAGTGGGACCGATTGGCACGAAGCGAAACTGTCTGCAAGGTAATGTGGTTGAGATATTTGTTATCAAATTGATTAGCCAGAAATATTTTTCAAACACTAATTATAATATGAATAACATTAATAACTTTATGCGTCTGATTCTGATGGAGCATTGATATCTAAAATATTATTTATTATTTATTTATTTAAGAACGATTGGCTGCCTTCTGCGGCAACAACATTCCCGAGACTGGTGAGCAGTGCGATTGCGGTTTCCCTGAGAAGGTAAGACATGGTATTAGATCCACTTTCCGTTCCCATTTATGAAAACGGAAAGCGGATCTAATACCATTGGCAGACGTGTCCCAGTATCGCATCAAAGTATTCTATCAATTTAAGAGTAAACTATTATAACTATTATACTATGCGTATTTTTAAAAATTGAATTCCATCAATTTTTCAGGATTGCAAGGAGGCGGGCGACAAGTGCTGCCATTGGCCCGGCAATCAACACAATTACAAACCGTGTACGAGGAAGGTAAGTTATTTGATTAAAATTTTAATTTAATTTTTAAAATATATCATGATGTTTTGTTTTCAAGAATAAATTTTTGTTAATTGAACTACAGTACAAAAGTGATTGACATTTGGTATTTTGCCATAACTTTTTTCAAACTCAACCGATCGAGTCCAGGTGTTAGGGATAATTTTGAGAGTGTTTTTAGGTGTCTTACACAAAATTCACCCCTTTATGTTATATTATATTTGCAGCTCGGCGCCGCTTGCTCTCCCTCGGAGGGCGCGTGCTGCAATGCGGACAATTGCCAGTTCCATGTCGCGATCGAGGGACGAGAGTGCAAGGCGGTATGTTTGATCTTTGATCTTTGAACCCTGATCTTTGATCTTTGAAATAATATTTGATCCATACATGGGCGGCCATTGCCGCTGGAAAGTAGAATCTGGTGGGTCCGAGGCAAAAATGGGGCATGTAAATATAATAATTTCACTTCGTAGATCATTTTTGAGTGATTTTTGGGGCGGGAGGGTCGGGTGCCAAAATCCGGTGAGTCTTGCCGCTAGCGGCAATACCGCACACTTATGATTTGATCTTTTTGCTTAGTACTTTGATCTTTGATCTTTACCCCTCACCGTAATCTCATTACCATGCAGGAGTCTGAGTGTCCGATGCGTTCGACATGCGATGGATACGGTCCCAAGTGTCCGGAGGCAAGACCGAAGGCCGATGGATTGTCGTGTGAGGATGCAACCAAGGTGAGAAGAACTACTAGTCCATGGGGTACTTGGAGTGTACTTGCTATTGAGCTCACTTGGAGTAGACTTGGTAGTCTACTTAAAGTATACTTTAAGTTTTGAAATTTTGGTGTAGGCGTTGACGATAGTAGTAGACAAAAGTGTATTGGATCTTCGTTTCAGTATTTGCACTGTTGTATGTTTTAAAATAAAGAACATTACACGATGATCGGACATATTTGATCTTTGATCTTTTGCCTGACACAAATGTAAGCATCTTTTAATGCGAATTACTTATTGTTAGTTATTTCTATTTGATGAATAATTATTTGATTATCAATTATCTTTCCAGGTGTGCAAGGCGGGCACTTGCGATGGCAGTGTGTCCGAACAAGTTGGATTGAAGGTAAGAGAAGAGTTCGTTAAAATAGGCGGGACTTGGCACAATGCCAAGATGTGTTAAATGTTCCGTGAAAATCAATATCGATCAAAATTGTAGGACTGTTTCCTAACTGAGGGATCGCCCGAATCTCAGTGCTATCTGGCGTGTATGAAGAATGGAGGTAATTGTATTATTATTTTTGTTATTACTATTATTGTTAATAATAATAATAATAATAATAATAATAATAATAATAATAATAATAATAATAAATTTATATGTTTATCTATTGACATGAAAAACACAATTGTATGATGCAAGAAGAAATAGATGACAAAATAGCCTCGACATGGTTGATATTGAAAGGTCGTAAGATTGAGCAGGGTATCCCCAATATTGAGAGTTGGTTATAGGAAAACGAAAGGATATATTGGGGTAGAAAGAGGGGATGGATCTCTTTTGATTGGAATCGCATATAATTGCAATATATCATTCATTTTAATTAATTTAATAGAAATCAGCGATTCGGTAACCTATTATCATCAAGTGTGACAGAGTAATATATGAAAGGATATCGTAGCACAAAAGCTGCTGGTCAACCCCCCCCCCCCCCCCCTCCTCCCCAACTTTTGTAGTATGCCGTTCCGAGTTGAAGTGTAAATATAGCAATAGATTGGAAACAATAACTATAAACGAATACGTTATAATGTACAAATATAAGTTTTCATGCTCATTCGGTTTTAAATTGTAAAATGTGAACTTTAATATATAATATTAGTAAAAGTTGATCCTACACTCCATTAATTGATCTCTGATTTCATTACAGTATGCATTTCGTCGCGAGACCTTCCCGAGTTTGGCGCCAATCGCACGCGTCTCATTCAACACGAACGCAAGGGACATCCGGGTATTATTCTCCGGCCCGGATAACCCTGCAACAACTACAAGGGTACGGTAGTCGTTGCTATTTATCGATTTGTCATTCAATGTAGATACCAAGCTTTATGAGTCATGGTTACTGCATTCTTCAGATACGGTAACCTTTAAATAAATACCGTGTCCAATCAATCGATAAATGTACCATTCCAGGTTACTGTATTGTATCCAATCAATCGATAAATGAGTCATTCCAGGTTACTGTGACATATTCCGTAAATGTCGATCTGTGGACGCAAACGGACCATTGGCTCGTCTAAAGAATATGCTCTTCTCACCCAAAACCTTGCAGACTGTGTCGAGTTGGGTGCAGGAACGGTGAGTATCGATTGTGGTGTGGTGGTGTGGGCCATGGGTACGGTAGTATTGCGCGTGTAATATATAAATACAAAGTTTAACTATATGATATAATGTTTCTAGAGATGTTTGAGATACTCTTGATATCAATTTAGCAATTTAGGATGGTTCATTCTGCTTTTGAGTTTCATATGTTGCATTATTTCAGATGGTGGGCAGTGGTAGCAGCGGGTGTTGGAGTCTTACTCGTCATGGCCTGCTTCATCAAATGTTGTGCCGTTCACACGCCAAGGTTTGATCTTTGATCTTTATTATTATGAATATTTGTATATTTTGATATTTGATCTTTTCTTTATAATTATATGGTTTTGTAAATTTTTATCTTTGAACTGTGATCTTGTTCGAATAGTCTTGAACTGATTTTGTTTTAATCTTATTATTGATTATTGCAGTACGAATCCTAACAAGGCACCCGCACTCAATCTCTACAACACACTCACTCGACCGAGCACACTCATTGTAAGTTTTTTAAAATAATAATAATAATAATAATAATAATAATAATAATAATAATAATAATAATAATAATAATAAAAATTAATTTACCATAAAACAGGCAAACGTGTGATAAACAATAATCAATAAATGACTGGAACGAATTTAAAACCAAGTTTAGTAGACCATATGCGTTCTAAATTCACAATCAACCCACATTTCAGCGTCAACGTCGTTCTCGTCCACAAGGTCGTTCAGCAGTGCCTACTGGAGATCCACCATCATCTTCATCCGCATCCGCATCCGCTCGCGGTCCGGGTGAACGCCGTGCCGCACGCGCAAACGGAGTCGCTGCTGCCTCGCGGTCCTCCCGACTACAGCCTTCGTCAGCATCAGCCCCGACTGTGACTCCATCCGCCCCTCCAATGCCGTCAAGGGGGTCGGCGCCAGTTATGACGCCCATGCCACCGTTGATACCACCTGCTGGTAAGATTATTGATTGATTGATGACTGTGGCCGTATGCATGGACAACTGAACCGATTTCCGTAATTATGTGACATCATCAGCGTAGGCGGAGGATTTTTGGAAAACTCATCCGCCTACGCCACGTTTTCCCAGAGAACGGGTTTTCGTTGTTCATGCATACGGCCACAGTTTACAATATGGTGGTCGATTTAGAAAATTTATTAGTTTTCGCTTAAAAATCGTCATTTTTGGCTGCTTTTCGCATCAAGTGACTGAAAATGAGCCATATATGTTGGGTCAATCCTCACATTGCGAGGCTATGAAAATGTATGAGAGAGATGTGGTGCCTGAGTGAGATTCCTACTGTTAGATGATTATTGATTAATATTGTATCCCTTCAGCTGTTCCCGGAATGCCTCCTCCTGCAGTTATCGTAGTCGAACCACCACCACCCTATACGGCGGCTGCGGATCCCGGCTCTGCCCTTGGTCTGCCAAAACGCGGTCACCGCAACAACAAGAAGCGCCAGACGCTCGGACGAAATCGGGTCGTTAGGACCTACCGTATACTTGAATACCGTATACCGAATACCATAATCCGGCTCTGGTTCTGACTAGGCCATCTGTACTCTTAATGTTTGTATTGTTTGTATTTTGTATGTACTATGCTGATTGAAACTTTTGTATCTCTTTACTATTCTATCTCATTCTTATCCCGCTTACAGATCAAAGATCAAAGATCAATTCGAGAGTTGTGCAGATTATGCGACGATTTTGTGTGTATGTACATGTGTTTAGCATTGTATTGTTTTTTTTATGATTTCTTATTCAATCAATATTTTCAATCGATAATCCATTCATCTAGCCCCGCCCCTTTTATGAATGCTCTTCTTCCTTTTCCAATGGTCATTGACACGAATACACAGGCAATATTAGGCTACCGTATACAACGATTTATTGATTGTTTTCTTTCTATATCATATTCGTATCTACCGTATACCCTTGTTCACTTGCTCTCGATCGATTCTACCGTATCCCTCCTTTCCAATCGTTGTAAGAAACACATCGAATCTAATTTTGTTATTCCTCAGGGGAATCTTTTTGAATCTAATTGGAACAATTTTTGAATCTAATTCGAGCAATTTTAGAAGGAACCAGGGCTAAATTAGATTCAAACGACGCTCATATTCGATTCAAAAAACGCTATGATTAGATTCAAAAGGTTTCTCAGTTTTGGTTCAGCTTTTAATCCCGTTTTTGAACTGGCGATCGTCGGACGATATTCGGGTGATTTCCCGTCGATTCGCGGACGCCCGGAAGGGCCCTCTCGGGCGCCCACGAATCGACGAGTGATCGACCGCCGATCGCCCGGGGTTCGACCGTGAATGTGTGGGCATTCGCCCGCGGATAATATGAGAAGGCCCAGGATCCTGGGTGTTCCTCGGTTCACCATATCCATTACGACTGTTTCAGCTTGCCATATTGTAAAAATGGTACTTCAACAATCGCAATGCATACAGTAACCTCTAATGGCCATCAACACAAAAAACATGTTTAAACTGATGAACAAACGAATTAAATAAACAATTAAACAAATAAAATGGCAATATTCTTCTCATCGACGCGGCTTGCTCCTCACTAACGAAGTAGTGCTTGCCGGACTGCAATGATAATGTAAAAGCTTGTGATAGTGAAAGTGGTTCTCTTACCTCTTCTGGCCTTTCCTAGCGTTTTCTTCGCCCGTCTCGGGACCCACACGGGGGAACTGACCCATCTATAATAAAAAATCATGAGTTACGGTTCTGACCCAATCTGATCTCGGTTGCTACTATTAGACCAATACCGAACTACTATATCTCACCTTTGGGCCTCTCATGGCGTCTGCTCAGCCGCGTCCCGGCGAGAGGTTGCTTCCACGGTTAACTGCAGAAATTACTAGTGAATGAGCTTGCCGTACTGTACTAGTGGTACTCATTCATTCGCAACTTCTACAGTAACCGGGGCTCCCTCCCCGCTTCTTATCCCTCTCGGGGGATCCAGGGGCCAATCTGTAATGAAAAATCATTGGTTATGGTTCCAACCCAGTCTGATATCGTTTGTTACCTATCGGACCAATACCGAATTACTATATCACCCATTTTCGGCGCCCTCAACGGATTGTTTTATATAGTGGGTCGAATTTCGAAATATAGTGGTAAATCGTTATTTTTCGTTTACATTGTAATGTTTCACATAAAAAAATGACTCTTATATAGTGGGTCAATCCTCACGCTGTGAGGATCACACATTTTCGGTGCCCTCGCCGTTTATTTATAGATAGTGGGTCGATTCTCGAAAAAGGGTGAGTTGATTCAGAAAATTCGCTATTTTTCGCTTAAAAATGGTCATTTTTAGCTTCGTTTCGCATCAAGTGGGCCAAAATGGGACTTATATAGTGGGTCAATCCTCGCATTGCGAGTGTATGAAAATGTTTGTGTGAGGATATGAAAATGTATGTACTATATCTCACCTGGTTCGGCCTCTCATGGCGTCTTCTCAGCCGCGTCCAAGGGAGAGGTTGCTTCAACGGTTAACTGCAGAAATTGCTAGTGAATGAGCTTGCCGTACTGTACTAGTGGTACTCATTCATTCACAATTTCCACAGTAACCGGGGCTCCCTCTCCGCCCATCTCGTTTCCCTCTCGGGGGACCAGGGCCAATCTGAAACGAAAAATCATTGGTTATGGTTCCAACCCAATCCGATATTGACAGCTACGTATCGATCAAATACCATCTCTCACCCCTTCTGGTCTATTCTTGTGCATTCTCCACCCAATCTCGGGTCCCACTCGGGGGAAATGACCCATCTGCAATGAAAAATTATTAGTTAGGTGGGCTCGCTGGGGGGAAAGGCTGTGCGCATGGCCATTTTTTTGCAGATTTGTTTGGAAATTTTCCAATTTTTGCGAGGCAAGGCTATGCGCAAGGCCCCGCAAGAGAAGGGGCAAGGCTGTGTGCAAAAATAATTCGTTTTCACGCTCCCACATATGGTTACGGTTGAGACACAATCTGATCTCGGTATCTACTTGAAACCCGTAGAACAATTATTGATCTTACTGTAACGTTCAAGATCATTCATAATTTTATTGATATTGACCCCCGTAGCATCTTTATATTTTCCAACACTTTGAATTTTACTCGAGGTCATCAACTTAGAATTTGTATGAACCCTTCATCTAGTACACGCTATCTATCATTTTTCTCAAATCGTGTTGTCCGAAAATGGAATAATTTAGATCGAACTATTGTCACATCAATCTCTCCTCAAGTGTTTAGTAATTCTATAAAGGTTGCAATCCAGTAATTGCACCTATATCGTCGCTACTTCTTGTTTTAATATGTATTTTAATTGTTTATGAAAAAATCCCTCGTCTCTATTCTCCAAGATGCGATAAATATATTATTACCTATCATATCATTACCGAACTACTATATCTTACCTCTTCGGGCCTCTCCTAGCGTCTTCTCCGCCCCGTCTCGGGTTCCACAGAAGTGACCCATCTTTAATGAAAAATCATTGGTTACGGTCATATGTGGGAGGGCATTGCCGCTGGAAATGAAAATCGGGGGGTTGGAAGCAAAAAATGGAGCATTTATACGTCATTTTGAGTGATTTTTGTCAAAAATCGGGGGTCGGGTGCCAAAAATCGGGGGTGTATTGCCGCTAGCGGCAGTGGTGCCCACGTATGGTTACGGTTCCAACCCAAGTGTCTTCCGAAATGGAGAGATACTGTAGTAGCATCAATATCACAATTGTTAGCTGTCTTGAGTCCGCTACCGACAAGTCCGCCTACGTACGATCAGTTCAGTGTCATAACGAACACAAAGGAACTTTTAAAAAACTGGAGATAAACTGTCTTTCGCCACTGTTGATTCAAGAAAACGGCGCCAAGCAATAGAATTTAAACAACAATAGACCAATAGGAAACAATACGATTAACAATAGGATTTCTGATAAATTATTTATTAAAAACGTACTTGTACCATAAGATTTACATGTCGTTGGCTCATCCACAATCTCCGTCTGACTATCATCCTCATTATCCTCCTCCTCGCCATATTCCTCGCCTGAAAGCAAAAAAATACCTCAAATTTACTTATTGAATTTAAAGTATCAGGCATTGCTCAATTTGAGTGAGCATTTTCCTGACAGCGTGGTCATTTCGGGCAATACAGTTAAATATAGATTCAGTTAAATATATTTTTTCTAATTTAATGATCTCTCAATTACTCGACTACAAAAATTGTCATTTCATATGCTGCCATTCGTAATATAGAAAACAGGTCCCCACAATTAAAAAAAAAACAAAAAAATGAACCATATAACCCGACGCCTAACTTTACGATAGCTTAATTTAGAAGAAAAATTAATATATCTCATAAAACTGACCTAGTTCATCACTACAACCTGCAACTACTTCATCATCAACATTATGCTCGGTGTTGAATGGACCTAAAGATCATTTGTCATCTCAAGCAATAAAAGAACGCAATCAACAGGGAAAACCCTCACCTTCTTCAGAATTTCCCACCTTCTCACTCTTCGAACGTCTGCTCATCCTTCGGACATGATCAAGAATGTCCTTGTTCGTAATACGAACCCGACGCATACCTCTAAACAGCTTTTTAATATGACAGAATTGTTAACAGCACGTAAAACATCAATAAACTACATAAAAAATAAAATTTTATTCTTGCGCGCCACTGGTGCTGGCGCGATTGAAAGACGTCAACACCAATGGCGCGCAAGGAATATATTGAATCTAATTATATTCAAATTAGATTCAAAAAGCTGAAAGAATGCTTTTAATCTAATTAGATTCTGATTCGATTTAAAAAATCGTCTGATTAGATTCAAAAAGCAGAGCTGTTCTGATTAGATTCAAAAAGATTTGCCTGAGTTCCATGCACTGCCTTAATCGATACTTAACGATCAAACATTCTTTCCTAATCAATTTCTCTTTCTCGATTTGTCATCCTCACCTCGCTTGATTACGGTATCCACACCACAATAGCTGCACCAGTCCCGCCGCGAATTGATTACGGTAGATTATTGTAATATTATTGATTGAATTGCTCCCTTATTATTTGTCTGTGAGTATGATTGTATGTACCAACTGCTTCCCGAGTATTTCCAATAAGTTTTCCAAAATTCTTGCTTAAATTAACTACAGTATGCCTCAATCTTTCTTCTTTCTCTATCAATCGATACCTACAGTATGCTCTTTCTCTCTCAATCGATTGGTCTGGTTCGTGCTAGAACTCTACAGTCCCGCACGATCGCCCTGTCAAAAGGCGGGCCTCCGCGACAAGATTCTTGTCGCCTCATGTCGCATCTTTCTAAAACCGTTTTAAAACATTTCATTAGTTGTGATCAGTGCATCATAAAATAAGATTAAGATCACCGTTGAAACGAATAAAATTGGTTAACTATGGGCAGAGTTATTGAAGGATCATGGCTGACGGTGGTGCTACCGTAATCCCTTCAAATTTGAATTTCCCGCACTTTTCAGTGACCCTGTGAAATCGATTTTCTAACGAACGTGTTTTCTAACGCTTTTGGCGGATTTTCTTTTGTATTTTTTCATGTATTTTCTGAAATAATTACAATACTTCCAAATAGAATACTTCCAATACGAGAAAAAAGCGTTCTAAAGCACGTTCGTGAGAAAATCGATTTCGCAGGGTCAATGAAAAGTACGGGGAATTCAAATTTGAAAGGATTACGGTAGCACCCCCGTCAGCCATGATCCTTCAATAACTCTGCCCATAGTTAACCAATTTTATTCGTTTCAACGGTGATCTTAATCTTATTTTATGATGCACTGATCACAACTAATGAAATGTTTTAAAACGGTTTTAGAAAGATGCGACATGAGGCGACAAGAATCTTGTCGCGGAGGCCCGCCTTTTGACAGGGCGATCGTGCGGGACTGTAGAGTTCTAGCACGAACCAGACCAATCGATTGAGAGAGAAAGAGCATACTGTAGGTATCGATTGATAGAGAAAGAAGAAAGATTGAGGCATACTGTAGTTAATTTAAGCAAGAATTTTGGAAAACTTATTGGAAATACTCGGGAAGCAGTTGGTACATACAATCATACTCACAGACAAATAATAAGGGAGCAATTCAATCAATAATATTACAATAATCTACCGTAATCAATTCGCGGCGGGACTGGTGCAGCTATTGTGGTGTGGATACCGTAATCAAGCGAGGTGAGGATGACAAATCGAGAAAGAGAAATTGATTAGGAAAGAATGTTTGATCGTTAAGTATCGAATAAGGCAGTGCACGGAATAACAAAATTAGATTCGATGTGTCTCTTACAACGATTGGAAAGGAGGGATACGGTAGAATCGATCGAGAGCAAGTGAACAAGGGTATACGGTAGATACGAATATGATATAGAAAGAAAACAATCAATAAATCGTTGTATACGGTAGCCTAATATTGCCTGTGTATTCGTGTCAATGACCATTGGAAAAGGAAGAAGAGCATTCATAAAAGGGGCGGGGCTAGATGAATGGATTATCGATTGAAAATATTGATTGAATAAGAAATCATAAAAAAAACAATACAATGCTAAACACATGTACATACACACAAAATCATCGCATAATCTGCACAACTCTCGAATTGATCTTTGATCTTTGATCTGTAAGCGGGATAAGAATGAGATAGAATAGTAAAGAGATACAAAAGTTTCAATCAGCATAGTACATACAAAATACAAACAATACAAACATTAAGAGTACAGATGGCCTAGTCAGAACCAGAGCCGGATTATGGTATTCGGTATACGGTATTCAAGTATACGGTAGGTCCTAACGACCCGATTTCGTCCGAGCGTCTGGCGCTTCTTGTTGTTGCGGTGACCGCGTTTTGGCAGACCAAGGGCAGAGCCGGGATCCGCAGCCGCCGTATAGGGTGGTGGTGGTTCGACTACGATAACTGCAGGAGGAGGCATTCCGGGAACAGCTGAAGGGATACAATATTAATCAATAATCATCTAACAGTAGGAATCTCACTCAGGCACCACATCTCTCTCATACATTTTCATAGCCTCGCAATGTGAGGATTGACCCAACATATATGGCTCATTTTCAGTCACTTGATGCGAAAAGCAGCCAAAAATGACGATTTTTAAGCGAAAACTAATAAATTTTCTAAATCGACCACCATATTGTAAACTGTGGCCGTATGCATGAACAACGAAAACCCGTTCTCTGGGAAAACGTGGCGTAGGCGGATGAGTTTTCCAAAAATCCTCCGCCTACGCTGATGATGTCACATAATTACGGAAATCGGTTCAGTTGTCCATGCATACGGCCACAGTCATCAATCAATCAATAATCTTACCAGCAGGTGGTATCAACGGTGGCATGGGCGTCATAACTGGCGCCGACCCCCTTGACGGCATTGGAGGGGCGGATGGAGTCACAGTCGGGGCTGATGCTGACGAAGGCTGTAGTCGGGAGGACCGCGAGGCAGCAGCGACTCCGTTTGCGCGTGCGGCACGGCGTTCACCCGGACCGCGAGCGGATGCGGATGCGGATGAAGATGATGGTGGATCTCCAGTAGGCACTGCTGAACGACCTTGTGGACGAGAACGACGTTGACGCTGAAATGTGGGTTGATTGTGAATTTAGAACGCATATGGTCTACTAAACTTGGTTTTAAATTCGTTCCAGTCATTTATTGATTATTGTTTATCACACGTTTGCCTGTTTTATGGTAAATTAATTTTTATTATTATTATTATTATTATTATTATTATTATTATTATTATTATTATTATTATTATTATTATTTTAAAAAACTTACAATGAGTGTGCTCGGTCGAGTGAGTGTGTTGTAGAGATTGAGTGCGGGTGCCTTGTTAGGATTCGTACTGCAATAATCAATAATAAGATTAAAACAAAATCAGTTCAAGACTATTCGAACAAGATCACAGTTCAAAGATAAAAATTTACAAAACCATATAATTATAAAGAAAAGATCAAATATCAAAATATACAAATATTCATAATAATAAAGATCAAAGATCAAACCTTGGCGTGTGAACGGCACAACATTTGATGAAGCAGGCCATGACGAGTAAGACTCCAACACCCGCTGCTACCACTGCCCACCATCTGAAATAATGCAACATATGAAACTCAAAAGCAGAATGAACCATCCTAAATTGCTAAATTGATATCAAGAGTATCTCAAACATCTCTAGAAACATTATATCATATAGTTAAACTTTGTATTTATATATTACACGCGCAATACTACCGTACCCATGGCCCACACCACCACACCACAATCGATACTCACCGTTCCTGCACCCAACTCGACACAGTCTGCAAGGTTTTGGGTGAGAAGAGCATATTCTTTAGACGAGCCAATGGTCCGTTTGCGTCCACAGATCGACATTTACGGAATATGTCACAGTAACCTGGAATGACTCATTTATCGATTGATTGGATACAATACAGTAACCTGGAATGGTACATTTATCGATTGATTGGACACGGTATTTATTTAAAGGTTACCGTATCTGAAGAATGCAGTAACCATGACTCATAAAGCTTGGTATCTACATTGAATGACAAATCGATAAATAGCAACGACTACCGTACCCTTGTAGTTGTTGCAGGGTTATCCGGGCCGGAGAATAATACCCGGATGTCCCTTGCGTTCGTGTTGAATGAGACGCGTGCGATTGGCGCCAAACTCGGGAAGGTCTCGCGACGAAATGCATACTGTAATGAAATCAGAGATCAATTAATGGAGTGTAGGATCAACTTTTACTAATATTATATATTAAAGTTCACATTTTACAATTTAAAATCTAATGAGCATGAAAACTTATATTTGTACATTATAACGTATTCGTTTATAGTTATTGTTTCCAATCTATTGCTATATTTACACTTCAACTCGGAACGGCATACTACAAAAGTTGGGGAGGAGGGGGGGGTTGACCAGCAGCTTTTGTGCTACGATATCCTTTCATATATTACTCTGTCACACTTGATGATAATAGGTTACCGAATCGCTGATTTCTATTAAATTAATTAAAATGAATGATATATTGCAATTATATGCGATTCCAATCAAAAGAGATCCATCCCCTCTTTCTACCCCAATATATCCTTTCGTTTTCCTATAACCAACTCTCAATATTGGGGATACCCTGCTCAATCTTACGACCTTTCAATATCAACCATGTCGAGGCTATTTTGTCATCTATTTCTTCTTGCATCATACAATTGTGTTTTTCATGTCAATAGATAAACATATAAATTTATTATTATTATTATTATTATTATTATTATTATTATTATTATTATTATTAACAATAATAGTAATAACAAAAATAATAATACAATTACCTCCATTCTTCATACACGCCAGATAGCACTGAGATTCGGGCGATCCCTCAGTTAGGAAACAGTCCTACAATTTTGATCGATATTGATTTTCACGGAACATTTAACACATCTTGGCATTGTGCCAAGTCCCGCCTATTTTAACGAACTCTTCTCTTACCTTCAATCCAACTTGTTCGGACACACTGCCATCGCAAGTGCCCGCCTTGCACACCTGGAAAGATAATTGATAATCAAATAATTATTCATCAAATAGAAATAACTAACAATAAGTAATTCGCATTAAAAGATGCTTACATTTGTGTCAGGCAAAAGATCAAAGATCAAATATGTCCGATCATCGTGTAATGTTCTTTATTTTAAAACATACAACAGTGCAAATACTGAAACGAAGATCCAATACACTTTTGTCTACTACTATCGTCAACGCCTACACCAAAATTTCAAAACTTAAAGTATACTTTAAGTAGACTACCAAGTCTACTCCAAGTGAGCTCAATAGCAAGTACACTCCAAGTACCCCATGGACTAGTAGTTCTTCTCACCTTGGTTGCATCCTCACACGACAATCCATCGGCCTTCGGTCTTGCCTCCGGACACTTGGGACCGTATCCATCGCATGTCGAACGCATCGGACACTCAGACTCCTGCATGGTAATGAGATTACGGTGAGGGGTAAAGATCAAAGATCAAAGTACTAAGCAAAAAGATCAAATCATAAGTGTGCGGTATTGCCGCTAGCGGCAAGACTCACCGGATTTTGGCACCCGACCCTCCCGCCCCAAAAATCACTCAAAAATGATCTACGAAGTGAAATTATTATATTTACATGCCCCATTTTTGCCTCGGACCCACCAGATTCTACTTTCCAGCGGCAATGGCCGCCCATGTATGGATCAAATATTATTTCAAAGATCAAAGATCAGGGTTCAAAGATCAAAGATCAAACATACCGCCTTGCACTCTCGTCCCTCGATCGCGACATGGAACTGGCAATTGTCCGCATTGCAGCACGCGCCCTCCGAGGGAGAGCAAGCGGCGCCGAGCTGCAAATATAATATAACATAAAGGGGTGAATTTTGTGTAAGACACCTAAAAACACTCTCAAAATTATCCCTAACACCTGGACTCGATCGGTTGAGTTTGAAAAAAGTTATGGCAAAAAACCAAATGTCAATCACTTTTGTACTGTAGTTCAATTAACAAAAATTTATTCTTGAAAACAAAACATCATGATATATTTTAAAAATTAAATTAAAATTTTAATCAAATAACTTACCTTCCTCGTACACGGTTTGTAATTGTGTTGATTGCCGGGCCAATGGCAGCACTTGTCGCCCGCCTCCTTGCAATCCTGAAAAATTGATGGAATTCAATTTTTAAAAATACGCATCGTATAATAGTTATAATAGTTTACTCTTAAATTGATAGAATACTTTGATGCGATACTGGGACACGTCTGCCAATGGTATTAGATCCGCTTTCCGTTTTCATAAATGGGAACGGAAAGTGGATCTAATACCATGTCTTACCTTCTCAGGGAAACCACAATCGCACTGCTCACCAGTCTCGGGAATGTTGTTGCCGCAGAAGGAAGCCAATCGTTCTTAAATAAATAAATAATAAATAATATTTTAGATATCAATGCTCCATCAGAATCAGACGCATAAAGTTATTAATGTTATTCATATTATAATTAGTGTTTGAAAAATATTTCTGGCGAATCAATTTGATAACAAATATCTCAACCACATTACCTTGCAGACAGTTTCGCTTCGTGCCAATCGGTCCCACTCCTCGAGCCGGATCTACTGGTTGCGATCTGAGAAGAACCTGCAAAAGATCAAAGATCAACCCACGGATGCGGATGGTCTAACCTACCCAGTCATAAAACCCCCTACTATTATTCCTATTATTCAATTCAATTGATTTGCCATATAGCACTTAACTCAGTCAGATCTACCACCATAACTACTATTATAAGCTACACTAATCATCAAACTCATAGACAAGAGCAGCAACTCACATCAAGTACAGCAGAGATATTTCCAATGGAACAGGGCGAGAATTTGGCGTTGTTGGCCTTGTCACCAGAGGTCGCACACGCGAACATGATGAAGTTACCCTGAAATTAAATAAATAAAATAAAATTTTAAATTAAAGAAATTCGAACACACAAGTTCAGCGAATGAATATTGTTTACTGTACAGGAAATATTGGATTAAATCAAATAAGCAATTTTCACCAAAACGATAAACACATCAAGTCATACAAACCGGTACATTCCCGTTTCGGACTCTCTACACAACTACCTAATGCGCTGGCCAATTTAGTAGGCATCTGCAAAATAAACAACGAAATATTTCCATATGTCACTTCCAAAACAATCATTAAAATTCTCTACATCCCTGAAACCAAATAGATCATACATTTTCATAGCCTCACAGTGCGAGGATTGGCTGATTTTCAGTCACTTGATGCGAAAAAAACGAAAAATAACGATTTTTAAGTGAAAATAACGAATTTTATAAATCGAAAAACAATATTTTGAAAATCGACCCACAATATAAAAATAACGGCGAGGGTACCGAAAATGTATGAAATCGATGAAAGATTACATCAGGCAATCCGGGTTGGCATTCGGCGGGAAAGTCGTGAGGTGATCCAAAGTTGTGGCCAATCTCGTGAGCGAGTGTTAGCTGTGATACTCGTGGCGGCACACAATTGCCTGCACATCAATTCAAATTCAAATTTGGCGCCAAATCCTGGCCTACCGTAGTTGACGAGCGTGACGATGCCAGTGTTGAGCGACCGATAGACATTGCCTCGGGCGCCTTCGTTGTAGTGTTGGTGGATCTGACACACGCCACCAGCAGTACCTGAATCACGCGAGTATATTATTGATTTTTTTGAAAACTTATCGATTCATTGATTTATCAAATCGATAACCGACTACCGTACCCAATTGCGGACTGGCGACCCAGGCGAGACCGAGAGTACCGCCAACAAAGTCACTGCAAGGAACACATTCATTAATTGTTTTTTTGCGGGGATGGTATAGCAATAGCAGAACAAGCACTTCGCTTGTCAAACACTTGTTAATAATACCTAGTGGCTCAAAATCAACTGTTCAATCTGTACAAATAACCATGACAGTTCATTTACTGCTTTTTCCCATCTAAAAATCGCACAATGCACTTCGACCATTAACTTTCGCACCGCAGCCTCCGGTATTTTTTGCTCGCGGGGCACACCGGTCAATCCCGTGGTGTACGCCGTGAGGTACACCGCGGGGCAGAACACTTAGACGGTGTGCCCCGCGATCTGTGGCTCTAGACGGGGTGCCCCGTAGGGCGGAATACATGAAAAAATACAAAAGAAAATCCGCCAAAAGCGTTAGAAAACACGTTCGTTAGAAAATCGATTTCAAAGGGTCACTGAAAAGTACGGGGAATTCAAATTTGAAAGGATTACGGTAGCACCCCCGTCAGCCATGATCCTTCAATAACTCTGCCCATAGTTAACCAATTTTATTCGTTTCAACGGTGATCTTAATCTTATTTTATGATGCACTGATCACAACTAATGAAATGTTTTAAAACGGTTTTAGAAAGATGCGACATGAGGCGACAAGAATCTTGTCGCGGAGGCCCGCCTTTTGACAGGGCGATCGTGCGGGACTGTAGAGTTCTAGCACGAACCAGACCAATCGATTGAGAGAGAAAGAGCATACTGTAGGTATCGATTGATAGAGAAAGAAGAAAGATTGAGGCATACTGTAGTTAATTTAAGCAAGAATTTTGGAATATTTTTTTTTTCAGAGTAATATATGAAAGGATATCGTAGCACAAAAGCTGCTGGTCAACCCCCCCTCCTCCCATCATGAGTGACAGATTAATATATGAAAGGGTATCGCAACACAAAAACAGCTGGTCAACCCCCCCCCCCCCCACTCCAAAACTTTTGTAGTATGCCTTTCCTAGGCGAAGTGGAAACATAGCAATTGATTAGAAACACTAAACTAATAGGTTATAATGTACAAATATAAGTTTTCATGCACATTAGATTTTAAATTGTAAGATCTGAACTTTAATATATTAATAAACATTAATCCTCCACTCCATTCATCTATCTCTTATTTCATTACAGTATGCATTTCGTCGCGAAATCTTCCCGAGTTTGGCGCCAATCGCACGCGTCTCATTCAACACGAACGAAAGGGACATCCGGGTATTATTCTCTGGCCCGGATCACCCTGCAACAACTACAAGGGTACGGTAGTCGTTGCTATTTATTGATTTATCATATAGCAAGCTTTAAAAGTCATGGTTACTGAATAGTTGAGATACGGTAGCCGTTAAATAAATACCGTATCCAATCAATCAATAAATAAATCGTTCCAGGTTACTGTGACATATTCCGTAAATGTCGATCTGTGGACGCAAACGGACCATTGGCTCGTCTCAAGAATATGCTCTTCTCACCAAAACCTTGCAGACTGTGTCGAGTTGGGTGCAGGAACGGTGAGTATCGATTGTGGTGTGGTGGTGTGGGCCATGGGTACGGTAGTATTGCGCGTGTGTAATATATAGATACAAATGTTAACTATATGATATAATGGTCGGCATGTTTGAGATACCCTTGATAACAACCAAGCAATGCTTAATGGCGTATGCTGCTTTTGAGTTTCTTATGTTGCAAGATTTCAGATGGTGGGCAGTGGTTGCGGCGGGCGTTGGAGTCTTACTCGTCATGGCATGCTTCATCAAGTGTTGCGCCGTTCACACTCCCAGGTTTGATCTTTGATCTTTATTATTATGAATATTTCTATATTTGATCTTTGAACTGTGAACTCCACATGGTCGAAAAATGTTGAATTGATTATGTTTTGATCTTGATTCTTGATTCTCGATTCTTGATTATTGCAGTACGAATCCGAACAAGGCACCCGCACTCAATCTCTACAACACACTTACTCGACCGAGCACACTAATTGTGAGTTTGAAAATTTTTAATTTAATTTAATTTACGCCATATGCGCAACGACACATGTGACGATTTAAAGGAATAAAAGAACATTAACAAGTTGAAAAAGTTTTGTAGACCTCATGTGTTCTAAAATCACAATACACGCAAATTTCAGCGTCAACGTCGTTCTCGTCCACAAGGCCGTTCAGCAGTGCCTACTGGAGATCCACCATCATCTTCATCCGCATCCGCGTCCGCTCGCGGTCCGGGTGAACGCCGTGCCGCACGCGCAAACGGAGCCGCTGCTGCCTCGCGGTCCTCCCGACTACAGCCTTCGTCAGCTTCAGCTCCGACTGTGACTCCATCCGCCCCTCCAATGCCGTCAAGGGGATCGGCCCCAGTTATGACGACCATGCCACCGTTGATTCCACCTGCTGGTAAGATTATTGATTGATTGATAACTGCTTATGAAAGATGCGATGCGGTGTCTGACTCAGATTTGGCAGTTATAGTAGGTAGCGCGCAAAAAGTAACTTACTTTTTACTTACTTTATTTGTCTCTATTTTGCTATTTCATGAATATATAGCAAAAAAGTAAGATACTTTTTGCGCGCTATAATATTACCGCGCTATAATATTTTTGCCGGAGTGAGATTAGTTAGATAATAATAATAATAATAATATTTATACGTATTCATGAATAATAATAATAATAATTTATCTACGCCCGAGGCGCAACAGCAATTGAATGAAAATAAACAATGAAACGTGTGGTAAACAAAAAGAAACGAAGTGAATCGATAAACGAAGATGATTATACTAACGATAATGAATTGCTCACGGGTTTAAGAATCGACTGATCTTTGGGATAATAGAGACTAAATATAATTATTCAGGGAAACTCTATTTGATTGCCAGGTTGTACCAAAAGTCTTGCCGCTCTAGGAAAGAAGCTGTAATGTCTATAATTAAATCTAGATCCGGGGTTGTTAAAGTTGAGCCTGTTTCGTGTGGTATAAGGGCGAAAATAGTGGGATTTTTTATTGGAGATTTTATATTTTCCTCTAAGTAGGTTCATGGCTGTCCTCAAATCTATGTGCTCTCTGCGCTTCTCCAAGGACTCTAGGCCCAACTGTGTGTTTCTCAGTGCACTACAGGGCACAGTATCCCAAGTATGGCTGTAACAGCGCATAAAAAGCCTTCTTGTGAAATAATTCTGGACTCTTTCGATGACTATTTTGTCGTGCTTTTTGAACGGATTAAATACTGTTGATGCGCTTTCAAGGATTGGTCTGATATATATCGTATACGCCCTGAGGAGGACATCTGTATTTTTGGTCCTCAGTGCTCGTAGAATAATATGGCACGCTGTTTTACCTTTCAAAGCAATATTTTTACAGTGATCGGTGAATGTTAAAGACTTCTGAATAATGAAACCTAGATCCCTGACCAGATCCTTTTGGGTCAAGTTTAGTGATCGGATTGTGTATGTCTTCCTAGTATTGGCTCTACCAAGATGAAGTGAATTGCATTTATGAGCGGCTAGTGGGAGTTGCCAATCATCTGCCCATTTTGTGATCGCAACTATAGCAGACTGTAGGGGAGCGGATGAATTTTCATCCTCAATGGATTTGAAAATTTTGATATCATCCGCATACATCCTTGCAATGACACCATTCTCATTTTGGACGAGGGATGGAATTTCTGAAGTATAGATCAGGAAAAGTAAAGGGCCTAATACTGAACCTTGGGGTACACCGCTAGTGACGGGCAGAGATTCCGACAATTTATCATGTACTCTAACTTGGAAAGTGCGGTTTTGGAGATACCCGGCTATCCAATTTGAAGTTTATTTTTAGATGATTATTGATGTGTATTGTTTCCCTTACAGCTGTTCCCGGAATGCCTCCTCCTGCAGTTATCGTAGTCGAACCACCACCACCCTATACGGCGGCTGCGGATCCCGGCTCTGCCCTTGGTCTGCCAAAACGCGGTCACCGCAACAACAAGAAGCGCCAGACCTCGTCGGACGCTCGGACGAAATCGGGACGTTAAGTCGTATGATTGAGTACCGTATACCGAATACCATAATCCGGCTCTGGTTCTGGCCCTACCGTATACTTGAGTACCGTATACCGAATACCATAAACCGGTTCCGGTTCTGACTAGGCCACCTGTACTCTTAATGTTTCCATTGTTTGTATTTTGTATGTACTATGCTGATTGAAATTTTTGTATCTCTTTACTATTCTATCTCATTCTTATCCCGCTTACAGATCAAAGATGAAAGATCAATTCGAGAGTTGTGCAGATTATGCGACGATTTTGTGTGTATGTACATGTGTTTAGCATTGTATTGTTTTTTTTTATTGTTTTCTTATTCAATCAATATTTTCAATCGATAACCCATTCATCTAGCCCCGCCCCCTTTTATGAGTGCTCTTCTTCCTTTTCCAATGGTCATTGACACGAATACACAGGCAATATTAGGCTACCGTATACAACGATTTATTGATTGTCGTATGATTGAGTACCGTATACCGAATACCATAATCCGGCTCTGGTTCTGGCCCTACCGTATACTTGAGTACCGTATACCGAATACCATAAACCGGCTCCGGTTCTGACTAGGCCATCTGTACTCTTAATGTTTCCATTGTTTGTATTTTGTATGTACTATGCTGATTGAAACTTTTCTATCTCTTTACTATATCTCATTCTTATCCCGCTTAAAGATCAAAGATCAATTCGAGAGTTGTGCAGATTATGCGACGATTTTGTGTGTATGTACATGTCTTTAGCATTGTATTGTTTTTTATTGATTTCTTTTTCAATCGATAATCCATTCATCTAGCCCCGCCCCTTTTATAAGTGCTCTTCTTCCTTTTCCAATGGTCATTGACACGAATACACAGGCAATATTAGGCTACCGTATACAACGATTTATTGATTGTTTTCTTTCTATATCACATTCGTATCTACCGTATACCCTTGTTCACTTGCTCTCGATCGATTCTACCGTATCCCTCCTTTCCAATCGTTGTAAGAGACACATCGAATCTAATTTTGTTATTCCGTGCACTGCCTTAATCGATACTTAACGATCAAACATTCTTTCCTAATCAATTTCTCTTTCTCGATTTGTCATCCTCACCTCGCTTGATTACGGTATCCACACCACAATAGCTGCACCAGTCCCGTCGCGAATTGATTACGGTAGATTATTGTAATATTATTGATTGATTTGCTCCCTTATTATTTCTGTGAGTATGATTGTATGTACCAACTGCTTCTCGAGTATTTCCAATAAGTTTTCCGATATTCCTGCTTAAATTAACTACAGTATGTCTCAATCTTTCTTCTTTCTCTATCAATCGATACCTACAGTATACTCTTTCTCTCTCAATCGATTGGTCTGGTTCGTGCTAGAACTCTTCTACGGATACAAGAAAACATCCCCAGTTTCTTTCGCACACCTTTAATATTATATATATATTGATTTCTCAAACATTATTATTGTCCTGTAAAATGTCTCGTGAAACCTATCAATAATTGTATTTTTGAAGATTCTGATAAAAGTGTGATCGTCGTTTAATATATTTTTCCCAATAATTAATTATTATTTATTCTATTTTGAAATGAACAAATAATATTGATTTATTAATATAAATCTCATTACCATAATAATAAGAGTAAGTCGATCATGTAGAACATCGTAGCTATTCGACGAATGGGTGTGAGATGAGGAGTACGATGCCTGGATGGTGAAATAATAACAATGGCGAGAATTTTGTGAATGCTATGAATGTTGATCAAATGCAGAGTGAATTTTCAAAGATATCAAATACACGACACCTAAAATCAACAAGTCTGTAATGTCTGCAATATTGCATTTTTGAGTCGGATAGTTTATGCATTAAATTAAATAATTTAATGTGAAGTGTGCTAGTGTTAGTACGCTAATGTTTGCATGCGCATTTTCGTAGAAATAAATGCATAAGGGAAGAATCATCTTTGATCTTTGATCTTTAATCTTTGATCTCATCACGAAAGTTGATAAACAGGAAAATATCTTTAATAGATATGATAATTGTTGTTGATGACGGTACGTTGCATGACGTCGAATCTATAAAAAAGAAAGTATTTAATAAAATATATTTCATATTTCATTTATTTTTTTATTTTGCAGGAATGATTTCGCTAATGGTGGCAATCGTACTCGTCGATCGACACTCTACGATCGTGATCAACGTGGACGGTACAAAGTGCGCACGTGCAGCATGTACTTCCAGGTGAGACCTAGTGTCGTTTGAATTTGAATATCTGGTTACGGTAGCTTTGAGCAGATTTGTTGAGAGTTCGTATCTGATATTCGGGATACGGTTGCTTTGAGCAACCGTATCCCGAATATCAGAATTATGTGCATTTGTTGCCTAATCCATTAGATAAAAGGATTGTTCGTCCTAAAAACGAAATTTATTTATTGATTCAGGCCGATCACAAGCCGTACCAGGAGATTCTGCGCAATGAGGGCAACAATGATCCGACAAGGTAATTATCCGGTTTTTGTTGATTTATGGGCAGATTGGAATCGTTGCGGAAACGATCGGAACCATTAAATAAATTGACGTAAAATTGCAGAACTCGTGAAGAGATAGTGTCGATGTTCTATACACACATGCGAGCGGTCAACGAAATCTACGAGAATACCAACTTTAATGGCGTCACCGGCATTAATTTTGCCGTCAAACGAGTCTCGGTACGATTTTACATTAATCTGGGTTATGGAAGATTGATTTTATGGTCTTGGTGAAGCCATGATGAGTCAACCGACAGACATACAAATGCATTTTTGGGACTTGATTTGTACAAATTTGCATAGAGACTACAGTTCGACCTGTTGATTTGGAGTGACTTGTGCTGGATATGTTTTGTAATGTCATTCCGCATTTGATCTGCCGAATTCTTCTGCTCTAGTGCATGCCATAGTTTAGCCACACTGTTTGTACGACTATCGTGAACCGAATACGTTTAGATATTATTATAAGTTGATTGATTTATTGATTGATATATATATTGATTTATTGATTGATATATTTATTGATTTATTGATTGATATATTTATTGATTTATTGATTGATATATTTATTGATTTATTGATTGATCCCATCATCATTCAGGTGTACACTCCATCAGATTGTTTCAAAGGCAAACCGATCGCAACGACGGACAATCCCTTCTGTGAGGAGCACGTCGACGTATCCAACTTTCTCAATCTGAACAGTCAGAAGAATCACTCCATGTTCTGTCTCGCCTATGCTATGACCTATCGGTAAGGGATAGAGAGATCAAAGATCAAACGGGGCGGGGCTTTGATTTGTCTACTGCTGCTACTGCGAGAAATTCAATGATCGAAGTGCGTTGCGTTGTTGTCATTCTCATTGTCAGTTGAACAGAGTGCCCAGTTGATTTCATGCCGCTAATTGTAAGTTTTATTAAAAAGTGATTTATGTTTTGCTTACGATGCGTTTGACAAAATTATGAATTAATGAATGCGTTTCCTTGCAGTGACTTTGTTGGCGGTACTCTCGGTCTCACTTGGGTCGCCAGTCCTCAATTGGGTACGGTAATCGGTTATCGATTGGTCTATACATCTCACAGTAGTCTTCTCTTGGCGAACTTTGGTTCTGTCATATTCATTCATCGATTAAATCTTGAGCGATATATTGTTCGTTGAAGCTGATCTATGAGCAAAATCAGTGCAATCAATGAATCAATAAGTTTTAAAAAATCAATAATATCCTCGATGCTTGATTCAGGCACTGCTGGTGGCGTGTGTCAGATCCACCAACACTACAACGAAGGCGCCCGAGGCAATGTCTATCGGTCGCTCAACACTGGCATCGTCACGCTCGTCAACTACGGTAAGCAGGATTTTGCGCGAAAATTGAATTTGAATTGATGTGCAGGCAATCGTGTGCCGCCACGAGTATCGCAGCTAACACTCGCTCACGAGATTGGCCACAACTTTGGATCACCTCACGATTTTCCCGCCGAATGTCAACCCGGATTGCCTGATGTAAGAATTCAACGATTTGATACATTTTCGATTTACAAAATTCGCTATTTTCGCTTAAAAATCGTCATTTTTCGCATCAAGTAACTGACAATCAGCCAATCATCGCATTGTGAGGTAATGAAAATGTATGATCGATTTGTTTTCAGGGATGTAGAGAATTTTAATGATTGTCTTGCAAGTGAAATATGAAGATATTAGGTGAATTCATAAGTAACGCTCGTTTTTTTTGTCCCAACTTCAGTCGCCTCGTTCTTGCTCTGTTGTTATTGCCAGCATCCATGCTGTTTCTACTAGATAGGGTGTCCCTCGAATATCCTACGGTTGTTTTCGATTCACTTCCCGCGTTTCCTCCAGGCGAGAAAACCGCACAATTTCGCCCCCGACGGAATTCACATTCGCAACGTTATTTTATTCCTCTCCCTCTCGGGCTTGAAACGCCCTGACTTCCAACATCGCCTAGCAGAGGTGTACCCCTCACATGTGCCTCACGTAATAGCGGTGAGAAAGTGAGCCTTCAAATTCGAGAAACAGGACTTTTCCCTCGAAAATAAAGATCAACTCAGTCGCCTACCGGAGGTGGATCTTGATCGATTGCTCCAAGAGGAAAGGGCTGATCCGTATCCCGATACAGGTGATATTGCAAGGGCACTTGGGGTCAGCCAGAGCACTGTGGTACATGGCCTTCACACATTCGGAAATAAGTGAAAATAGGGAAGATGTCTACCCCACGTCCTAGCCGACTTCGACAAGGATCGCAGACTGGACATGGCAAAGACTTTTCTAACTCTACGTCGCCGGCTTGTTTGGCTGGTCAACGTTATAACCTATGATGAAAAGTGGGTGCCCTACGATTACAAAGAGCCAATGAGACTGTGGTTCGGAGAGCGCGAATGGCGAGCAGATGTCCCCAAACCCGATTTTCACCATCAAAAAGTGATGTTGTGCATCTGGTATTCGGTACGGGGAGTCGAGTACTGGGAACTCCTCCTCGAGGGTACGACTATCACGACACTCTCCAGCTACACTCTCCAGCTGCGGAAGCTAAGACTTCATCTCGAACAATCACGCGGGAAGGACTCGGATCTAATTTCAACATGACAACGGTCGACCTCACACCGAAATAACGACCCAGGCTGAGCTAACGGAATATGACTGTAATGTACTTCCCCACTCTTCGTACTCACCGGGCCTGGCCGACTATGGTTGTCACCTCTTCGCGGTGCTCCATAACTTCCTCAAAGGGCAAAGCTTCAAAGACCGAACCACTATCCATACGGTACTCGCCACATATTTCCGGAATTTGCACCAGTCCTTTTATCACGAAGGGATCCACAAACTGCCGGGTAGAAGGTAGAAGGTGACCGATGCGAATGGAAAATATTTCTAGAATTCTCCATGCTTTGTTAAATTTTTGTGACAATTTTTTTGGAAAGCGAAAAACGAGCGTTACTTATGAATTCACCTAATATTTTGTTGCTTATTTTGCGGGTGAAAACTCCTTCTCTACTAAATTGGCCAGCTATTTAGGTAGTTGTGTAGAGAGTCCGAAACGGGAATGTGCCAGGGTGAAGAAATTGATTTGTTTATCGTTTTGGTGATTTTTGAATATTTGATTTAATTTAATATGTGATACAGTATGCGATATTCATTTGCTAAACGTGTGTGTTCGAATTTCTTTAATTTAAAATTTAATTTAATTTATTTAATTTCAGGGTAACTTCATCATGTTCGCGTCTGCGACCTCTGTTGACAAGGCCAACAACGCCAAATTCTCGCCCTGTTCCATTGGAAATATCTCTGCTGCACTTGATGTGAGTTGCTGATCTTGTCTAAGAGTTCGATGATTAGTGTAGCTTATTATAGTAGTTCTGGTGGTCGATCTGACTGAGTTAACAAGGGAAGTTTGGTTGGGCGGTCCCGGACTTCGGGATGGGACATATACCATTCGATAGGTATCCGAAAAAGAAGATTTTTCCTGTTGACCATTTTGGCAGAATGCCCCTGGGCGCAGAGTTATTTTCATATTTCTCCGGATTTTCGCCCTGTAATGAAACACATTCTCTGTGAGATAGCTTGTGCGGGAATCGAATTTGCAAGCAAAATATACATTGAAAATCCTCTTTAAGTTAAAATAAAAATAAATATATTTATTTTAACCATTGCTTGTGTTGTTTACCACTCTTATTCACCACTGCTTGGTTTCGATCTCACAGAGAATGTGTTTCATAGTAGGGCGAAAATCCGGAGAAATATGCAAATAACTCTGCGCCCAGGAGCATTCTGCCAAAATGGTCTACATGAAAAATCTTCTTTTTCGGATACCTATCGAATGGTATATGTCCCATCCCGAAGTCCGTGACCGCCCAACCAGACTTCCCTTGTAAGTGCGAAATGGCAAATGAATTGAATTGAATAATAGGAATAATAGTAGGGGGTTTTATGACTGGGTAGACTGGGTAGGGTAGACCATCCGCATCCGTGGGTTAATCTTTGATCTTTTCACCGGTTGATCTTTGATCTTTTGCAGGTTCTTCTCAGATCTCAACCAGTAGATCCGGCTCGAGGATTGGGACCGATTGACACGAAGCGAAATTGTCTGCAAGGTACAATGGTTGAGATGTTTGGAATCAAATTAATTAACCAGAAATATTTTTCAAACACTATTGACAATATGAATAACATTAATATCTTTATGCGTCTGATTCTGATGGAGCAATGATATTTAAAATATTATTTATTATTTATTTAAGAACGATCGGCTGCCTTCTGCGGCAACAACATCCCGGAGGCTGGTGAGCAGTGCGATTGCGGTTTCACTGAGAAGGTAAGACATGGTATTAGATCCGCTTTCCGTTTCCATTTATGAAAACGGAAAGCGGATCTAATACCATTGGCAGACGTGTCCCAGTATCGCATCAAAGTATTCTATCAATTTAAGAGTAAACTATTATTACATATTATACAATGATGCGTAATTTTTTTTTAAATTGAATTCCATCTATTTTCAGGATTGCAAGGAGGCGGGCGACAAGTGCTGCCATTGGCCCGACAATCAACACAACTACAAACCGTGCACGAGGAAGGCAAGTTATTAGATTAAAATTTTAATTTATTTTTTAAAATATATCATCATGATGTTTTGTTTTCAAGAATAAATTTTTGTTAATTGAACTACAGTACAAAAGTGATTGACCTTTGGTTTTTTCGCCATAACTTTTTTCAAACTCAAACGATCGAGTCCAGGTGTTAGGGATAATTTTGAGAGTGTTTTTAGGTGTCTTACACAAAATTCACCCCTTTATGTTATATTATATTTGCAGCTCGGCGCCGCTTGTTCTCCGTCGGAGGGCGCGTGCTGCAATGCGGACAATTGCCAGTTCCGTGTCGCGATCGAGGGACGAGAGTGCAAGGCGGTATGTTTGATCTTTGATCTTTGAACACTGATCTTTGATCTTTTAACTCTAATATTTGATCTTTCCTGTTTTGAACGTTGATCTTTGATCTTTGGTCTTTGAAATCTGATCATTTGTCTTTGAAATAATATTTGATCCATACATGGGCGGCCATTGCCGCTGGAAAGTAGAATCAGGTGGGTCCGAGGCAAAAATAGGGCATGTAAATATAATAATTTCACTTCGTAGATCATTTTTGAGTGATTTTTGGGGAAATCGGGAGGGTCGGGTGCCAAAATCCGGTGAGTCTTGCCGCTAGCGGCAATACCGCCCACTTATGATTTGATCTTTCGTGCTTAGTACTTTGATCTTTGAACTTTGTCCATTACCGTAATCACATCGCCATGCAGGAGTCTGAGTGTACGATGCGTTCGACATGCGATGGATACGGTCCCATGTGTCCGGAGGCAAGACCGAAGGCCGATGGATTGTCGTGTGAGGATGCAACCAAGGTGAGAAGAACTACTAGTCCATGGGGTACTTGGAGTGTACTTGCTATTGAGCTCACTTGGAGTAGACTTGGTAGTCTACTTAAAGTATACTTTAAGTTTTGAAATTTTGGTGTAGGCGTTGACGATAGTAGTAGACAAAAGTGTATTGGATCTTCGTTTCAGTATTTGCACTGTTGTATGTTTTAAAATAAAGAACATTACACGATGATCGGACATATTTGATCTTTGATCTTTTGCCTGACACAAATGTAAGCATCTTTTAATGCGAATTACTTATTGTTAGTTATTTCTATTTGATGAATAATTATTTGATTATCAATTATCTTTCCAGGTGTGCAAGGCGGGCACTTGCGATGGCAGTGTGTCCGAACAAGTTGGATTGAAGGTAAGAGAAGAGTTCGTTAAAATAGGCGGGACTTGGCACAATGCCAAGATGTGTTAAATGTTCCGTGAAAATCAATATCGATCAAAATTGTAGGACTGTTTCCTAACTGAGGGATCGCCCGAATCTCAGTGTTATCTGGCGTGTATGAAGAATGGAGGTAGGTTATTCATGTATTTATTTATCTATATTTATTTATTTACGTGACTTGATTGATATTGAAAGAGGGTAAGATTTGGCTGGACCGGGATTGGTTAAAGGAGAAAGAAGGGAGAGATCTCTCTTGGTTCGGATCACCTATAATTGAGTTTAGTGTACATTCCTCGCATTCATAATATCTTCAAGAGTAACTAATAGTAATGAAAGGGTACCACAACACAAAAGTGGCTGGACAACCACCCCCCCCCCCCCCGCTCCAATACTTTTGTAGTATGCCTTTCGTAATCGAAGTGGAAACATAGCAATAGATTGGAAGCACTAAACTAATACGTTATAATGTACAAATATAAGTTTTCATGCACATTAGATTTTAAATTGTAAGATCTGAACTTTAATATATTAATAAACATTAATCCTCCACTCCATTCATCTATCTCTTATTTCATTACAGTATGCATTTCGTCGCGAAATCTTCCCGAGTTTGGCGCCAATCGCACGCGTCTCATTCAACACGAACGAAAGGGACATCCGGGTATTATTCTCTGGCCCGGATCACCCTGCAACAACTACAAGGGTACGGTAGTCGTTGCTATTTATTGATTTATCATATAGCAAGCTTTAAAAGTCATGGTTACTGAATAGTTGAGATACGGTAGCCGTTAAATAAATACCGTATCCAATCAATCAATAAATAAATCGTTCCAGGTTACTGTGACATATTCCGTAAATGTCGATCTGTGGACGCAAACGGACCATTGGCTCGTCTCAAGAATATGCTCTTCTCACCAAAACCTTGCAGACTGTGTCGAGTTGGGTGCAGGAACGGTGAGTATCGATTGTGGTGTGGTGGTGTGGGCCATGGGTACGGTAGTATTGCGCGTGTGTAATATATAGATACAAATGTTAACTATATGATATAATGGTCGGCATGTTTGAGATACCCTTGATAACAACCAAGCAATGCTTAATGGCGTATGCTGCTTTTGAGTTTCTTATGTTGCAAGATTTCAGATGGTGGGCAGTGGTTGCGGCGGGCGTTGGAGTCTTACTCGTCATGGCATGCTTCATCAAGTGTTGCGCCGTTCACACTCCCAGGTTTGATCTTTGATCTTTATTATTATGAATATTTCTATATTTGATCTTTGAACTGTGAACTCCACATGGTCGAAAAATGTTGAATTGATTATGTTTTGATCTTGATTCTTGATTCTCGATTCTTGATTATTGCAGTACGAATCCGAACAAGGCACCCGCACTCAATCTCTACAACACACTTACTCGACCGAGCACACTAATTGTGAGTTTGAAAATTTTTAATTTAATTTAATTTACGCCATATGCGCAACGACACATGTGACGATTTAAAGGAATAAAAGAACATTAACAAGTTGAAAAAGTTTTGTAGACCTCATGTGTTCTAAAATCACAATCCACGCAAATTTCAGCGTCAACGTCGTTCTCGTCCACAAGGTCGTTCAGCAGTGCCTACTGGAGATCCACCATCATCTTCATCCGCATCCGCAAACGCTCGCGGTCCGGGTGAACGCCGTGCCGCACGCGCAAACGGAGCCGCTGCTGCCTCGCGGTCCTCCCGACTACAGCCTTCGTCAGCTTCAGCTCCGACTGTGACTCCATCCGCCCCTCCAATGCCGTCAAGGGGATCGGCCCCAGTTATGACGACCATGCCACCGTTGATTCCACCTGCTGGTAAGATTATTGATTGATTGATAACTGCTTATGAAAGATGCGATGCGGTGTCTGACTCAGATTTGGCAGTTATAGTAGGTAGCGCGCAAAAAGTAACTTACTTTTTACTTACTTTATTTGTCTCTATTTTGCTATTTCATGAATATATAGCAAAAAAGTAAGATACTTTTTGCGCGCTATAATATTACCGCGCTATAATATTTTTGCCGGAGTGAGATTAGTTAGATAATAATAATAATAATAATATTTATACGTATTCATGAATAATAATAATAATAATTTATCTACGCCCGAGGCGCAACAGCAATTGAATGAAAATAAACAATGAAACGTGTGGTAAACAAAAAGAAACGAAGTGAATCGATAAACGAAGATGATTATACTAACGATAATGAATTGCTCACGGGTTTAAGAATCGACTGATCTTTGGGATAATAGAGACTAAATATAATTATTCAGGGAAACTCTATTTGATTGCCAGGTTGTACCAAAAGTCTTGCCGCTCTAGGAAAGAAGCTGTAATGTCTATAATTAAATCTAGATCCGGGGTTGTTAAAGTTGAGCCTGTTTCGTGTGGTATAAGGGCGAAAATAGTGGGATTTTTTATTGGAGATTTTATATTTTCCTCTAAGTAGGTTCATGGCTGTCCTCAAATCTATGTGCTCTCTGCGCTTCTCCAAGGACTCTAGGCCCAACTGTGTGTTTCTCAGTGCACTACAGGGCACAGTATCCCAAGTATGGCTGTAACAGCGCATAAAAAGCCTTCTTGTGAAATAATTCTGGACTCTTTCGATGACTATTTTGTCGTGCTTTTTGAACGGATTAAATACTGTTGATGCGCTTTCAAGGATTGGTCTGATATATATCGTATACGCCCTGAGGAGGACATCTGTATTTTTGGTCCTCAGTGCTCGTAGAATAATATGGCACGCTGTTTTACCTTTCAAAGCAATATTTTTACAGTGATCGGTGAATGTTAAAGACTTCTGAATAATGAAACCTAGATCCCTGACCAGATCCTTTTGGGTCAAGTTTAGTGATCGGATTGTGTATGTCTTCCTAGTATTGGCTCTACCAAGATGAAGTGAATTGCATTTATGAGCGGCTAGTGGGAGTTGCCAATCATCTGCCCATTTTGTGATCGCAACTATAGCAGACTGTAGGGGAGCGGATGAATTTTCATCCTCAATGGATTTGAAAATTTTGATATCATCCGCATACATCCTTGCAATGACACCATTCTCATTTTGGACGAGGGATGGAATTTCTGAAGTATAGATCAGGAAAAGTAAAGGGCCTAATACTGAACCTTGGGGTACACCGCTAGTGACGGGCAGAGATTCCGACAATTTATCATGTACTCTAACTTGGAAAGTGCGGTTTTGGAGATACCCGGCTATCCAATTTGAAGTTTATTTTTAGATGATTATTGATGTGTATTGTTTCCCTTACAGCTGTTCCCGGAATGCCTCCTCCTGCAGTTATCGTAGTCGAACCACCACCACCCTATACGGCGGCTGCGGATCCCGGCTCTGCCCTTGGTCTGCCAAAACGCGGTCACCGCAACAACAAGAAGCGCCAGACCTCGTCGGACGCTCGGACGAAATCGGGACGTTAAGTCGTATGATTGAGTACCGTATACTGAATACCATAATCCGGCTCTGGTTCTGGCCCTACCGTATACTTGAGTACCGTATACCGAATACCATAAACCGGCTCCGGTTCTGACTAGGCCATCTGTACTCTTAATGTTTCCATTGTTTGTATTTTGTATGTACTATGCTGATTGAAATTTTTGTATCTCTTTACTATTCTATCTCATTCTTATCCCGCTTACAGATCAAAGATGAAAGATCAATTCGAGAGTTGTGCAGATTATGCGACGATTTTGTGTGTATGTACATGTGTTTAGCATTGTATTGTTTTTTTTTTATTGTTTTCTTATTCAATCAATATTTTCAATCGATAACCCATTCATCTAGCCCCGCCCCCTTTTATGAGTGCTCTTCTTCCTTTTCCAATGGTCATTGACACGAATACACAGGCAATATTAGGCTACCGTATACAACGATTTATTGATTGTTTTCTTTCTATATCATATTCGTATCTACCGTATACCCTTGTTCACTTGCTCTCGATCGATTCTACCGTATCCCTCCTTTCCAATCGTTGTAAGAGACACATCGAATCTAATTTTGTTATTCCGTGCACTGCCTTAATCGATACTTAACGATCAAACATTCTTTCCTAATCAATTTCTCTTTCTCGATTTGTCACCCTCACCTCGCTTGATTACGGTATCCACACCACAATAGCTGCACCAGTCCCGTCGCGAATTGATTACGGTAGATTATTGTAATATTATTGATTGAATTGCTCCCTTATTATTTGTCTGTGAGTATGATTGTATGTACCAACTGCTTCCCGAGTATTTCCAATAAGTTTTCCGAAATTCCTGCTTAAAATAACTACAGTATGCCTCAATATTCCTTCTTTCTCTATCAATCGATACCTACAGTATGCTCTTTCTCTCTCAATCGATTGGTCTGGTTCGTGCTAGAACTCTACTACGGATACAAGAATACATCCCCAGTTTCTTTCGCACACCTTTAATATATTATATATATTGATTTCTCGAACATTATTATTGTCCTGTAAAATGTCTAGTGAAACCTTTCAATAACTGTATTTTTTTTTGAAGATTCTGATAAAGTGTGATCGTCGTTTATTATATTTTTTCCCAATAATTAATTATTATTTATTCTATTTTGCAATGAACAAATAATATTGATTTATTATTATAAATTTCATTACTATAGTAAGAGTAAGTCGATCATGTACAGTAGCGCCGGAAAGTCAGTGCCAACTTTTTGTTTTTGTTATATTTTGTGAACCAAGCGTGCTATCGGGCCGCTCTCGCGACTTTTTATGGGAAATTTATCGAGGAATCCGACCCTGATATTGCGGACTCATGAAAATTTCTCATTATTGCGTAATGATGACGCAATCGAAGTCCACTTTTTTGAAAAATCATAACTCCGAGGAAAAAGTTTTTCCAGCCTACCGTTCTTCTATAAGTTTGAGATCTACGCGTCGGCTACTCCGAAAATTTTTTTTAGGTTGCTGCGATTTTTTTCAACCGCGGCGGCCACGCTGCAATATGGCGGCTGCAAACTCATATCTCAGCTCGCAGACAAGCTAGAGACTCGTTCTTGGGATCAAAATGATCCTTATGATATCCCAAATAATCCCTGAAAGTTTGGTCCTGATCGGACCACAATTGCCTTGAGTACCCCAAAAATTCACTTTTTCAGATGACCTCACTTTGAGGGCCTACAATTATAGGAGTGATTTTTCTAAAAATATGGTACTTGTGCTAAAATATGCCAAATCCATCCCAGAAGTCATCCTCACACTTTGGTGAAAGCAGCTTTCTTCCCATCTTCAGGGCAAACGAATCGTGGCGTGCCTCACTCGATTCAAATCTATGTACTGATATTGTTTATGTTGATCTCTCTAAGGCATTCGATACAGTCTCACATTCTAAGTTATTGTATAAACTTGAATCCATTGGTGTTCGTGCTAATCTTCTCGCGTGGTTTAATTCATTTTTAGACAATCGGAGTTTCAGAGTCAGAATAGGTAGCAGCCTCTCTTCGGAGAGGGCTGTCACTTCCGGAGTGCCACAAGGGTCGGTTATGGGTCCTCTCTTATTTTTGATTTACATTTCTGACTTGCCCATGGTAACCAAAAATCTTCCATTAGTAGGTCTTCGTCTTTTTGCTGATGATATCAAACTGTTTTCCACTTTTGATCCGTCCTCTCCATCTTCCTCCCATGAACAAGTTTCACAAGGGTTATCTAATATAGTTAGTTACTGCTCAAACTGGCAGCTTTCAGTGGCACACAAAAAGTGCACTGTTCTTTACTTAGGCAAAAACAACCCTCGTCTTCCTTACACTATTTCGTCTACAATTCTTCCTTTCTCTGAATCAACCCGTGACCTTGGTGTCTATTTAGACCCCAATCTTGATTTTAAGTCCCATATCGATATAACTTGTAAGAAGGCTTTATCACTTATTTATATCCTATTCAGATCTTTAAATTGTACTAAACCACAAATATATATTAGAGCTTTTAAATGTTATATCCTGCCCATTCTTGAATATGCTAGTCCTGTCTGGTCCCCCTCTAGTAAAGGTCTCGTTCGTCAATTAGAAAAAGTCAATCATACGTTTACTCGATTGTTATACTTTCGTTGTCACTCTCCCACTTTATTTCCTCCTCCATCTTTCCATTGTAGACTTTCACTATTCTCTCTTCATTCTCTATATCATCGTAGACTTGTTATTGACATTGTAATGAGCTTAAAAATTCTACATTGTGATATCTCTCTTCCTGCCAGTCACTTCTATACATTCAAACCCACTCATGGTCGTGTATCCTCTTTCTGTTTTCATATCCCTCGTTGTAGACGCGAGAACATGCGTTCATCTTTTGCACTTAGAACATCCCGTTACCTGACAAAACTACATTGTATTATCGATCCATCCCAATCAATACCCATAATAAAAGCTAAACTTTTATCCTCCCCTCCCCAAGCCTTGTTTCTCAAACTAGGCCTCCCTTCCATCGACTTGTAAGGATTCTCCTGTTTTTGTCCTTCCGGTTCACGTCAGTCTGTCTCTACTGACAAAAAGCGGTCCTCTTCCCGCTTAGGGCCTCCTCCACCCTAATATATTGAACCTGGTAGCGACGATACACAGTGAGATCCTTCCCTCCCTCTCTCCGACCCCCTCGCCTCAACATTATTCACATTATTCATTTATCACTTGTTGTCACATTTATTCAATGTATGATAAATTAAATTAAATTAAATTAAACGTCAAGCGGGCATGCACTCGTTTCGGAGGCGCACGCCCAGGGGAGGGGCGCGCGCTCGCATAGTGACTGCGTGTGGGAAAGACTGATGTGGCACCGAGGGTTTGCAAGATGGGTTCTCCCAAGATTGTAGACGTATTCTATGATAGTTTTGCCGAATGTCAACTTTCCCGCCGAATGTCAACCCGGATTGCCTGATGTAAGGTTATTCGATTTTTAGGGACATAAAGATTTTTATTGGTTTTTAAGTATATCCGAAGAGAAAAAGCCGCTTTTCTTCAACTAACAAATTGGCCAACGAATTATGTAGTTGTGGAGAGTCCGTAACGGGAATGTGCCGGGGTGAAGGAATTAATTTATCTTTTTGGTGAATATTGATTATTTGATTTAATCCAATATGTCCCATACAGTATACAGTATTCGTTCGCTGAACTTGGGTGCTCGAATTTCTTTAATTTAAAATTTATTTTAATTTCTTTAATTTCAGGGTAACTTCATCATGTTCGCGTCTGCCACCTCTGGAGACAAGGCGAACAACGCCAAATTCTCTCCCTGTTCCATTGGAAATATCTCTGCTGTACTTGATGTGAGTTGCATAATAGTTCTATGATTATTGTAGTGTATAATAATTGTAATCGTGGTCTATCTGGCTGACTTAACTCTGAGATGGTAAATTAATTGAATAATAGTAGTTGTAGTAAGAATAATACTAGGTATATAGAAAGAAGTGATACGATGTTAGCTAGCATAGGTCGAATAGCTAGGTTCTTGGTTTTCAAAATGCGGTCAAGTTGTTCAATTTTTTTGGAAAATTTACGGTCAAAATGCGGTCTGATTTTTCGATTTTTCGAGTTTTTCAGAAACTTCTAGTAACTAGACACATTATGATTGTTTTTAGAAAATTATACAGCCATAGTATGGTGTTATGTAGTGTGTACGGTTGCCAGCTGCATCCGTGGGTTGATCTTTGATCTTTTGCAGGTTCTTCTCAGATCGCAACCAGTAGATCCGGCTCGAGGATTAGGACCGATTGGCACGAAGCGAAATTGTCTGCAAGGTAATGTGGTTGAGATAGTTCAAATTGACTGAGCCGACATTGAAATCTTTTCGAAACACTAATAATAATCATAATAACAACTTTATTTGGGTTTCAGAAAAGGTAACAAAGAAATACTGAATGAATATATTAGGGAATTATGAAATACCACAACGAGGTAGGATTTACCTGAAACACGAATGTAATATTCGAAAATCTATCGAAAAGGGGGGTAAAGCAATTCCAAATTGTTTGATTGGCGCTCTATCCTTTCGAATTGCATAGTTATTTGGATGGATAGTTTGTGGAACAGTAATATTTTAATCATTTATTTATTTATTTAAGAGCGATCAGCTGCCTTCTGCGGCAACAACATTCCGGAGGCTGGTGAGCAGTGCGATTGCGGTTTCACTGAGAAGGTAAGCGGTGTCGGCCTTTATTGGTACCGCTCTCGTGTTTTTATCCTCCAAAACTGGATCAATTTAAGAATATTATTGCAATGCTATTGTGAGGTATAAGCAGGTCATGCAAATCGATTTGCACACATTAACTGTTTAAAATATTTTTTTCATTTTTAAATTTAATTCGATCGATTTTTCAGGATTGCAAGGAGGCGGGAGACAAGTGCTGCCATTGGCCCGACAATCAACACAACTACAAACCGTGCACAAGGAAGGTAAGTGGTCCGATTATAATTTTAATTTAAGTTTTAAAATAAATCAACATAATGTTTTGTTTTCAAGAATAAGTTTAACTGATCTACGAAGATTGTTCAATGTGACAACTTGTATTTTTTTCAATGTCCAAAATCGAAGATTAAATGCTAGCCTACGATATTATCGCTAATTAATCAGCTGTTGCAAATATTGAAACCTAACTCTTGCAGGTCGGCGCCGCTTGTTCTCCATCGGAGGGCGCGTGCTGCAATGCGGACAATTGCCAGTTCCATGACGCGATCGAGGGACGAGAGTGCAAGGCGGTATGTTTGATCTTTGATCTTTGAACTTTAATTTGTATTTTTCATGTTTTGAACTTTAATCTTTGATCTTTGAACACTGATCTTTGGTATTTGAACTCTAATTTGTATCTTTCGTGCTTTGAACTTTGATCTTTGATCTTTGCCCATTACCGTAATCTCATCACCATGCAGGAGTCTGAGTGTACGATGCGTTCGACATGTGATGGATACGTTCCCAAGTGTCCGGAGGCAAGACCGAAGGCCGATGGATTGTCGTGCGAGGATGCAACCAAGGTGAGAAGAACTACTAGTACCTAGGGTACATGGAGTGTACTTGCAATTGCGTTCTTTTGAAGTAGACTTGGTAGTGCACTTGAGTTTAGAACTTTCGGAGTAGACGTTGACGATATAAGTCGACAATGAAAATGCTTGTGCAAAGTCACAAGCCTGACCGGATTTTGAGCCAAAATTTGCCAAAAATCGAAAAACTTGACCGGATTTTGAAAACCGATAGCGACTTATGGTTATCGATTATCTTTCCAGGTGTGCAAGGCGGGCACTTGTGATGGCAGTGTGTGCGAACAAGTTGGATTGAAGGTAAGACGAGGGTTAGCGAAAAAGGGCGGGACTTGGCATGATACCAAGATGTGTTAAACGTTCCGTGAAACTCAATATCGATCAATATTGTAGGACTGTTTCCTGACCGAGGGATCGCCCGAATCTCAGTGCTATCTGGCGTGTATGAAGAATGGAGGTATTTGTACCATTATTATTTTTGTTATTACTATTATTATTAATAATAATATTAATTAATTTATATGTTTATCTATTGACATGAAAAAATACAATTGTTAGAAGCAAGAACGAAATAAATCACAAAATAGCCTCGACATGGTTGATATTGAAAGGGCCTAAGATTGAGCTGGATTGGGAAGGGTTATAGGAGAAATAAAATATAGAAGAGAGTAGTAGGTGTGTCACCTCTTTGTTATAATTGCGACATAATATTCATTTTATGGATCCTATCGAATAAGTTGAATAATATCATCAAGAGTGACAGAGTAATATATGAAAGGGTACCGCAACACAAAAGTAGCTGGTCAAGTAACCTTCCCCCAACGTTTGTGGTACGCCGTTCCGAGTTCAAGTGGAAACATAGCCACATATTGGAAATACTAAACTGATATGTTATAATGTACAAGTATAAGTTTGCATGCACATTAGATTTAAAATTTTAAGATATGAACTATATTATTATTCAACAATCAACTATTTCTGATTTCATTACAGTATGCATTTCTTCGCGAGATCTTCCCGAGTTTGGCGCCAATCGCACGCGTCTCATTCAACACGAACGCAAGGGACATCCGGGTATTATTCTCCGGCCCGGATCACCCTGCAACAACTACAAGGGTACGGTAGTCGTTGATATTTATCGATTTGTCATATAGCAAGCTTTATGAGTCATGGTTACTGTATACTTGAGATACGGTAACCCTTAAATAAACACCGTATCCAATTAATCGATAAATGCACCATTCCAGGTTACTGTGACATATTCCGTAAATGTCGATCTGTGGACGCAAACGGACCATTCGCTCGTCTCAAGAATATGCTCTTCTCACCCAAAACCTTGCAGACTGTGTCGAGTTGGGTGCAGGAACGGTGAGTATCGATTGTGGTGTGGTGGTGTGGGCTATGCGTACGGTAGGATTGTGCGTGTGTAATATATAAATACAAATGTATATGATATGTTTCTAGAGACTTTATTGATACGATTTCTTTTACCAATATAGGATGCCGTATGCTGCTTGCTTATGTTTCTTATGCTACATGATTTCAGATGGTGGGCAGTGGTAGCAGCAGGTGTTGGAGTCTTACTCGTCATGGCCTGCTTCATCAAGTGTTGTGCAGTTCACACTCCCAGGTTTGATCTTTGATCTTCTTATAATTATGTGGATAATTATCTTTATAATTTTATATTTTGATCTTTGAACTGTGAACTTCCACTTGATCGAATAATGTTGAATTGATTTTGTTTTTTTTTTAAATCTAATTATTGATTATTATTGATTATTGATTATTGCAGTACGAATCCGAACAAGGCTCCCGCACTGAATCTCTACAACACACTAACTCGACCGAGCACACTCATTGTAAGTTTTTTAAACCAAGTTTTGTAAATCTCTCTGCTCTGAATTCGCAATGAACGCCCATTTCAGCGTCAACGTCGTTCTCGTCCACAAGGTCGTTCAGCAGTTCCTACTGGAGATCCACCATCATCTTCATCCGCATCCGCGTCCGCTCGCGGTCCGGGTGAACGGCGTGCCGCACGCGCAAACGGAGCCGCTGCTGCCTCGCGGTCCTCCCGACTACAGCCTTCGTCAGCTTCAGCTCCGACTGTGACTCCATCCGCGCCTCCCATGCCGTCAAGGGGATCGGCGCCAGTTATGACGCCCATGCCGCCGTTGATACCGAATGCTGGTATGATTATTGATTGATTGATTACTGCTTATGAAAGATGAGATAAAGAAGATGAAAAGAAGATGGAAAGATGAAGGATTAAAGAAGAAGAAAAGTGAAAAGATAAAGAGGGATATGGTGTCTGAGTGAGATTGGTACGGTTACACACATTTTCGTACCCTCACAATGTGAGGATTGGCCCACTATATACGGCTCATTTTTATGCGAAAGATTACAATTTAAGCGAAAAATGACAATTTTTCTAAATCGACCCACCATATTTTGAAAATCGGCCCACTATATAAAACAAAAGGTGAGTGTGTCGAAGATGTATGGTACGGTTAAATGATTATTGATTAATATTGTATCCTTGCAGCTGTTCCCGGAATGCCTCCTCCTGCAGTTATCGTGGTCGAACCACCACCACCCTATACGGCGGCTGCGGATCCCGGCTCTGCCCTTGGTCTGCCAAAACGCGGTCACCGCAACAACAAGAAGCGCCAGACCTCGTCGGACGCTCGGATGAAATCGGGCCGTTAGGCCCTACCGTATGCTTGAATACCGTATACCGAATACCATAACCCGGTTCCGGTTCTGACTAGGCCATCTGTACTCTTAATGTTTCTATTGTTTGTATTTTGTATGTACTATGCTGATTGAAACTTTTGTATCTCTTTACTATTCTATCTCATTCTTATCCCGTTTACAGATCAAAGATCAAAGATCAATTCGAGAGTTGTGCAGATTATGCGACGATTTTGTGTGTATGTACATGTGTTTAGCATTGTATTGTTTTTTTATTGATTTCTTATTCAATCAATATTTTCAATCGATAATCCATTAATTTAGCCCCGCCCCCTTTTATGAGTGCTCTTCTTCCTTTTCCAATGGTCATTGACACGAATACAATATTAGGCTACAGTATACAACGATTTATTGATTGTTTTCTTTCTATATCACATTCGTATCTACCGTATACCCTTGTTCACTTGCTCTCGATCGATTCTACCGTATCCCTCCTTTCCAATTGATTACGGTATCCACACCACAATAGCTGCACCAGTCCCGCCGCGAATTGATTACGGTAGATTATTGTAATATTATTGATTGATTTGCTCCCTTATTATTTGTCTGTGAGTATGATTGTATGTACCAACTGCTTGTCGAGTATTTCCAATAAGTTTCCGAAATTCCTGCTTAAAATAACTACAGTATGCCTCAATATTCCTTCTTTCTCTATCAATCGATACCTACAGTATACTCTTTCTCTCTCAATCGATTGGTCTGGTTCGTGCTAGAACTCTTCTACGGATACAAGAATACATCCCCAGTTTCTTTCGCACACCTTTAATATATTATATATATTGATTTCTCGAACATTATTATTGTCCTGTAAAATGTCTAGTGAAACCTTTCAATAACTGTATTTTTTTTTGAAGATTCTGATAAAGTGTGATCGTCGTTTATTATATTTTTTCCCAATAATTAATTATTATTTATTCTATTTTGCAATGAACAAATAATATTGATTTATTATTATAAATTTCATTACTATAGTAAGAGTAAGTCGATCATGTACAGTAGCGCCGGAAAGTCAGTGCCAACTTTTTGTTTTTGTTATATTTTGTGAACCAAGCGTGCTATCGGGCCGCTCTCGCGACTTTTTATGGGAAATTTATCGAGGAATCCGACCCTGATATTGCGGACTCATGAAAATTTCTCATTATTGCGTAATGATGACGCAATCGAAGTCCACTTTTTTGAAAAATCATAACTCCGAGGAAAAAGTTTTTCCAGCCTACCGTTCTTCTATAAGTTTGAGATCTACGCGTCGGCTACTCCGAAAATTTTTTTTAGGTTGCTGCGATTTTTTTCAACCGCGGCGGCCACGCTGCAATATGGCGGCTGCAAACTCATATCTCAGCTCGCAGACAAGCTAGAGACTCGTTCTTGGGATCAAAATGATCCTTATGATATCCCAAATAATCCCTGAAAGTTTGGTCCTGATCGGACCACAATTGCCTTGAGTACCCCAAAAATTCACTTTTTCAGATGACCTCACTTTGAGGGCCTACAATTATAGGAGTGATTTTTCTAAAAATATGGTACTTGTGCTAAAATATGCCAAATCCATCCCAGAAGTCATCCTCACACTTTGGTGAAAGCAGCTTTCTTCCCATCTTCAGGGCAAACGTCAAGCGGGCATGCACTCGTTTCGGAGGCGCACGCCCAGGGGAGGGGAGGGAGGGGAGGGGCGCGCGCTCGCATAGTGACTGCATGTGGGAAAGACTGATGTGGCACCGAGGGTTTGCAAGATGGGTTCTCCCAAGATTGTAGACGTATTCTATGATAGTTTTGCCGAATGTCAACTTTCCCGCCGAATGTCAACCCGGATTGCCTGATGTAAGGTTATTCGATTTTTAGGGACATAAAGATTTTTATTGGTTTTTAAGTATATCCGAAGAGAAAAAGCCGCTTTTCTTCAACTAACAAATTGGCCAACGAATTATGTAGTTGTGGAGAGTCCGTAACGGGAATGTGCCGGGGTGAAGGAATTAATTTATCTTTTTGGTGAATATTGATTATTTGATTTAATCCAATATGTCCCATACAGTATACAGTATTCGTTCGCTGAACTTGGGTGCTCGAATTTCTTTAATTTAAAATTTATTTTAATTTCTTTAATTTCAGGGTAACTTCATCATGTTCGCGTCTGCCACCTCTGGAGACAAGGCGAACAACGCCAAATTCTCTCCCTGTTCCATTGGAAATATCTCTGCTGTACTTGATGTGAGTTGCATAATAGTTCTATGATTATTGTAGTGTATAATAATTGTAATCGTGGTCTATCTGGCTGACTTAACTCTGAGATGGTAAATTAATTGAATAATAGTAGTTGTAGTAAGAATAATACTAGGTATATAGAAAGAAGTGATACGATGTTAGCTAGCATAGGTCGAATAGCTAGGTTCTTGGTTTTCAAAATGCGGTCAAGTTGTTCAATTTTTTTGGAAAATTTACGGTCAAAATGCGGTCTGATTTTTCGATTTTTCGAGTTTTTCAGAAACTTCTAGTAACTAGACACATTATGATTGTTTTTAGAAAATTATACAGCCATAGTATGGTGTTATGTAGTGTGTACGGTTGCCAGCTGCATCCGTGGGTTGATCTTTGATCTTTTGCAGGTTCTTCTCAGATCGCAACCAGTAGATCCGGCTCGAGGATTAGGACCGATTGGCACGAAGCGAAATTGTCTGCAAGGTAATGTGGTTGAGATAGTTCAAATTGACTGAGCCGACATTGAAATCTTTTCGAAACACTAATAATAATCATAATAACAACTTTATTTGGGTTTCAGAAAAGGTAACAAAGAAATACTGAATGAATATATTAGGGAATTATGAAATACCACAACGAGGTAGGATTTACCTGAAACACGAATGTAATATTCGAAAATCTATCGAAAAGGGGGGTAAAGCAATTCCAAATTGTTTGATTGGCGCTCTATCCTTTCGAATTGCATAGTTATTTGGATGGATAGTTTGTGGAACAGTAATATTTTAATCATTTATTTATTTATTTAAGAGCGATCAGCTGCCTTCTGCGGCAACAACATTCCGGAGGCTGGTGAGCAGTGCGATTGCGGTTTCACTGAGAAGGTAAGCGGTGTCGGCCTTTATTGGTACCGCTCTCGTGTTTTTATCCTCCAAAACTGGATCAATTTAAGAATATTATTGCAATGCTATTGTGAGGTATAAGCAGGTCATGCAAATCGATTTGCACACATTAACTGTTTAAAATATTTTTTTCATTTTTAAATTTAATTCGATCGATTTTTCAGGATTGCAAGGAGGCGGGAGACAAGTGCTGCCATTGGCCCGACAATCAACACAACTACAAACCGTGCACAAGGAAGGTAAGTGGTCCGATTATAATTTTAATTTAAGTTTTAAAATAAATCAACATAATGTTTTGTTTTCAAGAATAAGTTTAACTGATCTACGAAGATTGTTCAATGTGACAACTTGTATTTTTTTCAATGTCCAAAATCGAAGATTAAATGCTAGCCTACGATATTATCGCTAATTAATCAGCTGTTGCAAATATTGAAACCTAACTCTTGCAGGTCGGCGCCGCTTGTTCTCCATCGGAGGGCGCGTGCTGCAATGCGGACAATTGCCAGTTCCATGACGCGATCGAGGGACGAGAGTGCAAGGCGGTATGTTTGATCTTTGATCTTTGAACTTTAATTTGTATTTTTCATGTTTTGAACTTTAATCTTTGATCTTTGAACACTGATCTTTGGTATTTGAACTCTAATTTGTATCTTTCGTGCTTTGAACTTTGATCTTTGATCTTTGCCCATTACCGTAATCTCATCACCATGCAGGAGTCTGAGTGTACGATGCGTTCGACATGTGATGGATACGTTCCCAAGTGTCCGGAGGCAAGACCGAAGGCCGATGGATTGTCGTGCGAGGATGCAACCAAGGTGAGAAGAACTACTAGTACCTAGGGTACATGGAGTGTACTTGCAATTGCGTTCTTTTGAAGTAGACTTGGTAGTGCACTTGAGTTTAGAACTTTCGGAGTAGACGTTGACGATATAAGTCGACAATGAAAATGCTTGTGCAAAGTCACAAGCCTGACCGGATTTTGAGCCAAAATTTGCCAAAAATCGAAAAACTTGACCGGATTTTGAAAACCGATAGCGACTTATGGTTATCGATTATCTTTCCAGGTGTGCAAGGCGGGCACTTGTGATGGCAGTGTGTGCGAACAAGTTGGATTGAAGGTAAGACGAGGGTTAGCGAAAAAGGGCGGGACTTGGCATGATACCAAGATGTGTTAAACGTTCCGTGAAACTCAATATCGATCAATATTGTAGGACTGTTTCCTGACCGAGGGATCGCCCGAATCTCAGTGCTATCTGGCGTGTATGAAGAATGGAGGTATTTGTACTATTATTATTTTTGTTATTACTATTATTATTAATAATAATATTAATTAATTTATATGTTTATCTATTGACATGAAAAAATACAATTGTTAGAAGCAAGAACGAAATAAATCACAAAATAGCCTCGACATGGTTGATATTGAAAGGGCCTAAGATTGAGCTGGATTGGGAAGGGTTATAGGAGAAATAAAATATAGAAGAGAGTAGTAGGTGTGTCACCTCTTTGTTATAATTGCGACATAATATTCATTTTATGGATCCTATCGAATAAGTTGAATAATATCATCAAGAGTGACAGAGTAATATATGAAAGGGTACCGCAACACAAAAGTAGCTGGTCAAGTAACCTTCCCCCAACGTTTGTGGTACGCCGTTCCGAGTTCAAGTGGAAACATAGCCACATATTGGAAATACTAAACTGATATGTTATAATGTACAAGTATAAGTTTGCATGCACATTAGATTTAAAATTTTAAGATATGAACTATATTATTATTCAACAATCAACTATTTCTGATTTCATTACAGTATGCATTTCTTCGCGAGATCTTCCCGAGTTTGGCGCCAATCGCACGCGTCTCATTCAACACGAACGCAAGGGACATCCGGGTATTATTCTCCGGCCCGGATCACCCTGCAACAACTACAAGGGTACGGTAGTCGTTGATATTTATCGATTTGTCATATAGCAAGCTTTATGAGTCATGGTTACTGTATACTTGAGATACGGTAACCCTTAAATAAACACCGTATCCAATTAATCGATAAATGCACCATTCCAGGTTACTGTGACATATTCCGTAAATGTCGATCTGTGGACGCAAACGGACCATTCGCTCGTCTCAAGAATATGCTCTTCTCACCCAAAACCTTGCAGACTGTGTCGAGTTGGGTGCAGGAACGGTGAGTATCGATTGTGGTGTGGTGGTGTGGGCTATGCGTACGGTAGGATTGTGCGTGTGTAATATATAAATACAAATGTATATGATATGTTTCTAGAGACTTTATTGATACGATTTCTTTTACCAATATAGGATGCCGTATGCTGCTTGCTTATGTTTCTTATGCTACATGATTTCAGATGGTGGGCAGTGGTAGCAGCAGGTGTTGGAGTCTTACTCGTCATGGCCTGCTTCATCAAGTGTTGCGCCGTTCACACGCCAAGGTTTGATCTTTGATCTTTATAATTGTGAATACTTGTATGTTTTGATCTTTGAATTATAAACTCCGCTTGATAGAATAATGTTGATTGATATTGTTCCAGATCTTACATGTTGGTTGTTGATTATTCTTCATTAAAAATGAATATTGATTATTACAGTACGAATCCGAACAAGGCTCCCGCACTGAATCTCTACAACACACTAACTCGACCGAGCACACTCATTGTAAGTTTTTTTAAAATTTAATTTAATTTAATCTAATTTATCTACGCCCGAGGCGTAACGACGTGGGAGGGGGGTTGGGTGGGGGTTAAAAAGTACGTAATACGAATTGAAGAAAAAAAAGTTTTGTTGACCTCGTGCGCTCTAAATTCGCCATCAATCCATATTTCAGCGTCAACGTCGTTCTCGTCCACAAGGTCGTTCAGCAGTGCCTACTGGAGATCCACCATCGTCTTCATCCGCATCCGCGTCCGCTCGCGGTCCGGGTGAACGCCGTGCCGCACGCGCAAACGGAGCGGCTGCTGCCTCGCGGTCCTCCCGACTACAGCCTTCGTCAGCTTCAGCTCCGACTGTGACTCCATCCGCCCCTCCCATGCCGTCAAGGGGATCGGCCCCAGTTATGACGCCCATGCCACCGTTGATACCGAATGCGGGTGAGATTATTGATTGATTGATGACAGTGGCCGTATGCATGGTCAATAGAAAACCGATTTTCGTGAAAATATGATGTCATTAGCATAGACGGAGGATTTTTGGAAAACTCATCCGCCTTCGCTAATGACGTCACATTTTCCCAGAAAACGGTTTTTCGTTGTTCATGCATACGGCCACAGTTTACAATATGGTTGGTCGATTTAGAAAATTTGTTAGTTTTCGCGTAAAAATCGTCATTTTTGGCTGCTTTTCGCATGATGTGACTGAAAATCAGCCATATAAGTTGGGTCAATCCTCACGTTGCGGGGCTATGAAAATGTATGAGAGGGATGTGGTGCCTGAGTAAGATTTGTACGGTTAGATCATTATTGATTAATATTGTATCTCTGCAGCTGTTCCCGGAATGCCTCCACCTGCAGTCATCGTAGTCGAACCCCCACCACCCTATACGGCGGCTGCGGATCCCGGCTCTGCCCTTGGTCTGCCAAAGCGCGGTCACCGCAACAACAAGAAGCGCCAGACCTCGTCGGACGCTCGGACGAAATCGGGCCGTTAGGCCCTACCGTATACTTGAATACCGTATACCGAATACCATAAACCGGCTCTGGTTCTGACTAGGCCACCTGTACTCTTAATGTTTCCATTGCTTGTATTTTGTATGTACTATGCTGATTGAAACTTTTGTATCTCTTTACTATTCTATCTCATTCTTATCCCGTTTACAGATCAAAGATCAAAGATCAATTCGAGAGTTGTGCAGATTATGCGACGATTTTGTGTGTATGTACATGTGTTTAGCATTGTATTGTTTATTATTATTGATTTCTTTTTCAATCAATATTTTGAATCGATAATCCATTCATCTAACCCCGCCCCCTTTTATGAGTGCTCTTCTTCCCTTTTCCAATGGTCATTGACACGAATACACAGGCAATATTAGGCTACAGTATACAACGATTTATTGATTGTTTTCTCTCTATATCACATTCGTATCTACCGTATACCCTTGTTCACTTGCTCTCGATCGATTCTACCGTATCCCTCCTTTCCAATCGTTGTAAGAGACACATCGAATCTAATTTTGTTATTCCGTGCACTGCCTTAATCGATACTTAACGATCAAACATTCTTTCCTAATCAATTTCTCTTTCTCGATTTGTCACCCTCACCTCGCTTGATTACGGTATCCACACCACAATAGCTGCACCTGTCCCGCCGCGAATTGATTACGGTAGAATATTGTAATATTATTGATTGAATTGCTCCCTTATTATTTGTCTGTGAGTATGATTGTATGTACCAACTGCTTGTCGAGTATTTCCAATAAGTTTCCGAAATTCCTGCTTAAATTAACTACAGTATGCCTCAATCTTTCTTCTTTCTTTATCAATCGATACCTACAGTATGATCTTTCTCTCTCAATCGATTGGTCTGGTTCGTGCTAGAACTCTTCTACGGATACAAGAATACATCCCCAGTTTCTTTCGCACACCTTTAATATATTATATATATTGATTTCTCAAACATTATTATTGTCCTGTAAAATGTCTCCTGAAACCTATCAATAACTGTATTTTTTGAAGATTCTGATAAAGTGTGATCGTCGTTTATTATATTTTTTCCCCAATAATTAATTATTATTTATTCTATTTTGCTACGAACAAATAATATTGATTTATTATTGTAAATTTCATTACTAATAAGAGTAAGTCGATCATGTAGATCATCATAGTTATTCGACAAATGGGTGTGAGATGAGGAGTTCGATGCCTGGATGGTGAAGTAATAACAATGGCGAAAATTTTGTAAATGCTATGAATATTGATCAAATGCAGGGTGAATTTTTAAAGATATCAAATACACGACACCTAAAATCAACAAGTCTGTAATGCCTGCAATATTGCATTTTTGAGTCGGAAATTATTATTTATTCCATTTTGCAATGAACAAATTATATTTATTTAATGTTGTTTATTTCTTTATTATAATGAAAGTAAGAAGATTATGTAGATCATCGATTAGGCGTTCCCTCTTTGGCTTCAGCTAAATCGATAGCGTAATTGTTCTCATACGAGGCCTGGGGACGACCATCTTGGTAGTTTTGTCTGTAAAATTAAATTAGAAACGAAAAAAAAATGTGTCAAACTCATTTATAAACTCATTTTTACAAAAACTAGTATTATACATACTAATGTAGAGTGGACAAACTAAATCGATACATTGCTTTTACTCTTCTTTGACATTTTCGTGTCCAATAAAATGGAAAACATCCTACCGTATAAGCGTATCAATAGTCCTCTTCAATCCCTCGTGTTCCCTCGATCTCTCCCACAATGCATCACGGAGCACCAGCCATAGACTTCTCTCGAACGGGGTATTCTGAATAGGTTAACTCGAAAGAGCTCATAGCTCAAAAATAGCTAAATTGTGTCTCATTTTATATTTTTTTTATTTATTTAAAGATGAAGGCTAAAAAAATTTATGAGTATGAAAATATTTGTCCAACCTGTTGGTTATTTCCATTCTTATTATCCTTACAAGTCTTTCTCACTCTCTCGACCACAGCCACGATTATGGACAGCAACATTCCAAAGATGAGCAGGACAAACACACCAGCGATCGAGTCCGTTTCGGTCTCTTGAAGGGCAAAAACAATTCATCGAGAGCAAAGATCAAAGATCGAATTGGACGCATTATAATGCGCTAAAAAATTGATTTTTCGTAAATTAAAAAAAATTAACATGTAATTTAAGAGAAGCTTTTCAAGGATGTGATACCGCAAATTCGAAAAATCTTATCTAAATTTTACATTCAATAATTTTTCAAGAAAAAATAAAAAAATAAAATAATTTAAAAAAAAAGTAAATAATTATACCAACCATCATTCTTTGTTGTAGATGGCCGATCACAGACCACACTCGAGTCTTTCCACCATTTCTCTTTCAATTCCGTCAGTAGCGTCTTCTCTTGCAGTTGAAGAATCGCCGTGGAAATTGGCTCGCGATATGGAGATCCTAAAAAATGCTTTATTGTTATTTTTTTATGGAAACATCCATTTGTCGCCAGAGTTTTCGAAAAATTACGAGGAAAAGACAAAGTTTGTTATATTTCCAAAGGAGTACTCGGTGTTACTTCGTTTTCACTAGAATAATTCATAAGCTCAACATTACCGTACCCTTGGGAAGTCCAATACCGTATCCCTTCTGATCGAGTAATCCTCCAATCTGGACCAATCGACAGTCTCTCTCCACGGCATACTCAAGCATCGATGATTCCATGAGATAGGCATAATCACCACCACGAACCCTGGATAAAGATCAAAGATCAGTCCTTGAAAAAGATGAAAGATCGTTTTATTTAAAATATTTCGAGTCTCAAAATCTAAATGTTGTTCTATTCTTGATAATAATAAAATAAAATAAATAAGTAAATTCATAAATTAAATATAACCTTGCTATTCCTTCCGCACTCGAATCCACGAACAATCCGGGAGCACTGTTCATCATCTTCCACATTCTCTCATACGTGTCCACGCGTGATTCCTTATCGACAAGGTATTAGTATTCATTGATGTTTATAAAACGATTCTCAAGAAAAAAAAATAAAACAAAACGGGACCTTGATCATAATCGCAAAAATATTAAAATACCGTCAGAAATTTGTCTAGAATTGGAAAATTTTATTGATTATATGGCTAGGAAAAATAAAAAAAAAGAGAAAATGAGTTGAGTTGAAAAGTGAGACAAACATTGAAGAAAGTCATGGTGGATCCTCTTCCGAGTGTCCCAAACTTGATCTTTGTCTGTTTCGAGAGATCATCTGCATTCTCTATCGGCGAGGCCATGCGACGACTGGAAATATTCGTAGATCTGTGGCCGTATGCATGAACAGTTTTCCGGGAAAATGCGACGTCATTAGCGTAGGCGAATGCGTTTTCCAAAAATACTCCGCCTACGCTAATGACGTCAAATTTTCCCGGAAAACGGTTTTCCCGTTGTTCATGCATACGGCCACTGGTAATAAACCATCTCGCGAAAGTTGCAAGAACCAATCACTTTTTTTCTAACAATAAGTACATATGAGAGGAATCGCCAGAGGTTCGACCACCCCCCGGACATAGAAAATTCGACCCCCTGAAAAATTCAGATTAAGTACTTTGAACGATGCTCTATCGAACTGCGTTGGCCGAATTTGCATATCTGCTCTCATTTTCGAGTAGCGGTAGGTCAAAGTTGGCAGGTACGGTATTTTTGGCTCAAGTGTGCGTCAGAAAAATGATCATAACTCCGTTCAAAATAAAGATAGAAATTTTTTTCAAAAAAAGCATCGAAAGAGGAGATCTTGGGCAATATTTACCAGTTGATGACGTCATTTGTCGACCATGCGCCGGTGCGGGGCGGTCGGTTTTATGAAAAAGTGACGTAACTTTCCTAATCGGAAAAAGAACGAACAACAAAGAACGAGTGTGAGCCCCCCCCCCCAACCTTCCCCCCTCGCTCTCTCTCTCTCTCTCTCTCTCTCTCTCTCTCTCTCTCTCTCTCTCTTCAAGGAATGATGAAGTACAATGTCAAAACTAATGTTAAATAAGATACATTTATTAGAGAAATCAGTCACAATTGAAAACAATTATCATTGAAATAACATATTACAAAGACATCCGTTGTATCATGTTACTATGTTACTATTACTCCGGGATTTGAAGTGCATTTGGCAATATTATTGCAGGTTACGGTAGCTAGATTACGGTAGTTTAGGTTACGGTACCCATAAAGATAAAAGTTGGCTCACTATTGATATAATTGCAACTAGTATTTGATCTCGGGTCATCATGAATTTTTCGACTTTGGCCATTTTCCACCATGTACCCCGGGTCATGGGTCGACTAAAAAAAAATCAGTTCACGATTCCCGACGGTTACGGTAGCACCATACCGTACAGCACTACTGATAACAATGGTACAACTTTTGTTTCGATAGACCTTGTCCCAGCCGATTTATGACTCGTTGCCGAAACGGGCGTTGCCGAAACGGGCGTCCCCCGATCTCTCACCTTCCCCCATCCCCATCCACCCACCTCTCAATAATTTTATTCTTTCACATATTTTTTTGCACTCGAACACTTTGTACTTGTTGAAACACCCTTGCGGTGTACGATAAATAAATAAATAAAATAAGCAAAATCATTCGAGACGTCGAGGTAAAGAGGTACCGCTCTAAAAACACCTAGTGGGTTCGACCCACGGTTCGATCCAAATCTTTTGCTGATTTTTACAGAGACAGAAAACATGTTCCAAGGAATTTTTTCGTGCTAAGAATGATGAAACAAGTTGTTTTGAGTCATTCTGAGCTGGAAAACGTTCATTTTATGGCAACACATCGCGCGGAGTTGGGGCGCGCGCGTGTAATCTCGATGGCGGAAATCTCGGCTCAAAGAGCAGGTAGGCCTTCACTTCCAAAAACATAAATATTCAAAAACATTATAAGAAATATTATAAAGATTAATTAACATTACTGAAACGTTTTTTCTACGTGGAAAAGCAAAATATGTTTTTTTTTTTTCAAATTTTTTGGAACTTGATGATTTTGTGTTTCAAATAACTGTCATATATGGGTATTTTGAGCTCGTAATGTTTTTTTAGGATGTTTTTGAGTCATTTAATCTCCTTTGCTGCTTCTTGATAAATGAATAAGCAGTTCTTTCCTTTGACATATCCGAGGTCGCGTTACTAAAATCAACGCTTTTTTTGTTTCCATTTTTCAAATCCTTTGTAACTTGGGTCATTTTTAGACACATATTGGTGCAACAAAACGCGCATAGAAGAAAAGTGCACTTTTTCCGATTAGGAAAGTTACGTCACTTTTTCATAAAACCGACCGCCCCGCACCGGCGCATGGTCGAAAAATGACGTCATCAACTGGTAAATATTGCCCATGATCTCCTCTTTCGATGCTTTTTTTTGAAAAAAATTTTATCCTTATTTTGAACGGAGTTATGATCATTTTTCTGACGCGCACTCGAGCAAAAAATACCGTACCTGCCAACTTTGTGACCTACCGCAAATCGAAAATGAGAGCAGTTATGCAAATTCGGCCAACGCAGTTCGATAGAGCAGCGTTCAAAGTACTTAATATGAATTTTTCAGGGGGTCGAATTTTCTATGTCCGCGGACCCTCCGAAACGGTCGATTTTCTCGCGATTCCTCTCATATATTATGAGCAATTGTTTGAACAGGAGGTTGCGCAATTATAACAATACCGTTTATTCAAACAAACGAAATCGCTTTTATGCTACGGAAATTCATCTCCCCACGTCCCCTTTACCAGTAATATATTTATAAAAATGTAGTTTTTATTTACATATTTATTTATCTTTCCTTATGCTATACATTGAACAAAAATAAACGAAGTTGATGGAATAAATAAATAAATCGTACGTAGTAAGAAAAGCCGCCAGATTAGCCGTATAGGACGAGATGAGAATTAGCGTGAACATCCACCAAGCAGCAGTGGCTATGCGGACACTGCCAGCACGAGGAGACAGATCACTACCCTGAATGTGTCCTGTAACTATACGATGACGCATCACTTAAAGGGAGACTGCCATTCAAAAATTTGTCTCCAATATCATTTAATTTAGGGTAACTAGACAATGTAAAGCAAAAAAAAAATTTTTTTTTGAAATGTTTAGATGCTTTTTTTAAACAAAGGATACAATAAATCGTTCCGATATGCACAGATCATGCACAGCCGAAGCCGATAAAACTAGGAAGTTCATAGATCACGCACTACAGATCACTGTATAGTTCTTTCAAATTTTTTTAAATAATTTTTTTCACTTATGTTAATGATATTGAAGGCATCAGATAAGTTATATGACCTCAACTTGATTTTCTTGGCAGACTCCTTTACACCTTTGTCAACGGCCTCTTCAACGGTCTACGCTCTCTCGTTGTTAGACAACAGAGAAACAGTGTGCACAATGAAGAGGGAGGCCATTCAGAGAGGCCACCCTCCCTTTAGCAAGACCGAAAAAGGTCTAGCACACGAAAGATAGTAATAGAGAATATTAAAATATTCGAAAGATTTCAGCAAAACGCAAAGATTATATTGCTTAATTTCTCCTAAATGTAAGGAATTCTTCTCGCGACCGAAATCGCTGATACGCGACGGAAATCTATAGTGAGAATTGAAACAGAGAACCTGCTGCATCAAACTGCAGACAGAGAACCAGAAGGCGTTTCGGAGTGTGAATTGATTCGTAATCGATCGATATGTGCCCAATTGCTCGTCGCGTTCCACATTCTCATGAGGAGAGATTCTGAATTTATTGATTGATTTGAATGTATTGAATGTATTGATTATTTATTGAATTTATATATAATTTAATTGAATTTTGAATCTTGTGAGGAGAGATTCTGAGTTTATTGATTTCCGAAATATGAAAAGTGAAAAATCGTACTTTTTGCTTACATCATGAAAATGACACACTAATCCAAACACAAAACATAATCTATCCAATTGAAGTTGTTCGCAGGTATTGTAAAGTAAGAATGAGAATTTTTTTTGCTGTGATCGAAGAAATAATTTGAGTAATTTAATATTTCATTGTTAACCCATCATCTTTTGTTAATTTAACCTTTAACCCCGTGATATTGAAGTTTATGTGACCCTAATGCATTCATTCTGTATGTCTCTGTCATACCTTATTCTGAAACCCACACGAAGATGATTATTACTAATATATACCTTGAACAACAACTAATGACTATAGAAGTTATGACATAAGCCATGAATACAGAGAGCCACACAATCGGTGACAATGGAGCCAAGAACGTGGAGAGTGGAGAAGTCGTGCCTTCGGTGCGACGAAAGAGTATTGATATGCCCAAGTGCATGTACCTACAAGGTTGTTCTTTGATCTTTGATCTTTGATCTCTTGGTAGATCACTTACGGCACGGTAAAGTCGATGACGCCACTTCTACTGTAAGAAATCGTTAGGGATGCCACTGCGAGGTCTGCATCCTGGAACGAACGAATTTCATTTATAATTATTGAAAATTTAATTTTAAGGATGCAATCCAAAAATTACTGAATCATCATTTGAAAAGCATATTCCGTATTTTCCACAAGAAAGACTAACTCCATTCTGCAATTCTCCGACCATTCCGTTCCATTTTCCACTTGGTTCTTTGATTCCATAAGTGCGATCAGGCACTTCGTGAATGACATAGTCGCATCTGCAATTTAAATAAATAAATCAAAAAATAATAAATATTGCTTTCTTCAGTATGTTCTCATTTTTGCTTTGAAATTTCATTTGTGTATGCTATATTTGGCTCTCTTCACAATAGATTTGTATTTGGTTGAAGCTGTACCAGAATAAAATTGCCTTGCTAACTTGAGTATGCTCGCGATCATTTTCAGCAAATCGATACAGTATCCCTCGTAGCGATCGTTTCCCTCGAAGACCTGACGACGATTACGGTAAATGCATCGATCAATAAATTTTATTACAGTACCTCTCCATTCTTCGGTACTCGCTTCATAACAAATGGTTCTTCCTGAAAATTATTGATTACTCATCTTGGAAGATTACGGTAACTTTTGAACCAATCTATATCTCGAACGGAACGTACCAGGTATACGGTAACGCTCAGGGTGTGATTTTCTAGAGTTTTCTTCTTGTAGTTGGACGTGGATGGTTTTGTGTCGTTAGGGACACTTGAGATAAACTTGCCAGAAGAGACGAGCCAGTCGACCGTCTGAAAAGGAAAGCCGATTATTGGTTTTTCACTAATTGCATTTGTTTTCAAGATCTATTCTGATTCTGAACTTGTTGTCAGAATTTACTGAACGCTTCTAGGATAAAAATTAAAACGTTCCACAATTTTCATGGTAAACGTCTGTCGTAATTTCAATTTCAAAAAAAGTTGCTGTTTGACGCACCTGTCATGGTTGTAACAAATAAATAAATAAATATATAAACACAAAATCAAATAATATATCTTGTGAACATCAAGGACATTCAATGAATGATCAAGTCGAACTTTGATGATTGGCATTGTCGTTGCTAACAAAAGCAAAGTAAAAAGTGCTGGCAATTGTGAAAATAATGATTGTGGGTTGGACTGTGTATGGGTAGAAAGAGCTAACAGACGTTTTACTATGAAAATAGGTAAAAATTGAACGCTATGACTTTTTTCTTGAATCTTTCAGCTGATTCTGACTTCAGATATATTAAAACAAATTTAAATTGTTTCATTAAATGATTTGATCGTAGATTGTTAAGTCGACGATATAAATCTCTCTCCAATCACAACATCATAGTGTTACAAAAAAGCGAAGTGAAATATGTTTCATATGTGTCGTATAATAATCTATCGCAGCCTCTCGCAGTTATTCCGATGATAGATTTATCAACTTTTATCATAGTTCTTGACCTACCATAACTCCAACCATATCATAAACTACCGTAATCCCTATCTTACAGTAATCTAGCACACAGTCTACCGTAACCAAAGTCTCGTACCTGTTCAAAAGTTCCACTGCTCGTGGTTGTCCACATGTGGATAGTCTCATTCATTCGTGCACCAGTTCGAGGAGCGAATAAAAGGGGACCAGAGACACCCGACATTTCTAACTGAAATCGATTAATATAATAAAGAACTATTTTATACACCATGGAAAAATAGCTGTTGAAAATCTTTCTACATATACCTTCTACTTTCTCAAGCAACAAATAGCTTTCACAATGTCAAAACAGTTTTGGTTTGTGAGATTTTGGTGAAAATATTTATTCATTACACTCCCCACACATATTTATTAATAATGTGTGATAACAAAAATAAATAAAAAAAGTAATACCTTCTCCGCATATTCAATCATCGTTTCTCCGTGTGCCCATTCATCAATATTCTCATTGCACGAGGGTTCTCCTCTAATACCCAAATGATCCTTGGTCTCGATGAGGAGATTGAGTGCATCCCAGATGAGGGATAGCTCAACCTGTGAAATTGAATGAGTGAAAAGGCAATAGTGTAATAAATATATAGAACGTATAGAACTATATACTGTATAGTATAGAAATAACTGTATAGAACTGTATAGAAAACTGAACTGAACTGCATAGAAATATATAGAATATGTAGAACAATAAATAGAACGTGAAATGAAGTCCGTTTGGATATTTCTGCGCATGCGAATAATGCTCCTGGCGCAGCGTTTCAAGAGTGATCACTAGGCTAATTTGACATTACTGTGTGACTATTCTCTCTCGCTTTACCCGGCTGCGAGAGAGGATATCTAAATTAAAGAGTTTTCTCCACTAACAGTTAATCCCTCTTTAGGCAACTGTGCGTATCCTCCATCTCTCAATAGCGAACGAATCTTCTTCACACGAGAATCACGAGGCGAATACAGAGAAAAGGTGGTGACGTTACAGGAATCTGAAAAAAAACATAGCTTTTTTTTCCTTCCGAAAATGTATTAATTTGTCGTTACTCGAAATGTAATAATTAATTGTTATTTCTTTGCTATCTACGTTGTGGCATCGTATTTTTATGTAATTCACCACGATATCAATTATTCGCTATTATAAGCTATTTTTGTAATGCATAAATTATTATTATTATTAGCACAAGTTATTTTTTAGTATAAACTATTACGCTCACCGTGGTGCTGACTAGAGGCATTTAGCTTGCTATGAAGACCTAGTGTAGCGGCATCCTGGAAATAATAATGATAATAATGATATAAATAGCGATAAGAATAATAATACTAACATTAAATCCCCTTACTTTTCAAAAACTTTTCATGTGTAGGTAGACAAAATAGAGAACTAAAGATGAAACAAACCAGATTGGCTAGAATATAGTGATAGTGTGGTGTGCACATATTCATGTTCGCTGCCTGACTCAGCAATGATGTCATTCTGCGCGCAGAGAGAAAGACGACTATCTGCAAGTTTCTACATGTGGCCTTGTGGCCTAATGGATAAGGCGTCGGACTTCGGATCCGAAGATTGCAGGTTCGAGTCCTGCCAGGGTCGAAATTTTTTGCCAAGTACCTGAGGAACTCCCAGTCTGATTGAGACGTGTTTTAGAGCTGGTTTGAAGTCGTCTTTTCCTTCATCGGGCAGTTTCACTAGATATGCTTGGACGGGAAGACGAAGGAGGTATTGGATTGATTCAATATCTGCAAGTTTTTTCTTCTTTTAGCACCAAGCGAACTTTGCTCTTGCTCTGGCAACGCTCTCTCGAAGGAAAGCGAGAGAGCATTGCCAGAGCGGAGAGGTTAATATATTTTAAATTTGCTCGGGCGTGTATGTAAACTTTGTTCACATCACGATATATGTCAGCATGTATTATTAAAACGTCTGTTCGACAAATGTCCAATTACCTTCGGGCTTCTCATACATTATCGCTACTTCTCCACTTCCTGTGCCTGTCGCGAACTGTGAAATCAAAGCATGGATGGGTCCCGGAACGACTGGCACCGATGGATGAAGAGAGGTTACGGTAGGAGCTCGAGATCTGGAATTCATTCAAATATACTCCTGTGCAAATTTTCATCACAATGTATTCTGTATTTGTTTATATTGGTTTGACATTTCATTTTTTTGTAATTTTCATATTATTGCAACTTTCTTCTTTGCTACCTAAGTCGTAGCATCGTATTTATGCGTACTCCACTACATATAATCTATCAGGAATTATACTTTACCTTTGCACCGCATAAAATATATATTATTATATATTATTTTAAGTTCAATGACTTATCTTAAATAAATCAATCAATAAAATCTCAGTTACGGTCTCGGCGCGGTAATCGATATCGCCGGGAGTCCAATCTTTGTCGCGAGTGAGGCTATGATAAGATGTGACACCCAGTGGTGAGGAAGGATAGCCGTCCAGGCTCCCGCCGCGATGGCAGAGCATACTGTAGAATGATTTTCGATAGGATGATCAAAGATCAAAGATCAAGGATTCTCACAAGATTCGCTGGTGTTATAAGCAGGCAAGGCTTCATAAACTATGAGGTGCGAGGTGGGCGAAAGATGGGATGACAAAATCCGAACCGCGTCCAGGTCAACGTCGGAGGAAACGGCTGAAATTTTTTAGCGAGATTTCAATTTTTCACCTCTTCAAAATGAAAAGTATAAATTCATCATCAAACGTTTTCCGACTGTCAAATTTTATGTAGACGTATTTTGTCATAAAAAATTTACACTAACCGATTCTCAGCGACGACAATCCATTGAAAAAGATTACTAATACAATGAAAGGCGCTAGCAACCTCATTTGTTGCACAAATGAGGATGAGAAGAAGCTTGCCTAGTAGCCTAACTCTCTATTAGGGAATCACCCTGAATTATCGACCTAGTACCGAAAGGAGTCGAACGCGTAATTGGCTAATTACTCAATTATCGACCTTCTTGAATCTCGTGAAGTCGTCGAAAAGATTTAAATTTTATAAGCATTCATTCCATGGACAATTTTACCATAAAGTGTATGAGCAAGGATTGATTTTGAATGTGAAAATAAAACTTATGGGTAATATTACATACACTATCTATGTCACTTAAATCTTGAGTCTTCACGTTTTATACTGTTATTATATGTTCATCATCAATCTACTTAAAGGTAAAGGCAAAGGTTCCATTTATTCAATTCACATGAAGTCATGCGGGTAATCACTGCTATTCCAATGATAATTCAAGGCTAATTCAGTCATAATTTATTTATTTATTCTGTATTGTATTAGAAAACGAATAAATTATTATTTTTCTTATCCATCCTTGTTTTACACACGATCTCCAATTTGTTGATTATTTACAATTTTCCAACCTTAAACACGCGGTTTTTTAAAATAATTTTCATACACAATTTAGTAAAAATCAATTCCTTGCGTGATCTTTCCGATATCGTATTATAATGCATTCTATTCGTTAGTTAAAATGTCTCGAGAAAAGCAAACGTGAGCCAAATTTAGCGCTATCGAGAGACATTTTGGTGCTTGAGGCGACGTTCTGTTTGTCGACGTCGATGGGTTATTATCAATGTTATCACTTTACCTCTACCTCTTTTTCTGCCTCTACATCTACCTCTACCTCTTCTTCTACCTCTACCTCTACCTCTACCTCTACCTCTACCTCTACCTCTACCTCTTCTTCTACCTCTACCTCTACATCTACCTCTACCTCTACCTCTTCTTCTACCTCTACCTCTACATCTACCTCTACCTCTACCTCTACCTCTATCTCTACCTCTACCTCTACCTCTACCTCTACTTCTCCCTCTACCTCTACCTCTACCTCTACCTCTACCTCTATCTTATCTCTACCTCTATCTCCACCTCTACCTCTATTCGTATTCTGATATGCCAATATCATTCTATCGATAGTGAATCACATTATAAACACATTACCGAAATGGGCGTGATAACAGTTTATATATAAATAGACGTCTCGAGGCATTTTTAGTTTAGCGAATATGATGATCAGTGCTTTTTACTAGTATTTTTGCTGATATTATTGTATTGATTGCTTAAAAATATCTTAAAGACTCATACCGATCTATTTCTCAACTGGTCTCACGTAGACAAAAAAGCGTGAGAGTGTAGTGCGGGAAGTTTCAAATTAGCTCGCTGTGAGCCTTTAATATACTTTACCTTATTTCGTGAAAATAATAATTCAGGTTTTCAAATTTCAAAAAAAAAAAATAATGGACGCTCCTCCCGCTTATGATGAGAAGCCTGAAGATAACACGGGAGCCAGTCGGACACAACACTGTAGGACATACTTTTATCTTATTTTCTTCCTTGATAAGGTCACTTTCAACGCTGACAATAATTTGATTTACAATTTAAACAATTTGGTTTTAAAATTTACAATTTGAATTTGATTACAATTTGATTTGAACAATTTGACTATTCGAACAATTTCAACAACATTTTGATTTAAATTAATATTTATCGTTAGAACTTTAAAAAAAGAAGTTTACTAGATTTCATAGATTATACTAGATAATTTTCCTGATCAACGTCGTGATTTACACTTTTGTGGAAAAAAAGTGATTTTGTAATTTGCAGATTTATGATAAAGTGATTTTGAATTGTTTAGATTTATTTATTTATTTTTTTAAATTTCTCTTATTCCAGGTTACACTCTACCCTCCTCATCTACCGTTCCTCCGCCATCCTATGCAGCCACTGTTAGAGCCGATGCTATTGATATTGAAGCATCTTCTAATTATGATGAGGAAAGGGTCGACTCCTTTTTGAGGTGTGCGCTGTTCACTTTACTAAATTTTTAGGGCAAACCACGAGATAATTTTACTCTCCTATCTGACAATATTTTCTCCTAGACAAAGAAAGCGAGATGTCAGAGCGGATAGTTTCAAATTAGCTCATTATACTCGAATTTACCATGCCAAAATGTTCCAAAAAATAAGTAGATGTAAACACAGTCATTGAAGCATATCACACGTTGAATTGTCATAAAGCAAACTAACCTTCCCACTGTGTCATTGTGATAACGTTGTATGTGATGTCATTTAACCATTCATCTATGCTTTTGAAATGTTGGATTTCTGATGAAAATTTAAAAAACTGATTAAAAACAGACAAGAAAGTGACTAAGTAACAAGTGAGTAACCAGTAAGTAAGTAAGCACGTAGTGAGAAATTTTATTGTGAGTAGCTTAAAAGCTGAACAACAGAACCCAGCTTTTTCTTCCCTTGAGTGTTAGAGAAACAAATCACTGAACAATTAAGAGACTGTGTCATATTCCAAATATTGTTTCATGCCGCAGCATCTTTCGTATCGACTATCAAATCCTTTTTCTTCAGTTTGTGGAAGGGCGCCTTGGTCATCGCTGGATCCATCGGAATCTTCGTTTGTTTAGCAGCGATCATTTTTTGGCTGACAACATCGCTTCTTCGATAGCATTCACCCTTCTATCACATTACCCTTTATCATCGAAAAAAGCATTTGCTTGATCAGAGATGTGCTTATTTGTAATATTTTTCTGGATTTCTTTTTGAAATGAAAAGGTTCTGAGAAAGCTTGATCAGGCTTGCTTATTTCCTAACATTTTGTCATTGTAAAGTGCAGCCTGGTCGAGTTTTGTACAAGTTTTGATGGACGCATGTACAAACCGGGATGCACTGTATGCTTGAAATCGCTATAGATCAAAATTCTTTCTATTCACAGTGATAACTGGCTCAACTTCACTACTAATTAATAAATCGATGTCTATGTGTCTGTCTATGCTTGGGTAACAAAACACTGACAATTTGACAACAAAAAGGGTATAAAAATGCTTCATCTTTCCATTCATTACGAAAGGATTTATTTCTGAGTCATCATTTTTGAGATAGAAGTTGACAATAAATGAGAGTAGTTTCACCAAAATATATAATATATAATATAATAATAATATAATATTTATTCCTTCAAGTGAACGTATCGGGGATGGGATCGGGAATATCTGTTAGACAAGTGCTTTTGAAGGATGTCCGTAGCCAAGGCGAATCGGTGAAATGTGGGAAGACGGGAGTTGGACATATGACACATTGGTTAGCATTTCCACTATTAGTTCAATCGCAGGTGCGCCTATGAATGATTTATCTTGAGCGGAAATGATGCTTGAAACTACAGTAAAAGGAAATTGCTCACATAATTGTCTATAAAATTGCTGATACTAATAGTTTTCAAGACTGGACCATGTACTTCAAAAACATTTATGGAAAATGGTAAAAATGGAAATGGTAATGAACAGATATTTTAAGATTTAAAAACAATTCTCTATACGAAAATATCCAGATTATCGATATCGTCTTTCGTAAAACATTTCGACGTTCCGATCATCTGTTTCTTTGATGTACAAAATAAACTTTTTTGTGTATTTATTGATGTCAAAGCTGGATTCGTTAGATTGATTTCATAATCTCGAAAACGTTCGCTACATAGTTATCATTTCCCATAGTATCTCTTCCTAGTATGCGAACAAAAAGTGAGAAAACTGAAAAGAAGAAGAACAAGAGAAGATTACATAAATACTGATTGACACATTGACACGAAGATTAACGAATGAGAATTTCTTCTTTCTCTATTTAACCTTTATTAAAATGGATCATCATATCATGATTTTTCTACTGAAGAAGGCCAACCCATTGGGTAGAGGTTCACTGTCTAGATCCTAACGGCCGAAATAGTGAATCTCGCCTCTACTAATAACTACTTTTAATTCAGTAATATCGAATTTCATCAGTACAGTTGCATGGTTAACTATGAGCTATTTCTATTTTAATCTACCTATTTTGGTACATAAAATCTCTCTCTGTAAAATGTTCCATATAACTAGTATTATCGTTATTGCGAAATTCGGAATCTGTGAGATATGAGCTTCTGAACTCGCATAAGTTTATTTTATCTATTTGATCAGCTTATTTCCGATATGCAGCGATTCTGAATCAGAAAGATGAATCCTCGATATTATGGTCACAAAAGTGAACGTAAAAATGAAAAAAATAAATTAAATAAATTAAATGAAATAGGGTTTTGTAGATTAGTATTTCTAAATATTAAAATATGAATGTAGTTAGAATTGCGATCCTGTTAAAATTGAGCTGCCAAAAGATAAAATGAGTCTTATATCTGAGCTTAAAACATGTCTCAAATACGATATTAAATTGGACCTTAATTCGGATCTTGTCAATACGAGAGAAACGACACAAGTTCCGTCTATTGCATGATATATTCTAGGAGATTTTCCTTTTTTTTTATATTTTGGAAAAAGCTGAACCTTTTCCGGAATATTTTATGATATGAATTTTCTCTGCGTGCATCAATGAAAATATCACCATCCGTAGAGATCAAACTCCAAACCGAATAGTAAACGCCCCGTATCTGCCATTCTCAAAAAAGTTTCAGCTGATCAATCATATCATGAGTTTTGAGCTCTGGATCTTTTCATTTCGCATACTATCTCGTCATTCTCCGTCCTCCATAGAGATGTAGGTTGATGTTGAAGTTGATGTTGGTGTTGTATTTTATGATTCGAAAATCAGTATATATAATGAGAGAAATATGAGTGAGCATCATTCAAGAGGAAGAATGAGTCGAATCATTCAGAGTATTCTCTGTTTCTCGGTTGTGGTTGGACTAGGGCATGCTGCATGTGCCGCGAAAGATGACGAAAAGTTAGTTTTTCTCTTTTATTTTCAATGCCTCCAAGTTAAATTTACTCTATCCCGTCCCAAATCCCGTTCCCCCGTACACCAAGGCGTATGTCACGGAGTTAGGACGCCCTACGATGCGAGTTAAAAATACCCTAACCTTTGGCCGTATACAAGAACAACGGGAAATCCGTTTTCCGCGAAAATGTGACGTCATTAGCGAGGATTTTTGAAAACGCCTCCGCCTACGCTAATGCCGTCACATTTTCCCGGAAAACGGTTCTTGCATACGGCCACTGGATAAATGTGTTTCAGTTGTCCATACTGGAAGAAGAATAACTTCTGCACTGGAGACTATACAAAGGCTGACATCCAAAAAACCTGCCCCAGTTGCCCCGGATCTGGATGTCCCGGCGCTCCTCCTCTCGGTGGTGGTGCTGCTACCACTAAGGCGGCTTTTGTCGAAAACAAAAAGTAAGAGTTACTGTGGTTGTATTACTGGAAAAAAATATTGATAGGAATTGTGGCAAACTACCGTCAAAACGAAAAAAAAGTGAAACATTTGTGACAATTTGTGACAAATTGTCACAAAACTTCACAAAGTGCCTATTTTTAGCGTTTTTCACGCACTTGATGATGTATTTTTTCAAGTTTTGTAGTGTGGATGTGTTTGCCCAATGGAGTAATGTATGACAAAAGTGAAAAAAAATAATCGGGGGCGCCGCGGTGAAAAATTGGTATACTGTAGCATACTGTAGAATCTTACTGTAAAACTGCTACCATCGCGATTTCATGGATGTATCAATCATTATATGACTCTTTACAGTGAATTCGCACTGTTTGAACCATGGCATGGATCAGGTTGCAAAACTGGTATACGGTAGAAAATCCTACCGTATACCAGTTTCACCAAACAGCGTACACAGTGAATTATTTAAATCGTTTTCTTCACATGTCAATTAGGCAAGCCCAGTGATGCTCAAATATCCTATTATCTAATAAAAAACTTGCAACCGCGTTTAGATATCATGATACAAAATTTTCAAAATCTTGTGAACTTTTGTGACAATTTGTCACAAATTGTCACAAATGTTTCACTTTTTTTCGTTTTGACGGTATGAAAATTTGACGTCACTTGCCTAGGTTGGAGCAATTGTCAAAACTCTTTGCTATGCTACTCTTTGCTAGCGCTTTAGGCGAGAAACGCTTTGTCAAGTTTTGTGGATGAGATTTATGGATGAGAGGTTTAAGGCAAAATCGTCTATGCCTATCTGGGACATATAATAATTTTATTCACTTGACCTGTTCATGTGGTTTATTATCAGTTTTGATTATCACAATTATCAGTTTTGCATCTTCTTTCAGTTGTCCAAAGTGGAAAAAGAATGCAACGCTAGCTTTCTGTGTCTCACCAGATATCACTCTAGCGATCAAGAAGGACTACTGCAAGGAAACTTGCAAATATGAGCTTGTAAGTTGATCAATTAAACAAGTTATGTTCATAGGTACCTCTTGTATTCTTACCCTTCAAAGCTATTCTTGAACAGAACAAAAGAGAACATATAGATTCTGAAAATTTTAAAGGAAAAGACAATACAAATCTCCTGCAAAGTGATTGGCATTGCCTTATTTCCGAAATACTCTTCGCTTTACAGGAGAAAGCGTTGATCTGTAATCTTTAATCTTTAATCTTTAATCTTTAATCAATCTCTAATCTTTAATCTTTGATTTTTAATCTTTAATCTTTAATCTTTAATCTTTAATCTTCTTTCATCACGATAGTTGATAGATGTGAAAATGAACACTAATGGACAATGAGAATTACTGTCGATGAAGATCCATCGCAATGATATACCTATTTTAAATTAAATAGAAGAAAAAAAGGTGCGGCAATTCAAATACCGACTTTCTAAAAAAAATTAAATAAATCCCAAACTTCATTTTTCGGCCTTTTTGGAGCGTTGGAACTTGAATTCCTACTTAACACCCTTCCGAAAACCGTAGAAAATCGCAGTTGGAAAGTCAGAATTTGAATTTCTGCACCATTTTTCGCGCCCGCGAATTCAAATTTTCGAGTTTCCATGCTTACAGGCGCCGACGGACGACTGTGTCCTGTACTACTCTGATAATCAGGGCAAGGAACTCAAAGATCCGAAAACATTCAAGGCTGATGGCAAAGACACTCCCACCGGACTTGCTCCAACAGATATAGTACTAAAATAGAATTAAATCATAATAAACGTGCAAATGTACTCATAAAATTACGTTTTTTTATATGTATATGCAATATAGAAAAATTTATTATGGCTAGACTAACCATCTTGTATTTCAGGCTTTTTACGTCTACGTTAAGAATGGAACAAGGCTAACCTTGTCGAACTCCAAAACAGAACAAATAATGTGAGCATTATACATGGAAATTTGGCATTGATAAGAATGAAGTCACTAGCGTCGGGGGGGGGGGGTTGTTTGACAAGCCGTATGCGCATGACGTCACGTTTCCCTACATACGATTTGCCAAGCCGAAGCTCACGCTACACTTGCGCGCGATATCTCAGAAAAAGACGAACAATTTACATTCAATTTGGATATTTCAAATATTGCACTCATTTTGCAAAAACTGTTGCTAAGCATCGTTTTTCTCTGAAAAGGGATGCTGTAAAAATATAGAAAAGGAAGTCAAGTTTTAAAATATCGAATTTAATATAATGTCTAAAAAAACTTTACCAGAGCGATTGATGTTAACAACGAATTCTACAAGCTTGACAAGGATACCAAAGATGTTAAGACAGCCAAATGCCAACCAATCTAACGATTCTGCCAATTGTTTCGATATCTTCGTTTTCCTTTATGCACGTTACTTTGTATGTGTCGTACTCTGATATAAATAAATCGTATTTTATTCGATAAGAACATGAAAGTTCGATGGAAATTTTTGTACTATGCCTCACACCAAACACTGTTTAAAGGTACACCTCTAGATAGCTTGAAGATGAGGAACTTTGATTTCTGGCCCACCACCCTCGTTCACCCCCCCTCTCCATTTCGATCTTTTCGATCGAATGGAGGATTCGTCCTCCTCAATGGGGGGGGGGGACGATGTTCACGGGGGCGAAATGCTCCCCGAGCTCTCCTCAAGATCGGAGAGCTCTGGACTGAACTGGAGAAAAAGAATCGAATGCTTTTATAGAGGAATGGGGTGATATGAAATAAAGTTGGATTAGAATGAGAGAGTATGAGAAAAGAGGAGAAAAAAGGCTTCATTATATATTAGTTAAAATTAAATTGTTTTCTGAATGCGGCGATTGTCTGTGAACAAACGACAGATTCAGTGGGAATGATCTTTATCACAGAAGATAAAATAGGCGTAATATGGAATAATTAAAATTTCGACAGTCATATTTATTTCCGACTTTTCCATTTTTCCATGACCGGTCCTAGTCAGGGATGATTTCGGCAACCGGTAATTGTTGACAACCGGAAAATAAAAAAATCGGCAATTTTGGAAAAAAAAATTATATTTTTTATGTAGCACTTCAAAATTCGTTACTAAATGAAAACAATGACAAGAATAAATTCCTGCAACGAATCAATAATTTTCGTTACTTATACGTCCATAAGTAGAATACTCTTACAAGGGAACTCTCCCAACTTAAGGTGGCCATATGACATGTGAATAATTGATCTAGCAAATTGTAATATCGATTTTCCCGAATCGCAGATCGATTGAGCGACGTTTGAAAACGGATTCGTAATCAGCATCGAAAACTGATTCATGTCAACTATTCCCATGTCATATGGCTACCTTAAATTGGGAGAGTTTCCTTGTTAGAGTTGAACAGCGCCACATGATCTTTAAAAAGATGATTTCTCTATTTATTGAGAATCGAGAATATTCTTCCTATTTCTCACTGTCAAATCATGGCCACTCTTACTAGGGAATGGACGGTAATTCGAGTTATGGTATCCATAAAAATAAAAGTTGGCCCACTGCTGATATAATGCCAAATAGTATTTGGTCTGGATCATCATGAATTTTCCGACCTCAGCCGTTCTCAACCATGGACCCGGAATAACTTGTGCACTGGAGACTATACAAAGGCTGACATCCAAAAGTACTGCCCTAGTTGTCCGGGATCTGGATGCCCCGGCGCTCCCCCTCTCGGTGGTGGTGCTGCTACCACTAAGGCGGCTTTTGTCGAAAACAAAAAGTAAGAGTTGCTGTGGTTGTTTTCCTGGAAACGATTGATAGGAATTGTGGCAGTCTATGAAACTTTGGTGACAATTGTAAAACTATGCTAGTGACGTCGGATTTGGCGAGAAACGCTTAAGTTTCATGGATGCGATCCCAGGTCGAAGCCAAAATCATGACCTATGCCTAGTAATGATTCATTTGGAACAATGATTAGATTAACATCTTCTTTCAGTTGTCCAAAGTGGAAAAAGAATGTAACGCTAGCTTTCTGTGTCTCACCAGATATCACTCCAGCGATCAAGAAGGACTACTGCAAGGAAACTTGCAAATATGAGCTTGTAAGTTGATCAAATGAGCAAATTATGTATATACCTGTTGTATTCTTGCTCATCTAAAGCTATTTTTGAACAGAACCAGAGAGAACATAGAGCTTCTGATATTTTTTAAGGAAAAAATCTTTAATCTTTAATCTTTAATCTTTAATCTTCTTTCATCACGATAGTTGATAGGAGAGTTAACACTAACAGTAATAGATAATTACAATTGGTGTTGGTGAAGGTCCACCGCAATTAGAATGATATACTATAAACAAAACTTGTTAAATAGAAGAAAAGGGCCCGTTAAAGTGACACCCCAAGCTAATTTAAATCCCTCCGCTCTGACCACACTCTCTCGCTTTCTTTGTCTACGAGAGAGCATGGCCAGAGCGGAGAGAAAAATTAGCTTGGGGTATTCCTTTATGAATGGTTGCAGGCACCGACGGACGATTGTGTCCTGTACTACTCTAATAAGGAGGGCAAGGAACTCAAAGATCCGATAAAATTCAAGGCCGATGGATCTTTTGCTAAGCCCGGAATGGCCGTTGACGATATAGTATGAAGATTAAAGGGAGCGTAACCTCTCTCAATGGCCTCTTCCTTGTGCACACTCTTTCTCTGTTCTCTAACAACGAGAGAGCGTAGAGCGTTGAATAGACCGTTGACAAAGGTTTCGGTCAATTTAAATCATAGTGAACATGCAAATATACTCATAAAATAATGTATTAGATAAAATATATGTATGATATAATTATTATGGATAAACTAACCATGTTTTTCAGGCCCTTTACATCTACGTTAAGAAGGGAAAGATGCTGACATTGTCAAACTCGACAGGGCAAATGCTGTGAGCCTTATATTTTAAACTTGACAATTTGACATTGAAAAGCATCGCTTTCGTCTAGGTGAAGGTATTTGACGAGCCGCATGACATCAAGTTTGCAGACGTGCGATTCAAAGAAACACACGCACTTGTTGCGAAATAGCTCAGAAAAGACGAACAACTTTGATTCAAATTTGATATTCCAAATATTGGTCACATTTTGCAAAACATTTGCTAACAATAAGAATTGTTTTTTTCCTGAAATGCGGCGCTGTAAAAATTTAGAAGAGGTATTCAAAAGTTATAAATTATCGAATATTAAATATGACGACTTTTAAACTTTACCAGAGCTCAGCAAGGCGATGACAAATTCTTCAAGCTTCCCAACGGAACCACTGACATTAAAACTGCCATATGCGAATGAGCACAATGATTCTCCCGATCGTTTGGATATCTTCGTTTTCCTGTATTCACATTGCGTTGTATGTATCGTACTCTGATATATAAATCATATTTTATTCGATAAGAAGGTGAAAGATTGATGGTCAAAGAAACACATGATCTTAATGACGGAAGGTTACATGAAAAGTGAAATCACAATTGCAAGGATTTAAATAGTTACGCTCAATGCATCGTGAATATCAAGCTTTGTTTTCAAAAAATGTATCAAATTTCACCGGGCTGTATTGTATGTAATTCGTGTTGTGACATATCATCAATAGTCTGATCTACATGCTAATTATAAAGATGTGGCATAAATAATAAAAACATTCCGAAATACTTGTTAATCAATGTTAAAAATTAAGTTGCAGTATACACTATATAAAAATTTCATGGCGTCCGGTTAATTACAAGAAAGTAGTAATCTCCAAAACAACCAAAATAAGAACTCCGCAACTGAATTTTATTTGCGTATTTTTAATATTAAAAAATACCCTTTTTTTGCGATGTAACTTTTAGTTTAATGCAGAAAATATGAAAAATTGCATGTCGTTTTATCACAGCATGAACGGCATGAAACAACCGGCATAGAAGAGAGCTTATTGTTAGTACAATAAAGTGGCGTAGAATGAAAAAGAACCAAGATTTCTGACAATTCTGACGATGTCCGATGTGGCAGAAGGGACTGACAATTTAGACGTGTTCATTGTCATTTCGATAAAGCTGTCTTTTTGCCAAATGTGCAAAGTGTTTATTTGACTTGTGAAATGTTAACCAAATTATAAAGCTTCTTTATTATTTTTATTTTTTACCTATTTTGATCATTATCGATTTCTCTCTGTAAAATGTTCCATATACATCGTTGCGAAATTTGGAATCTGTGAGATATGAGCTTCTGAACTCGCATAAGTTTATTTTTATCTATTTGATCAGCTTATTTCCGATCTGCGCGATTATGAATCAGAAAGATGAATCCTCGATATTGTGGTCACAAAAGTGAACATATAAAATAGGGTTTTGTAGATTAGTATTTAATATGAATGTAAATATAGAATACAAACATACTAATAGACGCCGAACGAATAAAAATTTCTTCTTTCTCTATCCAACGTTTATTAAAAGCGATCATCATATCATGATTTTACCTCTTTTGATCATCATCCATTTCTCTATGTAAAATGTTCCATATAACTAGTATTATCGTCATTGCGAAATTGGGAAACTGTGATGATATGAGCTTCTGAACTCGCATAAGTTTATTCTATCTATTTGATCAGCTGATTCTAGATCGGCAGCGATTATGAATCAGAAAGATGAACCATCGATTTTGTGGTCACAAAAGTGAACTTAAATGAAATAGGGTTTTGTAGATTAGTATTTAATATGAATGTAGTTAAAATTGAGATCCAGTTAAAATTGAGATGCGAAAAGTTAAAATGGGTCTCATAATAATATACTTTATGCGGTGCAAAAGTGAAGTATAATTTCTGATAAAATATTTGATATGTAGTGGAGTACGCATAAATACGATGCTACAGCTTGGGTATCAAAGATAAATTTAAAATAAAATGAAATTCCTACAAAGACGGTAATGAAGCGATGGATTTTCGGAAAGATTTGACAAAAAGACATATTATAATATTATTATTAAGCTGATTCCAAGAGTTGACTACACGATTAGAGATGAAATTATATATCTGATCTTACAACGTGTCTCAAATACGATCTTAAATTGGGGCTTAATTCGGATCTTGTAAATAAGAGATGAATGAGCATAATTCAAAGTAAAACTGAGCAAGCGAAGAGGTCCACAAGGTTGATGTAAGAATGGTTTTGTCAAAAAGAGCTTTCTGAAAAAATAACTGAAAAACCATTGTGAAAATGAGAGAAACGACACAAGTTCCAAGTCTATTGTTTGATATATTTTTCCATTATTTTTCAATTTTGGCAAAATCTGAACTTTTTTTCCGGAATATTTTATGATATGAATTTTCTCTGCGTGCATCTATGAAAATATCACCATACTTAGAGATCAAACTTCAAACCGAATAGTAAACGCTCCGTATCTGCCATTCTCAAAAAGTTTCAGCTGACCAATCATATCCATGAGTTTTGAGCTCTGGATCTTTTCATTTCGCATACTATCTCGTTATTCTCCGTCCTCCATATAGATGTAGGTTGATGTTGAAGTTGATGTTGGTGTTGTATTTTATGATTCGAAAATCAGTATATATAATGAGAGAAATATGAGTGAGCATCATTCAAGAGGAAGAATGAGTCGAATCATTCAGAGTATTCTCTGTTTCTCGGTTGTGGTTGGACTGGGACATGCTGCATGTGCCGCGAAAGATGACGAAAAGTTAGTTTTTCTCTTTTATTTTCAATGCCTCCAAGTTAAATTTACTCTATCCCGTCCCAAATCCCGTTCCTCCGTACACCAAGGCGTATGTCACGGAGTTAGGACGCCCTACGATGCGAGTTAAAAATACCCTAACCTTTGGCCGTATACAAGAACAACGGGGAAACCCTTTTTCGGGAAAATGTGACGTCATTAGCGTAGGCGGCGGCGTTTTCCAAAAACCCTCCGCCTACGCTAATGACGTCTCATTTTCCCGGAAACGGTTCTTATAAACGGCCACGGGATAAATGTGTTTCAGTTGTCCATATTGGAAGAAGAATAACTTCTGTACTGGAGACTATACAAAGGAATACATCCAAAAAACCTGTCCCAGTTGCCCCGGATCTGGATGCCCCGGCGCTCCCCCTCTCGGTGGTGCAACCACTAAGACGGCTTTTGTCGAAAACAAAAAGTAAGAGTTACTGTGTATTCTTGGAAAAGATTGATAGGAATTGTGGCAAACTATGAATCTTTGACGTCACTTGCCTAGGTTGGCGCAATTGTCAAAACTCCTTGCTATGCTATTCCTTGCTAGCGCATTTGGCGACAAACGCTTTGTCAAGTATCATGGATGCGATCCAAGGTGGAAGTCAATATCATGGCCTACCTGGGACTTATCTGGGCCATAGTTTTAATGACTGATCTGTGTATTTCCAACAATGATTAGATTAACATGTTCTTTCAGTTGTCCAACGTGGAAAAAGAATGCAACGCTAGCTTTCTGTGTCTCACCAGATATCACTCCAGCGATCAAGAAGGACTACTGCAAGGAAACTTGCAAGTATGAGCTTGTAAGTTGATCAAACGAGCAAGTTATGGGCATACCTGTTGCATTCTTGTCCTTCAAAGCTATTCTTGAACAGAACAAAAGAGAACATATAGATTCTGAAAATTTTAAAGGAAAAGACAATACAAATCTCCTGCAAAGTGATTGGCATTGCCTTATTTCCGAAATACTCTTCGCTTTACAGGAGAAAGCGTTGATCTGTAATCTTTAATCTTTAATCTTTAATCTTTAATCAATCTCTAATCTTTAATCTTTGATTTTTAATCTTTAATCTTTAATCTTTAATCTTTAATTTTTAATCTTTAATCTTTAATCTTTAATCTTTAATCTTTAATCTTTAATCTTTAATCTTTAATCTTTAATTCTTAATCTTTAATCTTTAATCTTTAATTCTTAATCTTTAATCTTTAATTTTTAATCTTTAATCTTTAATCTTTAATCTTTAATTCTTAATCTTTAATCTTGAACACTAATGGACAATGAGAATTACTGTCGATGAGGGTCCATCGCAATGAGAATGATATATTTTAAACAAAAAAAAAATAAAAAATAAAAAATTGAAGAAAAGGGAGCGCTAACTATAAGAATGTTTACAGGCGCCGACGGACGACTGTGTCCTGTACTACTCTGATAATCAGGGCAAGGAACTCAAAGATCCGAAAACATTCAAGGCTGATGGGAAAGATACTGCCACCGGACTGGCTGCAACAGATATAGTACTAAAATATAATTTAATCCTAATATACATGCAAATGTACTCAGAAAATTACTTTTTAGTTAAAATTTGTATATGCAATATAGAACAATTTATTATAGCCGGACTAACCATCTTGTATTTCAGGCCTTTTACGTCTACGTTAAGAAGGGAAAGGTGCTAACCTTGTCGAACTCCGAACCAAAAGCAATAAAGTGAGCATTATACAGGGCAATTTGGCATTGATAAGGATGAAGTCACTAGCGTCGGGGGATGATTTTTTGACAAACCGCATGCGCATGACGTCATGACGTCTACTTGCGATTTGCCAAGCCGAAGCTCACTTGCCGCGTGATATCTCAGAAAAAGACGAACAATTTAAATTCAATTTGGATATTCCATATATTGCTCTCATTTTGCAAAACTGTTGCTAAGCATCGTTTTTCTTTGAAATATGATGCTGTAAAAATATAGAAAAGGTAGTCAAGTTTTAAAACATTGAATTTAATATAATGTCTAAAACACTTTACCAGAGTGATTGACGGTGAGGACAAATTCGTCAAGCTTGACAAGGATACCAAAGACGTTAAGACAGCCAAATGCCAAACAATATAATGATTCTGCCAATCGTTTCGATATCTTCGTTTTCCTTTATGCACGTTACTTTGTATGTGTCGTACTCTGATATAAATAAATCGTATTTTATTCGATAAGAACATGAAAGTTCGATGGAAATTTTTGTACTATGCCTCACACCAAACACTGTTTAAAGGTACACCTCTAGATAGCTTGAAGATGCGGAACTTCTTTGATTTCTGGCCCACCACCCTCGTTCACCCCCCCCCCCCCTCTCCATTTCGATCTTTTCGATCGAATGAGGATTCGTCCTCCTCAATGGGGGGGGGGGGGCGATGTCCACGGGGGCGAAATGCTCCCCGAGCTCTCCTCAAGATGGGAGAGCTCTGGACTGAACTGGAGAAAAAGAATCGAATGCTTTTATAGAGGAATGGAGTGATATGGAAATAAAGTTGGATTAGAATGAGAGAGTATGAGAAAAGAGGAGAAAAAAGGCTTTATTATATATTAGTTGAAATTAATTTGTTTTCTGTACGCGGCGACTGTCTGTGAACATACGACAGATTCAGTGGGAAAGTGGGATGCAGTGGCTTTATCACAGAAGGTAAAAGAGGCGTAATAGCTAATAATTGAATGGGGAGCTCATCAAAAGCCGGAATCGTCACCGAGAACGCTGAAAATTACACACATATATGGTATGAAATATAGACAAAGTCATATTTATTTCCGACTTTTCTATTTTTTCCATGACCGGTCCTAGTCCGGGATTATTTCGGCAACCGGTAATTACTGACTACCGGAAAATTAAAAAAATCGGCAATTTCGGCAATTTTTGGAAAAAAATTATATTTTTTATGTAGCACTTCGAAAATCGTTACTAAATGAAAACAATGACAAGAATAAATTCCTACAACAAATGAAATCAATAATTTCAGAAATCATGACGACGCTTGAGATAAACGGATACGATGCCTTCGTGACATTGCTAGTCTTTTACGTATACAATTCTAGTATTAACTTAGCGAAATCTCAATCATTTTTAATTATTCACTCTTTAACCTTATTAAGTTCTTCTTCTTTCCTTTGAAAAAAATCGTATTATTGAAAACTGTCCTGTGTGGGTCATCCTACTGATGAGGCCCACCCCACACGGGCCGGTCCAGTGTCTAGGACCAGGGCCGAAACACTGGATCGAATTTGATTATAGATACACTAGTCATTGGATTTCTTCCTGAAATGAAAAGATTCTGAGAAAGCTTGATAAGGCTTGCTCTTTTCCTCTCATTTTTGTCATTGGACGCCTGGCCGAGTTTTGTACAAGTTTTGCCGGACGCATGTACAAACCGGGATGCACAGTATCCTTGATATCGCAATAAATCAAAATTCTTTCTATTCACAGTGACAACCAGCTCAACTTCAATACTTATTAATAAATTGATGTATATGTGTCTGTGCGTTTGTAACAAAGTACTGAAAAATCGACAACAAAAAGAATTAAAAATGCTACATCTTTCTATGCAATACAAAAGGAATTATTTCTGCGAGATTATTTTTAAGAGAGAAACTATCGATCGATAAGAGTAGCATTTCCACAATGTTTGTTCAATTGCAAGTGGGCGTATGAAAGATTTATCTCCGGCAGAAATGATGTTTGAAGCTACTGCAAAATGAAAATGCGCGCAAAGAACCCCAATCAATAAAAGTGCTGACAGGACCCCCAACGATTACTTGATATCATATAAAAGCTTAATATTCACGATACTCACTCTTTGAAGAATAGAAAGAGACACAGAATGGTGCAAAAATTCGTTTCAATAATAATCAATTCGCGATCGGCGGTTCTAATCGGATTCGTTTCAAGATTATATCGTCTATTCTCTCATTTCCACAATTAAGATTTTATATGAATTGTTGCTAATTAGTCGATGTCACTACGACGGCTATAAAATAAATTTTCTAGAACCATTTCAACTGAATCGTAATTTTCTAAATTATGATTCCAAATCCATCGATCTCCGTAATGAGGAAAGAATATTATTTTTTTCTTTATCTATTTAACGTTTACTGAAAGTGAAGATGATACTACGATGGAAAAGGGAGACGAGTTATGGAATTGTTCTGCCTATGGTTGCACTTTATATTTTGTCAACGTGCGTATGCACGAAACGAAACACGTGAATATGACGAGCGAAAATTGTGTGAAGTATGGCGTCAACTGTTGCAATGCAACCCATGATGAATAAACCCCGACTCATTCCCATCTGAGCAATGCCTGATATGATAAATAATTGTAAATTGTAAATTGTAAGTGTGATTTATTGGGGATGGCACAGGGTGAGATATCTCAAGGGTGGAAAGGTGGGGATATCATGCTTTTAACCCCGCCTTTCCACCCTTTTTGAACATTTTCTCTCTCTGCAAAATGGTCCATATAATAATAAAATAATTATCTTCATTGCGAAATTCGGAAACTGTGAGATATTATGTGCTTTATCGAGCATCAGCTCACATTCATTTTATCTATTTGATCAACTGATTCTCGATCATATTCAGAGGAACCGTCGATGATCGATCAATTTTGAAAATTTTGTAAAAATTGGTTTTATAGATTAGTATTTAATATGGATGAAGCCAAGTTCAAACTGAGCTGCTAAAAAGATCTGATCTTAAATCGGGTCTTAGCAAAAAGTAAGGACTGAACAATCATAATTCAAAGTACACCAGAACAAGCGAAGAGTTCATGTAGGGCCATGTGGCTCAAGCAAGACACTGTATTGAAGACAGTTAAGGTAACGTTACTTAGTTATTCAAGACACACGAAGTTCTGCAGGAGATCACTGCTAGGAATGATTCAAGGCCAATTCAGTCCGGAGGGCTTAATGTCTTCTTCGTACTTTACCGCGTGATTTAGTCACTAAAAATTTCCCTTTCGAGCACCTTGGGGGGGACGGAGGAGGTGTCACGACCGGGAATCGAGTTCGTAGGAGATGGAATGACTGGGCACGAAATTTAACACTACACCACTTCGCAACTATTTTTCTCGTCATTTTGAATTTTGATCTTTTCCGAAATATTTTACGATTTGAATTTTCTCTGCTTGTATGTATACCCTCACATGAATGAAAATATCATCATCGTTAGAGATCAGCCTTCAAATCAAACAGCGAACGCGCCATATCTCCCATTTTCGAGAAGTTTCACGTATCTGAACGAAGCTGATCAATCATATCGTTCCTTGAGCTCTGGATCTCTTCATTTCCCACACTATCTCGTCATTCTACTTCCTCCATATTCATTGTGAAAGTGATGATGGTGTTCGATTTTCGCAAATATAGCTTGAAAAACTGGGTATATAATGAGGGAAAGATGAGAGAACATCATTCCAGAAGAAGAATGAGTCGAATCATTCAGAGTATTCTCTGTTTCTCAGCTGTGGTTGGACTGGGACATGCTGCATGTGCCGCGAGCGATCACGCAAAGTGAGTTTTTCTCTTTTTTTTCTTTTCTATGCGGCAAGTTAAACTGACTCTATCCGCTAAGGTTGGATGGAAGTTAGATGAACACCCAGAGCTAATTTTACTCTCCGCTTTGGGATCGCTCTCTCGTGAGCAAAGAAAGCGAAAGAGCATTGCCAGAGGGGAGAATTTCAAATTTTCTGGGGGTGTGCATTTAAGGAGTTAAGCAGGCATTCCAATAGATACAATAGTTTGTCCACATTCCCATCCGACATTTCTACGTTACACCAACAACCCCTGGCGTACTCCACTGGGTTGAGACGACCTACGTCGCGAGTTAAAAAATACCGTAACATGGATAAACGAAATGATATGCGTTTCAGTTGTGCTGCGTGGAAGAAGAATAACTTCTGCACTGGAGCCTATACAAAGGAGCAGATTCAGCAATACTGCCCGAGTTGCGCCGGTTCCGGATGTCCCGGTGCTGCTCCCGCCCCCGGTGGTGGAGGATCGTCGGGTACTGCAACCACCAAGGCGGCTTTTGTCGAAAACAAAAAGTAAGAGTACGATTATATGTATCCATGCACTGTTGTAAGCTGTGAATCGTAACGTCACTTGCATAGGCCTTTGGCAAAAATCGTCCCCTATGCTAGTGATGTCACATTTGGCTACAGACTATTTGTCAAGTCTTATGGCGACGCCTCAAGGAGGAAGTCGAAATCATGACCTATGTCTATCTCGGTCATAATTTAATCACTGAGCTGTCCATTTTGTACAATAATTTCTGCTCCTCTTTCAGTTGCGCTAAGTGGAAAATCAATGTGGCACTATCTTTCTGTGTCTCACCCGATATCACTCCTGATATGAAGAAGGACTACTGCAAGGAAACTTGCAAATATGAGCTTGTAAGTTGATAATTCAATAAGTTATGTATATGATTTCATTGCAATTAAACGTGATTACTCTTCCTCTTCAATCCCCACATTTTTCTCGCACACAAGGGAAGTTATCTCCATGTTCTTTTCGCTGCATTTGAAAAGGACAACACGACCATAGAGCGTTGATCTTATTCTTAATCTTTAATCTTTAATCTTTAATCTTTTTTATTTTATTTATTTATTTTTGTTTTTCCACCAGTTAAAACATGAATAATTAGAGAAAAGGCAACGATAAGGGAGTGATGGAGTTCCCTCGCTTTAAAGATGGAGGTTCACGAATGTCTATGCAAATACATATGTAGCATATCTATTATGCAAGGGACAAGTGATATGCAAGAAATTAGCGACCATTCATCAATCCCGTAGCGCAGTGGTAAAAGCGCTGTCTAGAAAGCGTAACGTCGCGGGTTCGAAACCTATTGCTGAACTTTCCTATTTTCAAAATTTCGCGCCTTTGCCTGTACATCAAGCATGATTCATTCATGATTCTTGCGATCAATAAGCTAAAATAATTTATGTATGTTATTGACCGTATAAAATACACTTGTTTATTTGGAACGAGAGTAGCCAACCACTCCCACAAGCGACTTTCTTGTTTTGCATGGTTCAGAAACTATGTCGATCTCTTTTATATATAATATAGAGCGCGGCGAAGGTCAGCCGGGTTAGAGAGAGGCAGCGGAGAGACAATCGAGGGGCGGGGCGAGATGTAGAAGGCTACATCTCGCTCGCCTCTCGATTGTGACTTCCGTTCGTTAGCACCATTTGTCATTTTCTTATGCAAGTACATTTTATAAGCACAATATGTAGAATAACTTTTGCTATCTTTCTGTCTTTACAGTTTATTCACGAAAATATACTCGGACTCCACCTTTAAGCAATTTCGGTTGGGGAGTGGCAGCTTAAATTGAATAATGAATAATCTTTGATCTTTGATCTTTGATCTTTAGTCTTTTTTCATCGCGATAATTGATAGACAGGAAATTAACAATTCTAGAATATGACAATTGCTGTTGATGAAGGTTCGAAATTGATGTATTTTGAGCAAATTTGTTGACTTGAAGAAAGGTGCCACGTAAGTTTTAAAATCGAAATAGAACTTAATAAACGGGTTCAGTGTACTATTTACATATATGTTTTACATTTGAATAGTTTCCGGACACTTTATATACGGTAGTTATTGTGTTTTTTTTAAAAGTTAAGATGTTAACAGGCGCCGACGGACGATTGTGTCTTATACTACTCTCATAAGGATGGCAAAGAACTCAAAGCGGAACCGAAAAAGTTCAAGGTCGATCCTGCTGAGGCTGACTCCGGAATAGCTGCTGAAGACCAAGTATTACAATTGATTTAAATCATAATAAATATAAAATTATATATTAGTCAAAATATATGTGCAATATAGGACAATTTTTTAGGTGCTTTTCGTTTACGTTGCGACGGGAAAGAAGCTAACATTGTCGGACGCCACTCCAGATACAATCGGGTGAGCCATATACATGAAATGTGACAATTTTGCCTTGATAAGCATGATGTCACTAGCGTCAGGGGAAGAATTTTAACATGCCGTATGCGCATATGCAGTTTGTATGCGTTCATGAACAGAAGCGCATGCTACATACATCTCATAAGCGAAATTTTGCAACTTTGATCCAATTTGGATATTCCGAATATGGGTATCATTTTCTCATCTCAACATGTGCGACAACACAACGCAACACTGAAATGTTGCATTGTAAAAATTTAGATAAGACATTCAGAAGTTAATATTTTGAATTTGATATGATGACTAAAAAAAACTTTTCCAGAGCTCCTGTAACCGGTGAAGCAAAATTCGTCAAGCTTGACCCTCCAGCCACTGGCGTTGCAAAAGTCAAATGCGAATGATTCTTCCAATCGTTTCGATATCTATGTTTGTCTCGTAATCTGAAATAAATCACATTTTATATTCGATAAGAACGTGAAAGTTCGATGGCAATAATGACAGTTTTATGATACCTGCACACAACACAGTTTAAAGGCACACCTCGAGATAGTTTGAAATGCTCTGAACTGGCAATGCGCTCCCGCTTTCTTGCTACGAGAGAGTATTGCCAGAGTTAACTTAGCTTGGCTGTGCGCTTAACGAACTCAACGAACAAACTTGCGCTCTCCAAATTGTTCAGAAATATTTTGTCTCAAAATAGCAAAAAAAGAAATGAAACCCAAGACCTGAAGTAGAAATGAGTGACTATGTGAAAAAAGAACACAACAATCCAACCTTGTCGAGTTTTGTTTTGAGAAAGAATGTATTTGTTTCCTCTGCGTTTGAATATTGTTCGATTCTCAAAATCATAATGGTGAGTGTCGTTGATATCAAGTAGTTTTTATAACAATCCATCCTGGAACTTTAAAAAAATAAAATTCCTTAAATTAAAACACCAATCACCCGGGGCAGAAAATGCATGGCGCACGCATGCTGTTTTCATAAAGCACATTAGCTTATAATGTTATCTACTTTTGTATTTAAAAGGACTGAAACCTTTGTCAACGGTCTCTTCAACGGTCTACGATCTCTCGTTCATATGTTAGAGAACAGAGAAATAGTGTGCACAAGGAAGAGGCCATTGAGAGAGGTCACTCACCCTTTAAAGGTGGAGGCCCGCGAATGTTCATGTAAATCTCTTGCATATCGCTTGCGCAAGTGTCAAGTGATATGCAAGAAAATAGCGCCCTTAGCGCAGTGGTAACTTTTCGGACTAGATAGCGCACGGTCGCGGGTTCGAATCCTATTGCCGATCTTTCCTATTTTCAAACTTTCGCGCCTTTCCCTGCGATTGTATGCGTGATTCATTCATGATTCTAGCGATCAATAAGCTGAGTTTGCATGAAATAAATATGCTACGGTGTGTACAATAACTTTTGCCAACATTCTGTCTTCACAGTTTGTTCACGAAAATATTCGCGGGAGTCCACCTTTAATATGCATGCAAACGCTATACATATTTGTACAAGATCGCCTAGTTCCATATTTTTTTATTTATTGATTTTCACTTTCACCTCCATCTGTTTATTGTTAAAGATAAACAATAAATATAAAAATAAGAGAACAACTTTGCAGTTTGATTCTCTCGTATGCTGTGATATCTTATTGTGTGTATCTTTCCCTATCTTATTCTTCTTGTTCTTAGCGCGAAGCTCTCTCACGCCGCGCCCGAGTATCGTGATTTTTTTGGCACCTGAAGCATGTAAAAACACGAACTTTGATAAGTGATTTCACAATTATAATAATACATGGTGCAAAAAGAGAAATATGATTTTTCCTTTTTGCGGTATTACATTTGCCGGTTGTGACCCAGTCGCAACGATGGAGAGGTCCACGTAAACTTTACAGTGTAAATTTCGAACGAAACTTTACCATAAATGTGAGATTAATAAAATGTATACTCCATGTATACCAAAACCCCTTTCGAAATTTACATTCAGCAAAGTTTTCGTGTATGAATCCGTTCTCACGTCGGATGCACGTAAGGGAAATGTAACACTGCATTAGAAAAATAATTACTCATACCTCTTCTGTATGCAGCTTCTGCAGTGATAATCTTGTGCCATATCGGTCAACGTGCTATTTAATAATATAATATAATAATAATATTTTATTCCTTCAAATGAACGCATCGGGGATGGGCAATATCTGTTAGATAAGTCTTTTGAAGGATGTCCGTCGCCAAGGTGAATCGGTGAAATATTGGGGAGGGGGGTTGGAGGAAGAGACAGTAGGAATCTAAACCTATTCAGAATATAAATGAAAATGTGCCTCAGTGACAAAAACTGTTGGCGACGCCTGCACAATATCATCAGGGAGATTATTTCAAATATCAATATTTCGTGAGTTCAAGGGTTGAATGGGCAGAGGTTGATATTTTGAAGGGTATTATGATTCTCAACGAATTGCCGTTTCTCGGATGCAAAGAGGGTACAACTTTAAAGAGGAAAGAGCAATTGTAAATACTCATAATTTTTATGGATTGAATTATGTAGGAAAAGTAAACCTGTTATCGCGTGTCTATGTTCGAGTGTAATTAAATCTAGGAAATGAACACGATTGAGATACGTATAATAAGGAATAGAACAACGATTGAACAGTCTTCAAGTAAAATCTCTTTGAACAGATTCAATCTCTTTAGTTAATCAAGATCTTTTAGAATTCCAAACAACTGAACCATAGCTAAGAATAGGAAATATGAAAGACGTCTAACAATAAACGTTTTTGTAGACATCAATTTCGCGACTACGGAAAGTTCTAAATATAATATTAATTTTTGATCTAGCTTTACGAACAGCTTTATTGATATGGGATTTGAAACATAAATTAGGGGACATTAATATAAACAAATCCTTTACCCATCGGAACAAGAAAGCTTAAACCCTTTTAAGAAATAGTTACTAATGATTCTTTTCGAGGTTCCCAATCTTTAATTCCGATAAGCACGGCAAATTACTCATGAGAAAAAGATTCTCAAGCAAGGCACACCGAGCTAATTTGAACTTCTCCGGTCTGGCCACACTCCCTCGCTTTTTGTCCACGAAAGAGTGTAGCTAGATCGGAAAGTGAAATTTGTTCGGGGCGTGACTTTAAATTATATTTACCTGCGTAATGTATGTGTGCCATTAAAAATCACATTGCGTACGGTAATTAATTCGAGTTCAGCACGGGTGAATGAAGAACAGCCCTCACTTCATATATTATTTTATATGATATGAATAAATTGATAAATTGAATCTACGATTGCCTTATCGAATCAAAATCTAATCCGATTCTAGGACGCACGTGCTCACAACTCAACCGAGCTGTAATGTATGTATATTGGCACAATAATAGAGATAACAAAACAATTTTTTTTAATATCGTAAGTTGGGATCGAATATGCTCAATTTTGGGAAGATACGATTGAATCATTCACCAACAATCTGGAGTTTTTTAGAAAACTCCAGATTGTTGGTTTTTTTTATTTTATTTTTATTTTTAGATTAGTGGGTGAACAGATTGATTGAGCGTTCATGGATCTATAGTAGGGTGGCGAGAATCAGTCACTAGTCACTAGTCCTAGTGACAGTCTCACTCTACTCAACCGAGAGAGGCACATTTACGACCTCTCGCGCGACGGTTAGTAGTGATGAGGTCATCAAAACATTAGTGAGTAATTTTAGCTACTCTTTTTCTACTCCTTTTGGGTTTTCTCGGCTATAAGTAATCGAAATTTGCAAATCTGACTATTTTTGGAATCTACAAGCAAAGGTCTATTCAACTAGGCCTAAAATTGACTGTCAAAGATAACTTATAAATTTCGTCGAATTCTCATGTTATGCATTCCAGCAGTTCCGATAAGACGGGTAGGAAGACTATTATAATATCATTTATGATTATCATGTTATTAAAGTCATTCGATCCACAATTAAAACTCTTCCTTGTCGTCATTTAACCTCTTGCATAGTGATAGACTCCGCCCACAATCGTCATAAACAACCAAGCGGCGTCTCTAATCTTCTTTGACATCCAATTTTAAGCTTGTTGGATAGCCTTGTAGATTCCAAAAATATATAGATTTGCACATTTTGATTACTTAGAGCCGAGAAAAACAAAAAGAGTAGAAAAAGAGTAATTTTGCTACTCAACCGTAACCCCAACGCACGGCTGCCACAGGGGACAGAAGAGTAGCAGAGAGATTGGAAAAGATTACGCACTAGTCGGAGAGAGAGAATAATTAGTGACTAGTGACTGGTTCTCGCCACCCTAATCTATACAGATTGCTCATGACCTGAAAGATGCTATTTATCAAGCATTATCAATTATTGAGCGTATAAAAATCACTTGTTTTCTTTGCCGCATGACTATTTCTTGTTTTTCATAGTTCAGAAACTCGAACGATCTCTTTTACAAAATAAAATTGGAGCACGATATCACGTTTGAACTTAATCTCTTTTGAATTTTCGAATACGAGAGTATTCTATTTTGTGGCAGGAACCTCTTAAAATAGAGTACAGCGGTGACAAGCAACTATTATACCAGAAAACAGATAGTGTGATCGTAGAGAGAACACTACGGCGAGAGGGAAGTGAACTCAAGTAATACTTCATGAAAAATATGTCAGAGATATATAAAGTACTTTTGCGTGGAATCTCTCTAAGCAGGCGGACTTATTATTACTGATTTGCAACCAATATATGTAGACTAAAATGTCATGGGGAAAATGTTTTCGACACTTTCTTTGTAATGTGGTGTTACATTTTCAAAAAGTGCGCACGACGTAACCCCCGCCGTAACGACGGAGGCGCGGCGGAGGGGGTTACGGCGTGCGTACGTTTTGAAAATGTAACACCACATAAGAAAACGATGAAGCTACGGCCAAAGTGTGAAAATCGAGATCTCGAAAAATGGATTTCAACATATAAAACGGGTCAAACTAATTTGTCCGAGACGCAGAGCGAGTTTGGCCAAACAGACCATGCAGGGCATGCATTATTGTTAGGAAATGGTAGCTTGAGTACATTTTTAGAAAAATCTCTCTATTCTAACAACATTCTGTCCAAAATATTCCGTATTATAAATTTCTTTTAATAATTGTATTTCTTTCGCTATTTGAAGCTGTTTAAATTTGAATTTGAAGAATTTGAATTTTAAGCAATTTGAAGCTATGTAATTTCATTTTTTTTTATTACTATGTACTTTCTTTATGTTATTTCTTTTTCGTATTGTATTGTACAAACGAAATATTTTACATCACAAATTTATCGCAGTTATTAGCACAATTCACTCAATTATGTGGGTCACTCGTTCTGCAATTCGACGATAGGATTGGCAGGATTCGCATTGACATGGTACAACAACACAAGATATGTTCCAGTACCTCCCACTGAGACTGACTGACGTTGTTCAGATCCTGCAAATATGTTTTTGTAAAACATCATTCACTACGGTATAAGCTACCTTATCTCCGTTAATGATCACAATTCAGGAAGGTCATCGATAGATGTGATTGATTGTGTAGTATTGCTTGAATCCATGAGCTGTAGCTTCCTGCCTAGCGCAGAGACATGATGATTACCCATTACGAATTTCTCTGCCCTCAGCATCCTAGAATGTAAACTCAACGTAAATTTGGTGAGGGCGCTATTACGAGATTTCAGACTCTAAAATCTCGTAATTTTTTCATTCCTCTCTCTCAGATGGAGGGATGCGGTCGCTATTACGAGATTTCAGACTCTAAAATCTCGTAATTTTTTCATTCCTCTCTCTCAGATGGAGGGGTGCGGTCGCTATTACGAGATTTCAGACTCTAAAATCTCGTAATTTTTTCATTCCTCTCTCTCAGATGGAGGGATGCGGTCGCTATTACGAGATTTCAGACTCTAAAATCTCGTAATTTTTTCATTCCTCTCTCTCAGATGGAGGGGTGCGGTCGCTATTACGAGATTTTAGACTCTGAAATCTCGTAATTTTGTTCAAACCTCTCTCAGGTGCGGTCGCTATTACGAAATTCGAAGTTCGAATTGAAGTTCGGATTCACGACGATTCACGACGGATCCGCTTGCTGCCCACTACAATGCCTTGCGCATTTTAACAAGTTAGTCGATTGTCGATTGTCAAACTCTGTAACTGTAAATGAGTAGGGAGAAAGCAGAAAATTACAAACCGTATTGCCCTGCTTTCTTCTCAGCACAGCAGTTGATGATGCTCATTAAAGAAATATTTCTTTCTTCGTAGACAATTGTATTATTTCCAACATGAAACAATACCGATTTGCAGATGAAATCGACAAGAAAAACTAACTTGTTAAAATGCGCAAGGCATTGTACTGGGCAGCAAGCGGATCCATCGTGAATCGTCTTGAATCCGAACTTCAATTCGAACTTCGAACTTCGTAATATCGACCGCACCTGAGAGAGAGGTATGAACAAAATTACGAGATTTCAGAGTCTAAAATCTCGTAATAGCGACCGCACCGCTCCATCTGAGAGATAGAAATGAACAAAATTACGAGATTTTAGAGTCTGAAATCTCGTAATAGCGACCGCACCCCTCCATCTGAGAGAGAGAGAGGAATGAACAACATTACGAGATTTTAGAGTCTGAAATCTCGTAATAGCGACCGCACCCCTCCATCTGAGAGAGAGAGGAATGAACAAAATTACAAGATTTTAGAGTCTGAAATCTCGTAATCTAGGATTTTCGGATCAAACATCAAACAACTACCTGCGAGTGGTATGTTTTCATAATTTTGAAATAAATAAAATTCCATTTGCAGAAAATTGGCAAACAAGTTGAAGCAAAGGAATTAAAAGCACGGGGCAAATCATCGCTGGACGACTTCTAATCCAATCGAAGAAGTCAAGAAAGCGAAAAATAACTGAGAAAGAATAATAATATACGATAAAATTTTATTCATGAATATTAGTCGAAGAAGCATTGAAAAGATCAACCATACAGAACACACAGAAAAAAACAACTTTTTAAAATGGGGATAAAATGGGGATACAATACGAAAAAGAAATAACATTAAGAAAGTGAATTATAATAAGAAAAAATTAAATCAGCTTCAAATTACGAAAGAAATACAAATAAAATAAAATGAAATAATAAGAGATAAAATGTGTTTCCCATTACATAAAATTAGGGACATTTGCTTACTTTTTGAATAGATCGAAAAGTCTGTATATAGAGGTTGGGCACGTATGAGTTTGGCCAAACTCACTCTGCGTCTCGGACAAATTAGTTTGACCCGTTTTATATACATTCAATAAATAGTGTTTCCTAACAAATGCAAATAGAATAATCGCCATTACGGAAATTTTTCTTCACTGTGGATTTATTTCCGTATGGACAATGAGATCATTGACGCTACAGCAGAGAAACCGATGAATCAGAGAAAGAAGCTGACAGGTGGGATAAACAATTCAAGTGTAGACAAAGCTCATCCGTCTCTTCATCGACCAGTGCTCTCTCGTCGTCAGAGAAGTGAGAAATAGTATGTGATATGGAGAGACCGTTGACTCAGGCTTTATCCATATTTTTTTGTTGGATTTCGCACATCCATCAGTAGACTAGAATGCACAGTGTGATAAAGAGACCTATTGTTCCCCCATCCTAGCTTCCTCCTCGGAGGTACTGTCACTAGCTGATCAAGCATAATGTCTCATGATCGTCGCCTATTTAACGCCTGCGTGAGTGAGACGAATACAGTTCTCACCATGAGTCCTATCTTCTCATCTCTTCTCTGTCTCTCAGCTCTCATCGGAACCGCGAGCGCTGCCTGTGCTCCCGCCGATCATAAGAAGTATGTTTGACTTTTTTAGTCGGGAATAATCGTTAGAACGGTTTCTATGGCTCTGGAATTTACTATGATCGTGTGCCCACTTTTTACGAGCATTTTATATGAGAATGAATGGCACTGGGTCGGATGAGAACCGATGAATAACAACCAGCTGTATGATAGCCATTTAAATACTTTGTCTCTATTCATTAGTACTTGTCTCTAATATGCAAACGGTTATCATCCAGTCGGTTTTTATTCATCGGTTCTCGTCCGACCCAGTACCGAATGAATGAATTTCAGATGTGCTGCGTGGAAGAGTAATAACTTCTGTTCTGGATCCTATCCAAAGGATATCATTCAACAATACTGCCCGAGTTGTGCCGGTTCCGGATGTCCCGGTGCGGCTCCTCTGCCCGGCGCTAAAACTACTAAAAAGTCCGATTCCTCGGCCACAACCAAGGCTGGATCTGCCCCTGTTGAGAACAAAAAGTGAGCAATTTGAACAAGCATACTAGAAAAGAAGATTAATTTGTGCTTCAAAGGGCAATGAGGTTTTTTTGTGCCATAGAACTCACGCTCAATATATTTCCATAGTGGTTCATGAATAGATACTTCCAAGTGACACCCGAGCTTATCTCTTTACTCATATCTGTTTCAGTTGCGCCAAGTGGGCCAAGAATGTGACTCAGTCTTTCTGTGCTTCCGATACGATCACTGCTGACATGAAGAAGAAATACTGCAGTGAAACTTGCAAATACGAACTTGTGAGTTGGTTTTTGCTCTAATTTGCGAAGAAAATAAACTCAGAAAACGCCACTGCGATTCAAATCTGATCATTCAAACCATTAGAAATGAGTTCTCATCAGCAAAGTTGATTTTCATCGCGCTAGGGTCGAATTTATGGGGTTCAGAGGCTAGTCCAAAGTCATGGCTAATATGCCACGTCTACATGTTTCCATATTCGTTAAACTTTTTGATAGCAACTCTTATTGCTTGGACCGCAACGCACCAATTAGACGCGCTGCGGCTTGCCCATCTATGGATATCTAACTTACTATCTAATTTGTCGTATCTAACTTACTGGATACACCTCACTCAGTTTGAAATAGTCTTCGCGCCCTTCAAAGGGAACGTTGAACTACACCATTCATGAACAACGCTCTTGCTTCTCTCGCGCCCTATTTAACTCCCTTCTCCACATTACTCTCGCTACGTTCATTGTCGGTTTCAAACTATCTAGCGTGGACAAAACATTTTTAAATTTAATTTTTTAATTTTATTTTAAATGTTCCACTTTTTGAGGCTCCCACTGACAAATGTGTGTGGTACTACACATCCGATGGAAAGACACTCGCCGACAAGAAGGTTTCCGGGGCTACTACTATCGTCGACCCCTCTGGAATGGCCACTACAGACGTGGTAGGTCATCCACAGTTTCATTATATCTACGTTGAGAGCAATATTTTTGTTTTTTTCCTCCCCCCACACACACACCATGTGCCGGGAAATTTCGTTCACATAATCATTCTTAATCGCTCTTCAGGTCAGATTCGCATGGGCGGCGACCGGATGCAAACTTGAATTTTATAAAGTGGTAGGAGCACCGGAGAGGTCTGGAGAGTAAGTTTTCCCTTGTTTAATGAACGTTCTGGGCGTTGAAGAGAAACGATATCTGTCAAAAATCTCCGCACGAATTCAGCGATCTCATCCTCTAATGTGGTGTTAAAATCTTGGAAAATTAAATGGAAAAATGAAAAGTAGTGTTAATTTTGTGATTGTAAAAGTAGTTGGAAAATTAGCATAGATTCGTAATTGACAATCTTTTACAATAAAAACCCTTTACGCGAGTGTTGCATTACTACTTTTTACAAAAACACTACTTTTCAATTTTCCATCTATATTCCAGGATTTTAACACCATATTAGTAAATAAAAAAAAAATAGACAGTAAAATAAACAGACCGTTGATAATCTGCCTTTGAATGCTCACCCAAGTTAATTTTACTCTCCGCTCTGGCAACGCTCTCTCGTATACAAAGAAAGCGAGAGAGCATTGTCAGAGCGGGGAGATTTAAATTAGCTCGTGATGTGCATTTAGACTGGAGACTGTAAGAAACTGACACTAGACACCCTAATTTCTTTTCAGTGATATTGTGGGCGCTGATAAATTTGTGGCCGTCACCGGTCTTACTCCAGAAGCCGCCGGAGTGAGATGCAAATGCGCATAAAGACCCATCCAATTTTGTATTTATTTATTTTATCTTCACGGTACATAAACATTGTAAATACCAATCCATTTTATTGCCGCTATTTTCACCGATAAAATAGTTACAAATACCGCTATTGTACTATTCAGAGGTTATTCATTTGAATAAAAAATCGAACGTTTCATCAATAAATCTGGCAATGAGCATTTCAATAATCATCTGCGCATGAATAAATTTGCAGGGCAATGGTTAAAAAATTCGCGGTCTTTGTATTGAACTTTTTTGATGGAAAATTTTTCGGACAGTAATAGCGACGTGAGAAAAAACGAAAGACGGCAAAGTGTGAATAATAGACAATGCTGCTTATTTGATCTGTGACAGCTGGTTTCGTCGGAGAATTGGAAAAAAAAGGAGAAAGTGTTTGCGCAGATATCAGAGAATGTGTGAAATGTTGGCGATAGAAAAAACAAATCCTGTGTACAAAATTTTATTATAGAATTTTTATCTTAAGGAGTAAGAACAATTGCCCTTATCCCGCTTATCATAGCCATCACAAATAAAGAAAAAAAGTGAAAACTCAAACAACAGGAAAAATAAAGTGTTAAATATCACACAAAAAGTGTCAAATGTTACACACCACAGGTCGTGTGCTCTGTGCATAACAGCTGGGGTGGTTTTGTTTAAGCAGTCACTACAATACATGGACATATATTGTAAATTCCCCTAACCCCGCATTTTTTTGTAATAGAATCACAGCTGTGATCAAGTTATTACAGAACTTTTTTCGTTCTAACTTTTTAATCAATTATACTTAGAATATCGTAATTTTCTCTTGTCCAAGAAACGATAAATTTATCATCATAGAAACATTCGCATTATGATCTCTTTCATGGCTCTTCCATCAATTGTTAACAATGTAATAGTGTGTTGCACTGATTGTGACTTTCGAAGTTAAAGAAGGACACAGCGTTCTCATGACTTTCAAAGCAAGAACGACCGCTCAACCTACAAACTCTCTCGAATACAATGGTCTCTCCTTTGTCTTGCTTTGGAAGAAAAATGGCTTGGACCAGAATACTGTGAGGAGACCCTTGAGTTGGCATGACTGACTCCCGCCACGATAAGCATGTCGAATATTGTTTATATTATATGGTAATAGGCTTAAGGGACAATGGGAAAATGAGAGAGCCAAGTATGCAAATCGGATGGGCACTCTCTACATGCCTTGAAAGTTGTACTTTCAATGCGCGTAGTGAGCTTTAAACATATCGGAAATCAATATCAGATATGTCTTTCGATTCGTGCAATGAATAAGACAGCCAACAAAGATTTTTTGGACTTGATTTCCATTAAAACAGCAATTTTTTGCTGGAACTACCATGCAGACATAAAATGCTATCGGGGGGGGGGGGATCGAACTCATGTTGAAAAAGTGAAAGAACACAAAAAATGCAAAAGTTGATTCTTACTAAGTCGACCATGCTGATAATCGCTATGTAGGTCACTAACCGTAATTTCAACCATCGCAAAAACCGTTCCCTAGTTAATGGTCTCTTCGACGCGCCATGCTTTCTCGTTGTTAGTGAACAGAGAAATCGTGTGCGCAGTGAAGAGGCCATTGAGAGGTAATGCTCCCTTTAAGAAACTTTCTGTCGCATTTTTTTTGCAATGAGAGGCCTTTAGATTAGTGTGCATCTCGTATTGATGGCTGTTTCCTCGATGATTACTGATAAAGCTACGAGGTCGAGGTCAAGTCAGAGAAGATTCAAACGTCTCATGTGGAAACGACACAGTTTCACTTTTAAGATTTCATCGTCTGCCATATGTTTTTGCTTGTAATAGTCTAATATTATCCGTCTAACTGTAACTGTAATTATATACGCATTTTCAGCGATACAAGAGCGTATCGGACGGTAGAAATGGACCGACCACCCGCGTATCAAGAAAAGTGTCATCCCGACGAACAACTGGCGACAGTTGAATCTTTGGTGTTTCTTCGCCTATGACTCATTTTGGGGGGGGGGGGGGCTCAAAAAAGTCAAAACTGTTGAACTGAGCGTTGATTGATGTTGCATAAGGAATTTGTTCACTCTTATATTCTCATTGCAAAGAAATATTGAGAGCACATGATGAGACATGTTCGTTAGTCATAAATGTCACAGTCATAATTGTTCTTATTTCCAGCCCCGAACATCTATCCAAGCACGTACTCAACTGATATTCCTTCGAGCCAAAAAGAATCGTCAAAGAACGAAATAAACAATTACATGAGGTTATTCTTATCAATTCTGATTAAATGGACCAAGATTGTAGTCAACGGTCTCTCCATTTTTTGAACAACACTTGCCATAAAAAGGTTTTACAATAAAAATCAATAATTTCAAAAATAAAAAATTATTGGGTCGGCTAAAAAGTGTTGCTTGAATACATGATTGGAATTTTTAATCGATCAATTGTTCTACAATTCACTGTCTATAAAAAAATAATAATACCTCGAAATCGAGCAAAACATTTAAGCACGCCTAATAATTATATTTATAATAATTTTGCAGCACCAAGAGGATCGTGATCGCAACCGTTATAATATTAACGATGGTTACTCTATTGATCGTTCTTTTCACAAATTATTCTGCCCCGAATAATGATGAGTTATCAGTGTGATAAAGAGTCTAATCAGTATCAAAAGATCGAAGGCACGAGCACATATGATGACAATTATAAGTGAATGAGGAAAATATCTGGATAGTTTGGGATCTGATTGATGTAGTCATTTGAATATGATTGTCGCGAATTAATTAAATGAAAATTAACGACTGAAAAATGTTTGATTTATTTAATTTCTGTATTTCCAGAGATTGTTGCTTTCTTCTAAAAACATATCTTCACGGTTTTTTACCTCGCAAATATACAATACAATAATAGAGAATGTTTATCTACTCGGAATTATTTGAATGATGATTCTTCAAAAATTGATGACTCCAGAGGCCATTCGTTCAGCTTCTGCGCTTTTCCTGAAATATTGGTGGACTATCCATCATCTACACGAATATTGTAAGCGTTGTACTATTAGTTTTACTTTATGCAAAAAAAAAACTTGAGAAATTTTGCTTTGTTAAAAGGGTTTTTCGACTGACCTAAGGTGTTCTATAACTTCCGTCTGATTGACATAATCGAACACGTGAGGCGCAGAGAATATAATTCCTGAAACAATCGAATTGTCAAAATCATTGTATTTGTTGTCAACCACTTTACATAACCGTATCATTCTATTGATCTATAGTAAAAAAACAACAAAAAATAAATAAAAAATAATAATGATAAACATTATTAATTCGAATAAATTATCACCTGCTGTTCCTCCCGTAGTTACGGCAAAGAAAGCGTAGAGAAGTACTCGATCGATAACGAGAGCCACGTACTTCCAGTCATCGCGTTGCTGCCAATTTTATTCATTTAAATTCTACCACAGCTCACAGCGTTTCGAGAGCGGTCATGGTGTTTCAGGGAAAAAGGTGGAGCGAAAGAGATGGAGAGTACTCAAAAGAATGTACACGACCGTGCATCATACCGTTATTTTTTGACATTTTGCCAAGTTTTCAATGGCCTGTGTTGGAGAAACAAAGTCTACAGCATAGCAAAATATCTGAACCCTTGTGCTAGTGGTTTAACAAACCAGCTAAAAATTATAGTTTTGCAAAAGAAACAAAAAAAAACTAACCCGTTTGCTCTCATTATCATTCCTCAAGTGTTGAGTGATGTATTCTATCGCATCGATGGCTTTCAACGCTTCCTCACCCAATGCTCAAAATGAATAATCTTTAAATTTTCCAACGAAAATCAGCGACAATCGGCATTTTCCGCTGTTCATCGTTGATCCTATTTTGCTTTTATTGTAACTATATTTATTTATTAACTTATTTTTTTTAAATGAGACAAACGAAATTGTGATTTTTCATCATTTTTCCTACATTTTGAGCACAAAAAGAGCGCAAGAATGATGGAGTGCTATTTTCGGATAAAAATATTCCTGATTATTTGCACACCTTTGCCCACATCCGTGGACACTCTCACACCCAACGACGTCTTCTGCTTCTCCTCGTCATTCTGGGGACACAATGGATGATGCTCCTGAAATTTGATCTTTGATCTTTCGATCTTTGATCTTTGATATTTGATCTTTGATCTCTCATTTTTAAACTTTGTACTTTGTTTCACTTTCTCGTTTTCGTTGTGAAAACACCCGATGATGAATGAAATGTATTTTAAATTTTTTTTCCTTTTTCCTGAATCAGGACGATCTATCAAGAAATACAGTGTAGCCTAAAAGTCATGGGACACTTTTTCATTTTTTTATAACTTTTGATCCAGAAAAACAATCAAGCTGATCTTTTCATTAAATGTACAGAATTTATCAGGGAATATTACCATGATGTGTTGGCATAATTAAATTAATTCACTGATGTGTAGTGATGACGCTATCGAAATACATTTTTTTGAAAATTTACATTTCTTTTGTGAAAGATCCTGTTCTTCTGAAACATTGTGAGAGTGGAGACCCCCACTAGGGCTGCACAGTCACACAATCCGGAATGACTCCGATTCCGATTTCAAGCTGTGGCAGGGTCGCAACTTTGACCTCTAATATTTATAACTCAGCTTCTAGATGTGCTAACGACCCGTTCTAAGTGTTAAAATGATGCTAGTGGCGAGTAATGTTTATCCCCAGATTACGGTAGCCATAGCTCGTCATTTACCCCCGGGCATTAAATAATTTTGTGTCGGGAGGACCGATTTTGAGACCCTACCGTTCAGACGGAAGGTCTTCTAAAATTATGGTTCCTGCGCATGCAGCTTAGCAATGTATCATATACTTATTTCCCTTATTTTGGTTTAGTTCCGATTCCTTTCAGACCTGCAGCAAACGTTATGTTGAGGTCTACTCGGTGCGCGCTCTTGCGCTTTCTCTCTTATTGCTCTCGCCCCTGGGCCTCTATTGATGAAATCTCTTAGTTTCAAAGTACCAATGCATGTTAGAGATGTTCACAAAAGTTTTTACACTATTGTTAAACTTTGATCTTTGATCTTTGTATTTTGATCTTTACTCGCTACTACCGAGTAGACCTCAGCATAACTTTTGCTGCAGGTCTGAAAGGAATCGGAACTAAACAAAAATAAGGGAAATAAGTATATGATACATTGCTAAGCTGCATGTGCAGGAACAATAATTTTAGAAGACCTGCCGTCTGAACGGTAGGGTCTCAAAATCGGTCCTCCCAACAAAACAAAATTTTATGCCCTGACAATGAGGGCAAATGACGAGCTATGACTACCGTAATCTGGGGATAAACATTACTCGCCACTAGCATCATTTTAACACTTAGAACGGGTCGTTAGCACATCTAGAAGCTGAGCTATAAATTTTAGAGGTCAAAGTAGCGACCCTGCCACAGCTTGAAATCGGAATCGGAGTCATTCCGGATTGTGTGACTGTGCAGCCCTAGTGGGGGTCTCCACTCTCACAATGTTTCAGAAGAACAGGATCTTTCACAAAAGAAATGTAAATTTTCAAAAAAGTGTATTTCGATAGCGTCATCACTACGCATCAGTGAATTAATTTAATTATACAACACATCATGGTAATATTCCCTGATAAATTCTGTACATTTAATGAAAAGATCAGCTTGATTGCTTTTCTGGATCAAAAGTTATAAAAAAAATGAAAAAGTGTCCCATGACTTTTAGGCTACTCTGTACAGCATATTTTTAGTTTAATTTTAGAGAAAAATTAGCTCTGACTGTATTAATCCTGATCGATGGAATACTTGTCGGTTGCACGGAATCAGTTGACGGTCTCTTCGGTGGTGGAAACATGTTTGTCACTGCGCCGTTGAGGTTCTTGGGAGAGTTTGGTAATGAATCTGAAATACAAAAGAATATTAACGATATTTTCGTATCGTCAATAACTTTAATTGATGTAATATGGAGAGCCAATACCACTCCATAGTGCATATTTCTGATGATCGAATAATCCCTTTCAAGACCGAGAAAAATATGATTTGTATAATAATAATAATAATTATTATTCTTAAATCAAAATTATAAAAATATTAAAATTAGCTAAACAGTGTTATGACTGAATCTGGGTATAACGGAAAGCTCGCAAACCATTCTGTGCATCTTTCTTCATAGTCTTTCTTCTCAAGCTGTTATCATCATCACTGTTCCTTCGTTTGTACCAATCTTGATCGGGTCGTTTCATTGCGAGAAGAAGAGGAAGAGTCTGAATAATAATTCGTCGTTAAATAAATTTCTTTAAAAAATAATATGTATTTATCGTTTCTTTCACTAATTTGAAAGTGCAGTGACATGATTAAGAGCTCGGATCTGTAAGACTCGAGCATTTCGGCCAGATTCCGGACATTTCGCCAAGAATTTTGATTCAGGCCACTGTACTTTATGGGTGTAGGGTACCTTGGGCCCACATTACAAAATGGTACCCAAAGTGGCCCTAGCAGTGGAACGCGGCGTGCCAGGTCGGCGCCAAGTTTGAAAACTCGATTTTAATATTTTTTCAACCGAACAAGCTAGAGTCCAAATTTCTTCGGCATTGTGTTAGGCATGCCCAATGTGCACAGAAACACTATTGAGGTTAAGAGACCGGCTCGGTAAGACTCGAGCATGGTCCGGACATTCGCGAGGACTTTCGATCTGGCCCTCAATACTTTCATCATAGACACATACCGGGGGGAGACCGATGAAAGTTATAGTGAAAATGCCCTTAGGCTCAAACCCGGCTCAAATAAGTCACATTAAGTAAAAAATTGAAAAATTCATATCGTTTCAATCGTGATAGCTAGGACTTTTATTTCTTTTTATTAATGAATAACATGTCATGCACTCTTACAAACACTGCTGAACATTAATGTCATGTCGTTCTGAATACGTTTTTTCGTGTCTGATTTTCAGATTTTTCTCCTTTTATCCTCGTTAAAGAGAGATTGCAAGTAATGACATAGTCCATATTGTAGCCCTGACGATTGTGTACATGGTGGTCACATTCCCTTGGCCAGCCAACATTTCGCAGGCATCGAGAATTGCAGCCGAATGTGAGCAATGTGTAAATTGCAAAAATCGAAAATTTATTTTCTTGAAATTCGAAAGAGTAAGAGATAGCTTTATTATGTCATTTTACTTGCAGTGATGCGCGTACTGCATAGGAAAAATATACAAATAGACTCGGGCTACATTTTAAAAAAATTTAGAAAAAAAATTATTTTGTTTTTATTATTTTCAGCTCAAACATTCAGTCGACCGTCAAGGCAAGTTCATTCATAGGCGGATGGTGGCTGATGCATGCGTGCTTGCAGTAACGACTGCCACGTGAAGAATCGTCGTTTCGCAGATCTCGAATTTATTTTTTTAATAATCAAACTTGAAAATTTATATGTTTCTTCCATATAAATCGGTTGAAAGGGGGCGTACGGCAACCAAAGCTGTACCACTGTTATCAGTAGGAGTGTACTGTACTGTACTACTGTAAGCGTCAGGAATCACGAACTAATTTTTTTTCAGTCGACCAATGATTCTCAACCATCACCCCGGGTTCATGGTTGAGAATGGCTGTCGAAAAATTCATGACGATCCCAGGCCAAATACTATGTGGCATTATATCAACAGTGAGCCAACTTTTATTTTTCTGGATAACGTAACTCGAATTACCGTAATAGTAATGCTTGCACCAGAATTTTCCGAGAATTTCACCACATTATTATAGGACACGGTAGCTAGATTACAGTAGTTCGGATTACGGTACCCAGAAAAATAAAAGTTGGCTCACTGTTGATATAATGCCACATAGTATTTGGTCTGGGATCGTCATGAAATTTTCGACATCAGCCATTCTCAACCATGAACCCCGGGTCATGGTTGAGAATCGGGGGTCGACTGAAAAAAAAATAGTTCGTGATTCCTGACGGTTACGGTAGTACAGTAGCGTACACTCCTACTGATAACAATGGTACAACTGTGGTTGCCATTCGCCACTTTCAAACAGATTTATATGAAATAAACATCTAAATATTCAAGTTTGATAATTAAAAAATAAATTCGAGATCTGCGAAACGACGATTCTTCACGTGGCAGTCGTTACTGCAAACACACATGCATCAGCCACCATCCGCCTATGAATGAACTTGCCGTGACGGTCGACTGAATGTTTGAGCTGAAAAAATAAAAACAAAATAATTATTTTTCTCAATTTAAAAAAAATGTAGTCTGAGTCTATCTGTATATTGTTCCTGTGTACACGCATCGCTACGAGTAAAATGACATAATAAAGCTACCTCTTACTCTTTCGAATTTCAAGAAAATTAATTTTCGATTTTTGCAATTTACACATTTCTCACATTCGGCTGCAATTCTCGATGCCTGCGAAATGTTGGCTGGCCAAGGGAATGTGACCACCATGTACACAATCGTCAAGGCTACAATATGTACTATGTCATTACTTGCAATCTCTCTTCAACGAGGATAAAAGAAGAAAAATCTGAAAATCAGACACGAAAAAACATATTCAGAACGATATGATATTAATGTTCAGCAGTGTTTGTAAGAGTGCATGACATGTTATTCACTAATAAAAAGAAATAAAAGTCCTAGCTATCACGATTGAAAAGATATGAATTTTTCAATTTTTTACTTAATGTGACATATTTGAGCCGGGTTTGAGCCTAAGGGCATTTTCACTATAACTTTTATCGGTCTCCCCCCGGTATGTGTCTATGATGAAAGTATTGAGGGCCAGATCGAAAGTCCTCGCGAATGTCCGGCAGGGGGTCAAAATGCTCGAGTCTTACCGAGCCGGTCTCTTAATTCTAAGCAATTCCTAGACTGATTTTTTTAACTCGAATTTTTGGTTTTTTCGATTTCTCGACATCTGAATTTCAATTCCGCAAAAGTTCTCTAGTATATCCATGGAGCACAACTACTAGTGCATGTAACCCTGCTAGGCGGAAATCGATCTTGGATTACGCGTGTCGGAAAAAATCGGTCTGATCGTCTCCAACTTCACTCAGACTCGTTGTTTCATAATTTTTTGCTGTATTTTCAAAACGATTAGTGCGGAATTGTGGTCTACTCATAGTTTAGAGGCGAGACTAGTAAAATGACACAAGAACCCTATCACTTGGATCAATTTGAAAATTTCGATTTTCATGACCCGGGGGTCATGGTGGAAAATTTCAAAATTTCTCAAGTTTGAAATCTTTTCATTTATGTGGCTTATTGTGAAGTACTACTGATGTGAATAATATTCAGCCAATGCTCAATGGCTGATCTCTCCTTTCAACCATTTTTCGAAAACTTTCATGTTGAATGCGTGCGAAAAAGTCAGAATTGTGCTTGAATCAGTTTCCAACTTACTTTCTGTAACATTCTGTCATAGTACTTTACAATGTACATAATCAATATAAAAATCGTTAATTTTTGGAAAATTCAAAAAATTCAATTTGAGTGCCTACTTTCACGGAAAATTTTTGAAATATTACAGTTTTTCGACTCGAATGCCGCGACAATTAGCAAATGACAACGATAATGTGAAGTTTCATGATGAGTAAACATAGTAGAACTGAAATACCGGCATTCGGCTCACTTTTGAAAAAATCGATTTACATGACCCCGGGGTCATGGTAAAAAAATATGAATTTTCCATAATTAACGATTTTCATATTGATTATGTACATTGCAAAGTACTTGGATAGAATGTTACAGAAAGTAAGTTGGAAACTGATTCAAGCACAATTCTGACTTTTTCGCACGCATTCAACATGAACGTTTTCGAAAAATGGTTGAAAGGAGAGAGGCATTGAGCATTGGCTGAATATTCTTCACATCATTAGTACTTCACAAGAAGCCACATAAATGAAAACATTTCAAACTTGAGAAATTTTGAAATTTTCAGACCCGGGTCATGAAAATCGAAATTTTCAAATTGATCCAAGTGATGGGCTTCTTGTGTCATTTTACTGGTCTCACCTCGAAACTTTGAGTAAGCCACAATTCCGCTCCAATCGTTTGGAAAATACAGCAAAAAATTATGAAACAACGAGTCTGAGTCAAGTTGGAGACTATCAGACCGATTTTTTCCGACACGCGCAATCCAAGATCGATTTCCGCCTAGCAGGGTTACATGCACTAATAGTTGTGCTCCTTGGATATACTAGAGCAGTTTTGCGGAATTGAAATTCAGATGTCGAGAATTCGAAAAAACCGAAAATTCGAGTTAAAAAATCAGTCTAGGAATTGCTTAGAAATAATCTCAATAGTGTTTCTGTGCACATTGAGCATGTATAACACAATGCCGAAGAAATTTTGACTCTAGCTTGTTCGGTTGAAAAAATATGAAAATCGAGTTTTCAAACTTGGCGCCGACCTGGCACGCCGCGTTCCACTGTTAGGGCCACTTTGGGTACCATTTTGTAATATGGGCCCAAGGTACCCTACACCCATAAAGTACTGGGGCCTTAATCAAAATTCTTGGCGAAATGTCCGGACAATGCTCGAGTCTTACAGATCCGAGCTCTTAAGTTGCCTGTTCACTAAGACTCGACCATATTCGACCACCCCCGGACACGTGCGCTAGCAATGAGAACTGGGAGTCCATACTTGGGTGTTAGGAGTGTCATCGGCCCTTATTACACAAAACAGCTGAAATTTGCTGTTTGTATAAGAAAAATTAATTTAAAAAATAAAATTTTAAAAATCATAATTTCTCAAATTGTTGAGATGAAGTCTAAATACCATTTGCGATGCGTTTATGGTGCACAGTGCTTGCTAATTCAATATTAGCATCGAATGTGCGTTGATTCCTAAACCACTTTTTTGACTCAAAATTGTGGTTTTTCCGGACAAATCATCGATTTTTGTAGCCGCTGACAAACATTTCCGACCAGGTATTGTAGCCTAAGAAATTCTGCATCGATTTCACTTAAAACTAGGTTCTTCCCGTTAGACCATTTTTGCGAATTTTTCGCTCGAACTTCCGTCATAGATGGATTTCCCGAACAAATGCTGTATTTTCCAAACGATTGGAGCGGAATTGTGGCCTACTCAAAGTTTCGAGGTGAGACCAGTAAAATGACACAAGAAGCCCATCACTTGGATCAATTTGAAAATTTCGATTTTCATGACCCGGGGGTCATGGTCTGAAAATTTCAAAATTTCTCAAGTTTTAAATGTTTTCATTTATGTGGCTTATTGTGATGTACTAATGATGTGAATAATATTCATCCAAATATTCATCCAATGCTCAATGGCTGATCTCTCCTTTCAACCATTTTTTGAAAATTTTCATTCTGATTGCGTGCGAAAAATCAGAATTGTGTTTGAATCAGTTTCCAACTTGCTTTCTGTAATACTCTGTCATAGTACTTTACAATGCACATAATCAATATGAAAATCGTTTACTTTCGAAAATTCAAAAAATTCAATTTTAGTGCCTACTTTTTCGGCAAATTTCTGAAATATTGCAGTTTGTCGACTCGAATGCTGCGACAGTGAACAAATGACAATGACAATATGAAGTTTCATGATGAGTAAAATATAATAGAACTGAAATCCCGGCATTCGGCTCACTTTTGAAAAAATCGATTTACATGACCCCGGGGTCATGGTATAAAAATATGAATTTTCGAAAGTAAACGATTTTCATATTGATTATGTACATTGTAAAGTACTATGACAGAGTATTACAGAAAGCAAGTTGGAAACAGATTCAAACACAATTCTGATTTTTCGCACGCCATCAGAATGAAAATTTTCAAAAAAAATGGTTGAAAGGAGAGATCAGCCATTGAGCATTGGATGAATATTATTCACATCATTATTACTTCACAACAAGCCACATAAATGAAAACATTTCAAACTTGAGAAATTTTGAAATTTTCAGACCCGGGTCATGAAAATCGAAATTTTCAAATTGATCCAAGTGATGGGCTTCTTGTGTCATTTTACTGGTCTCACCTCGAAACTTTGAGTAAGCCACAATTCCGCTCCAATCGTTTGGAAAATACAGCAAAAAATTATGAAACAACGAGTCTGAGTCAAGTTGGAGACTATCAGACCGATTTTTTCCGACACGCGCAATCCAAGATCGATTTCCGCCTAGCAGGGTTACATGCACTAATAGTTGTGCTCCTTGGATATACTAGAGCAGTTTTGCGGAATTGAAATTCAGATGTCGTGAATTCGAAAAAACCGAAAATTCGAGTTAAAAAATCAGTCTAGGAATTGCTTAGAAATAATCTCAATAGTGTTTCTGTGCACATTGAGCATGTATAACACAATGCCGAAGAAATTTTGACTCTAGCTTGTTCGGTTGAAAAAATATGAAAATCGAGTTTTCAAACTTGGCGCCGACCTGGCACGCCGCGTTCCACTGTTAGTTCCACTTTGGGTACCATTTTGTAATATGGGCCCAAGGTACCCTACACCCATAAAGTACTGGGGCCTTAATCAAAATTCTTGGCGAAATGTCCGGACAATGCTCGAGTCTTACAGATCCGAGCTCTTAAGTTGCCTGTTCACTAAGACTCGACCATATTCGACCACCCCCGGACACGTGCGCTAGCAATGAGAACTGGGAGTCCATACTTGGGTGTTAGGAGTGTCATCGGCCCTTATTACACAAAACAGCTGAAATTTGCTGTTTGTATAAGAAAAATTAATTTAAAAAATAAAATTTTAAAAATCATAATTTCTCAAATTGTTGAGATGAAGTCTAAATACCATTTGCGATGCGTTTATGGTGCACAGTGCTTGCTAATTCAATATTAGCATCGAATGTGCGTTGATTCCTAAACCACTTTTTTGACTCAAAATTGTGGTTTTTCCGGACAAATCATCGATTTTTGTAGCCGCTGACAAACATTTCCGACCAGGTATTGTAGCCTAAGAAATTCTGCATCGATTTCACTTAAAACTAGGTTCTTCCCGTTAGACCATTTTTGCGAATTTTTCGCTCGAACTTCCGTCATAGATGGATTTCCCGAACAAATGCTGTATTTTCCAAACGATTGGAGCGGAATTGTGGCCTACTCAAAGTTTCGAGGTGAGACCAGTAAAATGACACAAGAAGCCCATCACTTGGATCAATTTGAAAATTTCGATTTTCATGACCCGGGGGTCATGGTCTGAAAATTTCAAAATTTCTCAAGTTTTAAATGTTTTCATTTATGTGGCTTATTGTGATGTACTAATGATGTGAATAATATTCATCCAAATATTCATCCAATGCTCAATGGCTGATCTCTCCTTTCAACCATTTTTTGAAAATTTTCATTCTGATTGCGTGCGAAAAATCAGAATTGTGTTTGAATCAGTTTCCAACTTGCTTTCTGTAATACTCTGTCATAGTACTTTACAATGCACATAATCAATATGAAAATCGTTTACTTTCGAAAATTCAAAAAATTCAATTTTAGTGCCTACTTTTTCGGCAAATTTCTGAAATATTGCAGTTTGTCGACTCGAATGCTGCGACAGTGAACAAATGACAATGACAATATGAAGTTTCATGATGAGTAAAATATAATAGAACTGAAATCCCGGCATTCGGCTCACTTTTGAAAAAATCGATTTACATGACCCCGGGGTCATGGTATAAAAATATGAATTTTCGAAAGTAAACGATTTTCATATTGATTATGTACATTGTAAAGTACTATGACAGAGTATTACAGAAAGCAAGTTGGAAACAGATTCAAACACAATTCTGATTTTTCGCACGCCATCAGAATGAAAATTTTCAAAAAAAATGGTTGAAAGGAGAGATCAGCCATTGAGCATTGGATGAATATTATTCACATCATTATTACTTCACAACAAGCCACATAAATGAAAACATTTCAAACTTGAGAAATTTTGAAATTTTCAGACCCGGGTCATGAAAATCGAAATTTTCAAATTGATCCAAGTGATGGGCTTCTTGTGTCATTTTACTGGTCTCACCTCGAAACTTTGAGTAGGCCACAATTCCGCTCCAATCGTTTGGAAAATACAGCATTTGTTCGGGAAATCCATCTATAACGGAAGTTCGAGCGAAAAATTCGCAAAAATGGTCTAACGGGAAGAACCTAGTTTTAAGTGAAATCGATGCAAAATTTCTTAGGCTACAATACCTGGTCGGAAATGTTTGTCAGCGGCTACAAAAATCGATGATTTGTCCGGAAAAACCACAATTTTGAGTCAAAAAAGTGGTTTAGGAATCAACGCACATTCGATGCTAATAGTGAATTAGCAAGCACTGTGCATTCTAAACGCATCGCAAATGGTATTTAGACTTCATCTCAACAATTTGAGAAATTATGATTTTTAAAAGTTTATTTTTTAAATTAATTTTTCTAATAGCCTGAGGGCACAAACAGGAAATTTCAGCTGTTTTGTGTAATAAGGGCCGATGACACTCCTAACACCCAAGTATGGACTCCCAGTTCTCATTGCTAGCGCACGTGTCCGGGGGGTGGTCGACTCTTAACGGCCATCTCTCTTAAATGAGAAGATGCGAAATTAACTTTACTCGAAACACTATGATGATATGAACATGTGAGTGAGTTGATGAGTTTTTTTTTCAGTTAAATCATTTGTTTCCTTTTTTTTTACATTTAAGCGCTACTACGATTTAGTGATAATAATATCGACTCGCCTTCAGAAACACAGTTCGCACCCACGGCTGCATAATATGCGTGGTGGGACCACGGAAGTAGATGTTGATTATGACTACGGTAACCTGAATTAAAGTATCCTTCGTGTCAACAGTGCATTATGTTAGGATCACAAAGGAAAATATTTGCCATGCCACAGATTCTCCCTATTTCACGCGTTTTATGCTAATAATTGGATCCTTCTGGATGTGTATGAATTGTTAATGAGAGTTGGATGAAAAACTAACTATGATAGTAATGATATTCATGACGAATGTCAGAAGCAGATACTTGGCCATCAACGGTATTGTAGATGAGGTGGGAGGAAGAATCTGTAATGCCGTCATTGATTCCTAATAATTTGCTCATCTTTCTACGTAAATCATCTGTATTTCAGACTTCTAAAGTCATCCACGAAGCACCGCAAAACAGTGCCTGATAGAAATTCAACCAGTGCTTCATTGATTCAACATCTGTTCTCTCACCTTTGAAACCAGCAGCAGAAACACAACCAGAGCGAGAAGGATAGAGATAGCCAGAGTGATCTTCTCAGAGGCCTCGGCTGGTAGGTAGAATACCTACAAGAAATTCCGTTGCAGTTATTTTCTACGTTACATTTTAAACAAATTTGTCGGTGGTGCTGTCTCACAAGCTGGGTTGACATGTGATTTCTCCATTGTTTGCGATCATTACGAGCGACTAATTTTCAGCAAATATTCATTACAGCACCTGATAACGAATCGGCCATACCATAATTCTGTGGAATCGCAAAAATAGGATAAATTGAAGTAATTTATAAAAAAAAGAGCAAGGAAAGATTGTATTGTATTGTATTGTATAAACGTACCATCATAGATAGAAAAGCCATCATGACAGTAGGCATGATAAGAATGACCGTGTAGAAGAGCGTCTTCCTGAAGAAAAGAAATACATTATAGTACTTTAACCGGAATTGGAATTTCATTCGAAATTCACCTTCTAATTTTGATCTGATACATGATTCGACTTCTATCCTCGATAAGAATACCTGGAACGTCCATTACATCCCAAATTCCTGAGGGAGAGTAGTCGTTGAGCTCAACCTATAAAACTCTACAGCGTTTCTCCAATAAAAATTTGGTAAAATTCCAAAAAAACGACATCGTACATTTTTGTTAGAAAATGTGTGTCAGATGATTCTAGCGATTAGTACGAAAATTTAGTAGAAAAAAATTAGTATACTAGAATATTTTTGCTATCATTCTGTCACCCCAGCTTGTTTACGAAAATACAAGAGCCATTTTGCTTTACCAAATGAAAAATCGTTTTAAAAGTTACATACCTGTCGTTTCCCCATTAGATAGCTAAGAACAACCTCGTCCTTCTTGAACGTCCACGAACCAAACATCATCATGCACGTTTGCTCTAAAAAGAATATTGTTCTAGCATTATCCAAGAAATGGGCCCGATCCACAGTATTCTGGTCCAAGCCATTTTTCTTCCAAAGCAAGACAAAGGAGAGACCATTGTATTCGAGAGAGTTTGTATGTTGAGCTGTCGTTCTTGCTTTGAAAGTCATGAGAACGCTGTGGATCCTTTATCTGTTGATAATGTATTCGTGATCAGCATTGAAGAAAATGATACTAGGTTTCGCCACAGATCACGGACACTTGAGAAACTCCTTTTTTTGAAAATACTAAAATACTTACCATCGAAAGGAAAGTACTCGACATCAATTGTGCATGATGACACGTAGATGGCTGGAGGCACCCATAACATGTCTCCTGAATACACAATGCATTATTTTAAATTTCAAAAATATAAAAATTAAAAAAATAAAAATAACATAATAAAAAATGTAAAAGCGAAAATAATTTAAAAAAATAAAATTAACCTGTATGCTCGACAACAACATTGGAATAGAACGAAACGAGGTAGTTCCCATCGGCACTGCAATTATAATATGGATAATAATAACTGATCCATTTAATTGAACGAATCGTCGATCGGTATATATTTGTTAGATAAGTCTTTTTGAAAGATATCCGTTGTTGATTTTTTTAAATATAATACTAAATATAAGACTTTTTATTATATTTAACTAGACAAAAGTCTAGTGTACTGTGATGTTCAGCTGTGGTGGTGGTGGCTTTTTTCTCTCTATATGGGATATTTTGATGGTGTAAACAAACTTATTGAACAAGACGATGTCTGGAAGCCAAACTTTCTCAGGAGGCACTCGTATCGTCTGTATGCCACCGTAATCATTGGGTTTCCATCTCATCTGATAGTCGGTCCATTTCTGAAAGATCAAAGATCGGAACTTCTTCGGTTTCTGGCCACCCCCCCCTCAACCCCCCCCCCCCCCCCCCCCCCCCCCCCCCCCAAAAGCCCCATTTCGATCTTTTCGATCGAATGGAGCGGTCGTCCTCACTAGGAGGACGATGATGCGGTTGATTTTACTACAACCGAGAAGAGGGTCAGTTACTACGCAAAATGATAGCGAGAGGAGAGAGGAGAGGGGGGGTGGCCAGAAACCGAAGAAGTGCCCAAAGATCAATGCACTTTTTTTATAAATCGTTAGGCAATAGAGCCAACAGCAAGAAAATGATCAAAGATCATAAATTATGAGAAGAACTCTAACCATCGTCGGCCACACGTTTGTGTGCATGATTTGGTTCTTCTCGTCTACGTTGATTAGTAACACCATGGCTAGCGAGAATGCTACCTGAATGGACGGATCTTGTTGAAGTTCAATCGTTGGAAACCTTCGCCAATAGTATTTTCATAGTTCACTGATCTTTCATTGAGATATGCTGAACGCACATTCCAAGCAAATTCTACTTTCCACTCTGGCTCTCTCGTAGACAAAAAAGCGAGTGAGCCAGAGCGGAGAGTTTTAAATTAGCTCAGGGTGTTGATTTAACTGAAGAGATTGTTGTCGAATTGACTTTAAAAAAATCTACATCCACATTGTCCACGAGAGAATGTGATCAGAGTGGATAGTTTCTCAGTTAGCTAGAGTACTGTGACCAAAAACTCAATTAGCCAGAAACATTTCATAAAGTAACCTCACTTCTATCGGTGGCGACGAGGCATTAGGCACAGGACGAACGAGTTGATTGTATCCATCGAATAGTTCGATCAATAGTCTCTCTTCGTCCTCCGAACACGAACAGAGCGTAAGAGTTACTGCAGGAATAATTGAATTTTATCAGCTTGATTAATTTTTTTTTAATTCAAGATTTTTACAAAATTGTATCAAGAAGTGTATTGATTAGGTAATAATAGAAAAAAGTGCAGTACAATAATGATTGTGTATTTAATAACTGTTAGATGTCCGAGAAAAGAAATCATGAATAAAGATTTTATCGACCCGAAATTCGTGAGAGATAGCACTAGAACAATCATGGTACACGTTGAAACATTTGACTAATAGATTACAAAACTTGTACAATACATCAATCAATCAATCAATTTATCAAATCAGGCAATATTTGCTCAGATGAGGATGGGTCTATATTCATCATAGGGTACAATACATGGCTATAAATTAAATACAATAATGATAATACAATTTATCTAAGCGCTAACATTCATATATCGTTGATTGATCTCTTTGATGACCTTTTCTTGATCGACAAAATCGAAGACATGAGGAGCCGAGCAAATAATACCTGAAATATTTATTTGAAATTAAACCAGTTCGCGATATGCTTTATACTCTTGATTTATCCGTAACTTAACTAATTAATTTAAAAAATACCAATGGTTCCTCCTAGAGTGACCCCGAAAAAGATCAACAGTAATAGTCGATCGACTACCATCGCGACGTATTTCCAGTCATCACGGGCCTGAAAAGGATAAAGCGAATTAAAAAAAACAATCTATCATGGCATGGATTTAAGAGAAACATCGAATTTTAACATGGAGTTTGCTTTTGTGTTTCACTATTGATTTGGACAAGTGACAAGTGATTTACTGTAAGCAGAATTTGCTTTACACGTGACACAGTGTTTTCATTCAAGACATTTTCTTCGGAGAGCGAGAGAGAACAGTCTTTGAGAAAATTTCAATCATGAGAGAGTATCAGTGCTGAGCGGTCGTTCATAATCAAAGATTAGTAGTATTGTGGTGATATGGTGACAAAATAAGACCTTCTTATCGCTCATCTGTCCCTTCATGTGTTCGGCGATATAAGCAACTGCCTCCACCGTAGTCTTCAACTCTCGCGAGATCTTCTCATCTCTAGACTCGGGCTGTTTCCTCTTCGCCGAGGTAGCATCTAGAGCTGACTCCTGGAAAGTTCAAAGATCAAAGATCGAAAATCAAAGATCAAAGACCAAACCTCTTCCTCCTCCTCGCGCACTTCGCTCTTCTTCTTTCTAGAAGAAAAGCTTAATCGTCGACTAAGACGTCGTGCCCAACTACTGTAATGATCAAGATGGTCATTTTCATGTCGAACCACAAAGTAATTAGGCACTACAGATCCAAACTATCGTAAAGAAAGTAAGTGTAAGCGTTTGGCAAATTCGGATCGTTTAATTTCAAATAAATGAAGAACGATAGCTAAATCTTTCCTTTTATGTTTATTTTTCATTGTCGTTTCTTTTCTTCATACCGTTTATTCTTTCCTGTACTAGCCTGTCCATTTCCGTTGTCTGCAGTAGACGTGGAAGGCTACAATCAATCGATAATTCAAACTTTAGAAAAATCAATAAAGATACAGTACTTGATCGATGTTGATGCCTAGAAAGGGCACGATGGTTGCAGCCATGGAGGGCATGACGAGACCTGTAATGGTTACGGTAAGATACGGGAACCACAAACCGAGATCCATCACAAGCCATGATACCTACGCTGGCAACTATGGGTACTGAACAGAGATTTAGCTAGGATAGTTTAAAGGTAAGTATCTTAATGGATAAGTTCATGGTAAGTCTTGGGTACTTACTCGCATCGAAGATCTCACTGGCACAGTATTCCTCGATGAAGTAACCATTGAAAATGGGAATTCGTTCTGGACGCCGCATCATTAGTACTCTTTAATCGATTTTGTTGTATTTTTATTTAATTTTTTTGTATTTAAATATTAGAAGAGCCTAGTCGATTTTAATGGGGAGCAATAGACAGGATTTCAATGCATAAGTAAAAATTGTATGTCAAATAACACAATGTTAAATAAAACTAACCTCGGTAGGAAGTCCAGGAAGATCTTCTTCACATAATCTGGCATTTCGTGTGAGATGGGCGATCGGAAGTAGATGTTCACTATGATCACCGTAACCTGAGATGAGGATCTTTGATCTTCGTACTTTAATCTTTGATCTTTAGTGGCTGTTGAGTATTGTCTTTTCGATTTTACGTTGGATGATCTATCATATCGTAATCTTCAATCTTTCAAAAATGTATGTATTTGATCATGTATTTGAATATTTGATCTTTATTGATTGATCTTTGATCTATGCGAAGAAGCAGTTTCGATAGAATTACTAACCACAACAGTCACGATGTTCAGCACGAACGCTAGCAGGAGATATTTGCCCATCAACGGGATATTCGATGTCGGTGGTAAAATCTTAAGTTTTTATTTAGGTGTTTGTAGTTTGATACCTGATATTTGATCTTTGTAGCCTGCTCTTGGCATGTTGTATTTTGCTCTCACCTTAGACACCAGCAGCAGGAACACAACCAACGCGAGCAGCAAGTTGATCGTCAACGATATCTTCTCTGAACATTTATCATTGTCTTGATCAGAACCGTCAATTAGTCCAGGCCATCTTTTCATGCAAAGCCAGGGCCGTCAAATAGTTTGTACCTCCGGATTCTGTTGGCAGATAGAATGCGGTCATGGACAGGAAAGCGATGAGTACGGTAGGAATGATCAAAATGACGGTGTAGAAGAGGGTCTTTCTTAAAATTACCAATTGTAGTTTGATATTTGATCTTTGATCTTGGATAGTTTTTACCTTCTGATGACGATGTTGAATACGATCTTGCTCTCCTTGGTCTTAGCAAGGTAGACAAGATGACCAGGTACGTCGATGACATCCCAGATACCAGAATATCTTAAAATTCATTTTTTTTTTTGAAAATTTAAATTCGTATTGACGATCCATTCATATACTCTGGCCGATTAGAAGTCCGGATCTTATCATAAATAGTTAAATATTGGTCTAAACTACACTATTCATTCATGTTGATTTGAAATTCTTGACGAAAAATGAGTAAGACTCGGAGGTCTGTCTGTACTTCTAGTCTGCTAGCCAGCTAGTCTGACAGGCTGATTGTCCAAGATTACTGATGGACTTACTGATAGTCTGTTAATTGCACAGCTCGAATATCATTGTACCACGACAAACGGACCTCGTCCGAGCTGTACGTCCAAGAGCCTGAATTGTTTTAGGGATTAATGTTAAAGATACAGCTCTAGCAGCTAATTTGAAACTCCGCTCTGGAAATTCTTTATCGCTTTCTTTGTCTGTAATACCAGAGAGAATTTTCAGAGCGGACCTTTAAAGTCCTAAGAATAAGTCCACGTCGTAAGGTTCAATTATTCACTAATTACTCATTGGTTATAAGGAACGAACTGACCGAAAATCATATCGCATGTCTGCTCATCGAATGGAAAGAACTCGACGTCGATGCGGCAACTGAACTTTGATCTTTGATCTTTCCGCCCTTTTGATCTTTGATCTTTGATCTCACCTCGATAGATACATCGCTGGTGGTACCCAAGTGACGTCACCATTATGCTCGATCAGGACATTGGAACGGAAGCTGACCTCGTAGTTGCCATCCGCACTGAATAAAAAGTAAAGGAATTTTTCATATAGCTATGAAATGGAGTAAGCCCGTTCTGAACTTTGTAATATTCCCATTATCCCTTATTTTATTTCTTCATATGCAAATTTCTCTATGAAATTGTGCATGATACGAAGAAACAAGCCCACGCTCCTTAAATGGAATCTGATTCCTCAATTTTCCCATCGCCGAACTCGGAGTTCTCTATCGCTTCTATTCCATTACACGCCTCTAGCGTATCCCTAATATAGCCCAGCCCAACACTCTCTCACCTCACCACACTCTCTACGCTCCTTTTATCTCGCTCACTCTCCTCATTCCCGTGCTATCTCGCCCTCTCTAACTGTCTAAACTCTCTCACTTTCATGTACTCTCTCATTCTCGCTTCTTTCTTTCTCTGCACTCTCTCAAGTTTGTTCACTCTCTCGTCCTCTCTAACAGCCTGTACTCTCTCACTTTCTGTTGTCTCTCGTCCACCTCCCATTGTCTCGCAGAGACTCAAACTCAATTGGGCTTGTACTTCCTTTGGCGCAATCAGGGATGAATAGAGGGTACGACAGAGGAGGGGGAATGGAGAGAGTACAGGTGGTTAAAGATAGGGGGAGCGGCTAAGGAAAAGTGTGAAACAGTTGGGCAGAGGTGATATAGACAATTACAAAAAACCCTTGACCATAATGTAAGTATGATATTCACTGTGGGCACCATACCAAGGGAATACTAGGAAAATTTCTATGACTGGATGGAGAGAATGTGAGAGATAGAGAATCCGTGAAGCATGTGATCTACTGTCTTTACCAGTGAGAGATAGATAACAAAAAACAACCAGAGCATGAGCCTCCCGTTGTTTGTGATGCAGGACAATAACTGAGAATGACAAAAATAAGAGTTAGCCACAGCCCAACTATGAATCTATACAAATTGCAAAGCGTAAAAACCAGATTACTTGAGTAGAAATTCATGTACAATCTTTTTAAATAAAATTATTTCTCACTTATTGAACAGAACGATGTCGGGTAGCCACACTCGATCGGATGGGACGTGGATGTGCGTGACGTTTCCGTATTCGGCAGGATTCCACCTGGGACCAAGATGTAAATGGGTTTACGATACTGGGTTACGGAGTAATATCATGATATACTAGTTGATTACAGTGGTGAGCGTAAGAAATTAGAGTACGGCACTGGTGATACCAATTGGAGTACGGTGTAATGAGAACTTACTTGAGCTGGTAGTCGTTCCATTTCATGGTAAGCCAAACGTTCGTTTGAAGGATTTGGTTGCGTTCGTCCTGGATAAATAAGTTTAACTTTATCGACTTAAAGAGACCAGAATATTTATGCAAGCATTCAACGTATACTAAAAATGAGGAATAATAGACAAGAAGTTACAGTCCCTTACATCAATCCATTGGCTCAATTGTCAGTGCTGTCACGCATTGTTGGCTCATTGCTATGGGTTCAAAATAAATTGCCGAATTATTCTAATTTTCGAAAAACGCGCCCTTTTCCTGAACGTCAATGATCATGATTCCAATGCGAGCAACCATAAAAAAGAATTTTTTCTTCTATATTGGCAGGATTGCACCTTTAAGAGTAGAGATAAGCAAGGATGAGCCCAATTAAAATACTTACAACATTGATTAGCAGAATCATGGCAACGCCAAACTGTACTATCACCGGTTTCGAGTACACACTGGGAACGGGCCGAATGAGGTAGTTGTACTCTCTGGAAGACGTTTAAATTCGTATCAGATCAAATAACAAGAGTCTTTTCGTTAGAATAACTCAGATACGCTCGGGTTGTCAGGTTAAGTCACTTGGAATAATGTGCAGAATTTCAAACCTCACCTAAACATATCGATGAGCAGCCTTTCTTCATGATCGAATTCGAAGGTCTCTGAAAGGGTCAAGTTTACTGTCTTCATATTGTGCGAGATCATTGAATTTTCGTCGAAAAAGTTTGCCAACAAAATCTACACAACCACTCGTAGTACACGGTGCCCAGTCCAGTAAGATCAACCTCAGTTTAACTAGTAAGTTTACTGCTCAGTTTGTTAGTTCGGTTGCCTACTGTCTACATGAATTATCATTATGTCTGCATCCTAGAATGAGCATAAAAGTAGTTGTGCAAGCGCAACTGCTTTTACAACTTCCACATATTACACGCTAACTGCTGTGCTCATGTCAGAACAACAAAGTACTTTTAAATCTCGACGATTCAGATTTTACAAATTTTCTTTTCTTCCCTATAATATTCTCGTCATAAAAATTTACATTTTGTCATTGTAATAGACCGAACTGAACTCACAGAATAATGTGAACGCAAAAATGTAGAAAATATCATCTAGATATTCCGTGTTTTCTTTTTTCATAGTTTTGAGCATTACAATTGAACCATCTCCACACTCTCATCTGCAGGGGCATTGAATATCCAATAACATGAGAAGTTCATGGATATGCGTTATTGCACATTATAATGGCTAGCTTTATGAGTTGCAGATGCTCTACTCTCCGTTGTTTTCCCAGAATCAGCGGATTCCTTAGTCGTTATTGTTAGCAAGGATGTTTAGGGGGAGTGAGACGAACTCCCCCGCACCGGAAATAAGTCCCGGTTCTTTGTCACCGAAAGGGGATGAATAATGAGCAGCACTATTACATATTCATGTGTATTTCGAGTTCTTATATTTCTTTATATGTCGGTTCTTTTGAGATGGAAAAGCGAGAGAGAGATATAGAGAAAGAGTTGAAATTTAGGGACGAATTCGTTTTATCCTAGTCAAAGTCCTCTGCGAACATAAAGGCTTGATTAGTACTGCCGATCCCTCCTCTCTTCATCTTGTATACTTCTCTATTCTATCCCTTTTTCATGATGTAGCCCTCTCTATTCCCCTCTTCCGGCTTTTCAGTACCCTGCTGAATAGGGCAACCAGCTGCGCCGCGCATACTACATTTCTTGCAATTGTTGCAATTTGAATGGAGCTATGCAAGAATCAAAAAAGAAACGTTCAAAAAAAAAGATTGAAGACACACTTCAATGGGACGAATGGGTGGTAATGCATGATATCCTTCACTGAGCCTATTGTCTATTTATCTATTTGTTGCTGTCATCGACTGTACAATGGCATCATTGCCATTTTTCAAGAAGACTACTTCATAACAAAGTGAAACTAGAAACGAGGATGTGATAGCTAAAAAAGTCCCATTTCTTTCTGCTCCTCCCTCATTGCTCATATTTTGACAGATCTTGCCTTATCGAAAACGAGAATGAGCTTCTCTTTTCCAACTCCCCCCCCCCTCACTCTTCCCCTCGCTCTCCTCCCTCCCTCTCCCTTTCTCTCTCCCTCTCCCTTTCCAACTCTCTCCTCTCTCCCTCCCTCTCATGTGTCAAATCCCCACAGGGGACCAACCAGGGATCTTCAGCGTGTATTAATCATTTAAGCCGTCATGCTCACTCTGTTTTTCATCAGGATACGTTTAAGGCACACCCCGAGCTAAGTTTACTCTCCGCCCTAGCTGCACTGTCTCGCATAGAAAGGAAGCGAGAGAGCGTTGCCAGAGAGGAGAGTATAATTATCTTTGGGTATGCCTTTAAATGGAAGGATGTCTTGAATAGAATGGAATAATCTGCTGTTAAAAAGTCTCTTAAATGAAAGAAACCTGGCGAGGGATTGAGTAAATAAGGAGAGTTTTCTCCGCATTTCATTTACCAACCCTTGAACAGAACATAAGTCAAATTGATTAGAAAACAGTCGACAACGGAGAAAGGAATAATGGAAATAAGAACTAATCACATTCGATCGAATCCGAAAAGATATTTCGATTTTTCTTTTCCTCAGTTATTTTTTCACGCTCTCTTTCTGTTGTCGGCGTTAGCATGATTCCTCAATTTTTCCTCAATAAAAATTTTTAAAAATCTCGTTTTAGATTCGATATTCATTATAATTCACAATGAGTTTTGAGACGGAACGAGGGAGAGACTGAAGACAAAGAACAAAATTTAGTCAACCCTATAGGGAACGCAGAACGTACGAGATGAAGAGGCTACAATAACGAGTAATTGCGGCGAAATGACATCATATGTATGCTTTTCGATCGTTCTTTAAAGGCCCGATCCATTATTGAAAGTCTTTAAATCCGGAAGAATGAGGGTCATTGAAACTTGAACTCTTTGTGAAACTATTCTTCGAAGAACTTCGAGGAAGTGGAAATGTATTTCTGCTAGGATTCAATAATACTAAAGTTATAAATTACTATAATAATAAACATTTTCATGATCCAGCGCCTGGAAGATTGAGGCCTGGAAAATTGAGACTAGCCAGCGTAATTCATTTATTTTGACTTTCACTAAATCAGGAGACCGTACAAGATTTGGAATGCAACCAGGGACATTGTTTGCTAAATATTTTCGTTATTATTTCTGTATTGTTTTCAATAAATCCTCGATTGGGGGCCGGTAGATCCGATTTCACGAGTACAGTTATTGTTTTCTATCCCGTTATAGATTAAGAGAAAATAGATAAAGAAAAGGATCATTGAAAGAATTGCATAAATTAATCATGGCAAAACATATCACGACATCTACTTCAGATATTTTTCTCCTCCTCTCCTCTCTTTCCCCTGTCCCCTCCGGATCTCTAAGTTTTCCTTCATCTCTCTCTTTACCCATCTCTCTCCACCCTCCCTTTCTCCCTCTCCCTCTCTACTCATCCCTCTACCCATCCCCCTTCCCTCACTCTTCCCCATCTCCCCTCCCATCCATCCTTGTTTCACCAATGTCTCTTCACAGATCGCGTGTCTGCGTCAAAATGACTGAGAAAGAGCGAGAGATCCGTTCACCCAAGGGATTTGGGAACTGCGAGATAGAGGGAAGGGAGAGGGAGAGAGAGGGATATGGAGAGAGAGAGAGAGAGAGAGAGAGTTAGAGAGAGAGAGAGATAGGGAGAGAGAGAGAGAGGGAGAGAGACGGAGAGGATTCAAAAAGAAGATGGATAGCAATATCTTCCTTCCCCAGCATCGTCAGATTCATATTTGATATCGATTACAACATGATAACCCTCTGTTCAAAAGTTGCGAAAAAAAAGAAACGAAAAAAATGACACACTCTCTTGCCCATTTTCGTTTTCGTTCGATAGTATTTCAGATCTGATAGTACCGTAAACAGAAGTCATTCCTTTGCAATATTTTGAAGGATGGAGCATCATGACAATTTGTGAAGAACGGTGGTCCAGGCTTTTATGAACATTTTGAAACAAGGATCAGTGGAAACATCTCATATCGCTACAGATCCAGTAACCAGATAAAGTAAATATCACTCCTCTGGACAGTATGGGCAAACTATTGCTCGAATGTGGGCTAAACCGTAATCGATGATTTTGGGCAAGTGATTGCCCAAAATCAGTCAAATTTGTGCCTCTCCTTCTAACTCTGTATCTATATTTAAAGCTAATTTGAAACTCTCCGCTCTGCCAATTCTCTCTCATTTTCTTTGTCAACGAGAGAGCCTTGCCAGAGTTTCAAATTAACTTTGCCTTTAACTCATCCTCATCACCTACATCTCCCTCCTCTCATCAACTCTTCTCAACCTGTCACTCTTCACTTGTATCAATTCAATAACAGAGAGGAGAGGTGATGGACGGATGAGAATAGAAGTTGGCTGATTTGTTGACATGAAGGGGAGGATTAGTAAAAGCTGATGAGTGATTGACACTACAAATGCGGCGAGATCAAGGCTCGGGCTTTTCAATACGGAAAACGTATGAAAATCAAAGGTATGACCCAATTTATGACACAATCTCTTACCCAAGTAATTTTTGATCCAACTATGGTTTCAAGTCATTGTCACGGCAAATTTTTAGAGTATCTTTCAGCTTGAAATTTAAAAAAAAACGTTTGACTTACCTAACAATGATTCGATACCCGAGGTTGAAGCTGGCGTCTGGATTGTCGTTGTGACCACCGTGCCATTCGCCGGTCCGGGTTCCGGGCCAAAACCGGATCCATCGACGGTAGTGCCATTATCCGGTTCTAGTTCTCCGGCTGACAATAAAATGCCACTGCCTTCATCTATTTCACATAGTGATAGTGACACAGCCAGCACCAGAAAGAGGGATACAGTAACCGATGGGATACGGTATGTCATGGTGCGGTGAGACACATCGTGGGTCAAGAAGCCGATTTGTCAAGGCGGGCCAAACAGACCAGAGGGTCGCTGGAGGAAGACGAAAAAGTAGGCGTGGTTTGAGTTGGTGTGCCTCGACTGAATGAGGGAGAGGAAATGTGAATGGGAGAAGGAGATGGAGAGAGAGGGAGAGAGGTAGAAGGAGAGGGAGAGGGAGAGAGGGGGAGAGAGAGGGAGAGGGAGAGGGAGAGAATGAAAAGTTATTATATCATCCATAATGTCGTAATGATGAGTAATTAAAATTTATATTATCATAGATAAATAAAACTAACTCAATTTCCCTGGAATGATATTGTAGATATTCTCATACCAACAACTTGTCGTGGTTTTTGTTTTGACATTCTCCGTCAAGAGATATTCTAAAATCAGAAAATCAGATATGTTTAGGAGAAAATAGGTATCATTACGAATCATTTGTGACTTTGCACAGTAGTGTTCTATTTTTATTTTAAATTTTATATACTATTACATTTTATACTATATGTATACTATACTCCACTTCCGGTTTGCTAATGTCGTTTACCTCTTTAGGAACTATATATTGTCGTTAGTGCACAGGACTGTAATGAATAGACGATCACGGACGTAATTGCAAACAAAAGAAAAAAACGAATAAATAGCGAATAAAAACAGAAAAAAAGTAGGTTTATATAATAAATAAAATAAAGAAAATATTTAAAATCCTGTTATGCACGGAAACCACGCTGTGGACAATGGTCGGAAAGGATTTGCAGGGTGTTTCCGCAAAATAAACGAAAAACTAACACAAAAAATTGTGGATCTCCTTTTCATTTTTGTGAAGAATATTTTTTTTAATTTTCGATACTGGAGCGATATTATTTTTAGGGACTCTTCAATTCTCACAATACTTTTAGAAGATCGAGGAGGATATCAATATGATTATTAAATTATCTAAAAACTCTATTCAAAGGAAAAGAAAAGCAGGGAATTAGAAGGAAAATTAAGTGTCAGAAGCAGATTTTCCTTCCATTTTTTTTATCCCCATAAGGAAGTAAATTAGTAGTATAACAGGCCTGTCACGAGAGAATCGAGCTAATGTCCGGAATGGAGAAAAATCACAAAACGAGTACTCGCCGGTTTTATTCTTGTTTAGGCATGTCCTACCATCCCCCAAAGTCCCATTGTGTGAATATCATTCTGGGGCTCCCTACACCGGGTCGGTAATCCGGGAACCCAACGTTGAACTCAAATATCTCGGTTCAGGTGCATTTATGTGAAAAACTGTCACGAGGGTAACCCCCGCTATTTTCCCGAGCTCTATCGATCTAAACAAACCAGAGGTCATGAAAGTGCTTCCGAACAGCACTACACTCTGGGCGAAATAACTCAAAATCTGTCGATTCGGAGCGGACGAGCCTGAAATATGTTATGTACCTTTTCAAGGGCTACAAAATGAGCAGTTTACGAAAAAAAAAGTTAATGCGTTCGTATGGTTCATCCCCTTGGAAATTTCCTGATGATTTGAAGTCATTTTCGCCACCCACAATCTTTCGTTTCACACACTCTCTCGTCCATTCCTTTTCATTTCATTCCATTCCAATCTGCACCGCACGGTCTCGAGCGCGCGATGCGGAATGAAACATATCATTGTCTCCCTTTCTCTTCCCTGTATTTCTTTCACTCTCCGGCGAGAGAGTGTGTGAAACGAGAGATTGTGGTTGGGCAAAAAGGACTTCAAATCATCAGGAAATTTCCAAGGGTATGAACCATACGAACGCATTAACGTATTTTTTTCGTAAACCACTCATTTTGTAGCCCTCGAAAAGTTACAAAACATATTTCAGGCTCGTCCGCGCCGAATCGACAGGTTTTTAGGTATTTTGCCTAGAGTGTACCGCTGTTCGGAAGCACTTTCATGACCTCTGGTTTCTTTAGATCGATAGAGCACTGGAATATAGCGGGGGTGTCCCTCGTGGTAGTTTTTCATAGAAATGCACCTGAACCGAGATATTTGAGTTCAAAGTTTGATGCCCGGATTACCGACCCGGTGTAGTTCGCCCCAAAATGATATTTAAACAATGGGACTTTGGGGGATGGTAGGGAATGCCTAGAGGTACCGAAAACTGATGTTAACTCATTTCATGATTTTCGCTCCATTCCGAAAAATTGCCATTTTAGCTCGATTCTCTCGTGACAGGCCTGATAAGTAAAGAAGTGAGAAAAAATGACAATCCAAAAGATTTTAACAAAAAAATATTGACGTTTGTGGATTCGTAAAAATGCTTTATTATATCATAGCACATTTCACATTGGACAAACAGCGTTTCATTTGTAGTTGCTGTATTAAGACACCGGCTCAGTAAGATTCGAGGGTTGTGCTAGTGACCCCGGACATCGACCTCACCGATTTGGCCCAAAACTTTTTTATGGATACCCCCATGGGCCCTCATCACAAAATGGGTATTCATGTGGGCTGGTTCCTTGAAACACAGATGTGGCGGGTTTTCGAATTTTGAAAACTCGATTTTCACAGAAACAAAATGGAGCGACCTAGGACCAATGTTAGTGTCGATTAATTATAAGTATAAATAGACAACAAAAACTGGCTATACGACGGTCCAGAGATCCGATCGCAAACTGATTTTTTTACCTCCTCAAAACATTCTAAAATTAATTAAAATTTAAAACGAAGAAGTGCAGTCCAATTTTTGCCTCATCGTATAGAGCAAAAAATTCCGCGTCGAATAAGTGAAAAAAATCAAAAATCGAAGGACCCCTCTTTTGAGATAAATGGACCTGAAGTTGACCCGAAAATATTTTTGTTTTCAAAACCCCTCATGTTTGTGCTTATATTGAAGAGCTCGTCGAGTGGAACAACTTTCATGTTGAACGTTTTGTCTGAAACTCATGTGTAAGAGAGTTTCACACGTTTTCCTGCTAATTTTGAGTAAAACGAAAATAAAATATTTTTAAAACAAAAAAGTGCAGCCCAATTTTTGCCACATCTTATAGAGCGAAAAATTCCGCGTCGAATAAGCAAAAAAAATCAAAAATCGAAGGACCCCTCTTTTGAGATAAATGGACCAGAAGTTCACCCGAAAATATTTTTGTTTTCAAACCTTATCGTGTTTGTACTCATATTGAAGAGCTCGTCGAGTAGAACAACTTTCATATTGAGCATTTCGTTTGAAATGCATGCACAAGAGAAATACATGAGTTTACTTTATTCACACTGTTTTTCAGACAAGTTTGAGTAAAACAATAATAAAATATTTTTTGTGCACAAAATGCTTTCGCCTATATTGTAGAACTCAAAAATCCATACTTAGTTTGTTGTTTCACCAAAAAAATTTTGAATCCCCTATGCTGAAAAATGAGGACTCGAAAATGGTCTTGAAAAGAAAAGTTGTCGGATCCTTGCCATGTTTATACTCATTTTAAAGTACTCATCAAGCACATCATTTTTTATGTTGGTCGTATTGTATGAAAGTCGTTTGTTCTCAAGATACAAGCGATCGAAATGATTTGGATCCAATAAATCTTAATTCATGTATTTCTCTTGTACATGAGTTTCAGACAAAACGTTCAACATGAAAGTTGTTCCACTCGACGAGCTCTTCAATATGAGTACAAACACGAGAAGGTTTGAAAACAAAAATATTTTCGGGTCAACTTCTGATCCATTTATCTCAAAAGAGGGGTCCTTCGATTTTTTTATTTTTTTCGCTTATTCGACGCGGAATTTTTCGCTCTATAAGATGAGGCAAAAATTGGGCTGCACTTTTTTGTTTTAAAATTTTAATTAATTTTAAAATGTTTTGAGGAGGTAAAAAAATCAGTTTGCGATCGGATCTCTGGACCGTCGTATAGCCAGTTTTTGTTGTCTATTTATACTTATAATTAATCGACACTAACATTGGTCCTAGGTCGCTCCACTTTGTTTCTGTGAAAATCGAGTTTTCAAAATTCGAAAACCCGCAACATCTGTGTTTCAAGGAACCAGCCCAAATGAATACCCATTTTATGATGGGGGCCCATGGGGGTATCCATAAAAAAATTTTGGGCCAAATCGGTGAGGTCGATGTCCGGCACTTCCTGGAATCTTACTGAGCCGATGTCTTAATGGTATACCCAATTTGATTGATTTGAAAAGCTGATTTGAACTTTCGGCTCTGGTCACACTCTCTCACTTTAGTTGTCTGCGAGAGAGTACTGCCAATGCGAATTTTCAAATTAGCTTGGAGTTTGCTTTTAAACCAACCTGTGATGATGAGCAGTCCATGCAACGCTGAGCTCCACATGTCCGATATCAACCTCCTGAAAAATAAAGTATATTTAAAAAAAAATTCTGTATGGCATAAAGACAAACTGAATTGATTAGATTGATAAAAAATGGCAAAATTCAAATCCGAACGAGATCTATTCTGTGTTCCAACCCCACCCCGAAAATAGATAACTTGCTATTTAAATAGATATGAGTGCAAAATGCTTACAATTAGCGAACAGCAGAAGAGAACATCGAACAGAGAACCATAAGGATACAACAAAAGAAGGAAAAAAACTGTGCTTAGTATGGTTTACAATCGACGGTCGTCTACTCTATGTCACCTCTAATGGAATAATCTCTCTTTTCTTTCTCTCGTAATAGTGTCCCAGCTTAACTTATCCGCTTAGAAACGATTCGTTTTTCATTGTTTGGTGTTCAAAATGCGAGAAAAGAAGCGAAAACAGGATGAAAAGTGTTTAAAGACACACCCCTAACTAATCTAAGCTCTGGTAGTACTCTCTCGTAGACAGAGCATGCGTGATTGCACCGCTAGAGCGGAGAGTTTAAAATTTGTTCGGTTGTGCCTTTACAAGTGATATATTTACTTATTGTGGGCCTTAGAATCAAAGATGGATAGAGAAATATTACAACGTAGTGATTTTTTCATGGAACTCAACGCCTGTTAATCTTCTAGGACTCAAGAATTTTGGAATCGGAAGATGCGCATATGAAGAAAAAGAAACGTCAATGTTCTGGGACTGTCGAAATTACGAAGAGCTTTTTTTCACATCAGTCAACTCTTGATAAGCGTGTTTGAAGTGAAATGAAATGAATGATTTTTGACAAAACATCGTAATACATACAGTACTGGCCAAAAGGTTATTGACTTTTGGTTTTTTCGTCATAACTTTTTTCAAACTCAATCGATTGAGTCCAGCTTTCCAGGGATTATTTTGAGAGTGTTTTTACGTGTTTTACACAAAAAATAACCGCGGTTGAGCCTTTATGGTAAAAATTATTTCAAATTTATCAAAAGTCACAAAAATGGGATTTTCGTTTTCTTCGATTTCTTCGATTTTTTAGACTCATTTTGATACCAATGTGTGTTATATCGCTTTGAAAGCATGTCACGGATTCTTGGGACCGATATCTGAGCGAGAATCCATTCCACGTGGACGTCAGATGGGACTGTCCCAGCCACACTGTTACAGCTGTTCCGAGTGTCTGTTTCGACTACCCTGAAGGTCATCAGAACTTCAATCCGTGCTCAAACAATGAAGAAGGTTAATGTACGACCTCGCAAGACGACCGTGACATCTGATCGCCTATTTAGTTGCAGCTCGAAGGAGAAACACTGGCTCAGTACAATGGACATCATGCTAGCCCTAGCGGAGTTTCATTAAATTGAGGTGCCTAAAGCTTCAAAACTAGGCTGAAAAGATGTTTGAAGGAAGGAAATGTGTCTCCAGCATATCTCCTTCTTCATAATTATCTTCACATGAATCAGGGGGCCAACCCCATGTTCAGAGAAACAACCCCACAACATCAACGATCCTCCTCAATGCTTCAGGGAGGTCAGCTGGTACTTCACATCATTTCCAGTTACAATCGAACGACGAAAATGATTTATTCCCACCGTACCAATTATCAGAAACTTGTTTTCGTCTGAGAATACGACCTACTTCTACTGTTAGGGGGTCCAATTCAAGTGCTATGTTGCCCATGTGATCCTTGCATTGCGATTCCTTTTGGAGATCAGATGTTTCTTGACATGCTAACGTCCGAATAGTCCCGACGCACGAAACCGATGTTGTACATTGTCCACGGACACCTCAAACATCTTCTCAGCCATGTTTTGCAGTTTTAGGCACCTCAATTTAGCGAAACTCCGCTAGGGCTCGCATGATGTCCATTGTACTGAGCCAGTTGGTAGTCGAAACAGACACTCGGAACTGCTGTAACAGTGTGCCTGGGACAGTCCCATCTGACGTCCACGTGGAATGGATTCTAGCTCAGATATCGGTCCCAAGAATCCGTGGCGTGCTTTTAAAGCGATATAACACACAATGCTATCAAAATGAGTCTAAAAAATCGAAGAAATCGAAGAAAACGAAAATCTCATTTTTGTGACTTTTGATAAATTTGAAATAATTTTTACCATAAAGGCTCAACCGCGGTTATTTTTGTGTAAAACACGTAAAAACACTCTCAAAATAATCCCTGGAAAGCTGGACTCAATCGATTGAGTTTGAAAAAAGTTATGACGAAAAAACCAAAAGTCAATAACCTTTTGGCCAGTACTGTAGTATGAAGGTGTGCAATAGCGATAATTTATCCTAATATTTATATAGATACCAATACAAAAAGATCTGCATCATCAACTTTTCTAAGTTTAAAGGTGAAAACGCTATCTATGCTAATTTGAATGGCTATATCACCTGGCCCTCAGAAGGTAAAGGCGCGCTTTTTGATAATTAAAATTATGTAATAGGTTTCGAACTTGCGATAAAGTGCAAACGAGTCCGAATGTTTAACATATGGGATAGTTGGGTTTCTACCCTAACTTGGCGCTAGCACAAGCGAGATGTGAGGGATTTACATGATAATTCGCGTTCCGCCACGTTTAGATCATTACTGATTCAATATAATTCAGATGAACTGCAAAGTTGCAAGAAATAAAAAAGAATAGCACAAGTCCATCATAGCGTGTGTTATTCGTTCCGATAAGTGGACTTCTCCGTTATTCTACATCCAGAAAGAGCATATACTTATCTCGATTAGCTTACGGTCATTGCATTCTATTTGTTTCCATTTTCAGGGCAAAGATCGAAGAGCATTCGTTCGTTGGAGCTTTGGAAAGGAGAAATGATTCAAAAATAATAAACAATGAGACAACTACAGTCCCGCACGTTCGCCCTCCCTATACGCGGCAGGTTGCTGCTCCCGCGGCCCACGGGGGAAACCGCATCATGCCGCATCGATGAATAATTTTTTTCGTTGTTTGTGATCGTTGCATCGTAAAATAAGGGTGCGGACATGATGATGCAACGATCGCAACCAATGAAATGTTTGAATAAAAAATTACTCCACTGATATAGCGCATTGATCGCTAGAAACATGAATGAACCATTATGCTCGCAGCAGGAAAAAAGACGCACTTTTCGAAAATTAGGAAAATTTTGCAAAAAAGTTTCAAACTTGTGAGAATGGGCTAAAAATAAAAAAATAAACTAAACGTTTCTCGCTGTGGATAGATCTATTTATTTATTTATTTATTTGATACACCCAGGTGCGACAGCAAATACAGAAACATTAAGAGAAATAATAATAATAATAATAGAAGATGGGATGCCACCCTAACTTATCGCTTATCACTTGTCGCTTGCACACGCGAGATGTGAGGGATTTAAATGAACATTCGCGTTTCCCCGCGTTTAGGCCATTACTAATTCAAAATAATCCAGATGAACTGCAAAGTTGCAAGAAATAAGAGAGAATGGCACAAGTCCAGCATAGCGTATGTTATTCGTTCCGATAAGTGGACTTATCCACTATTCTACATCTAGAAAGAGCATATACTTATCTCGATTAGCTTACGGTCATTGCATTCTATTTGTTTCCACTTTCAGGACAAAGATCAAAGATCGTTCGTTGTAGCGTTGCAAAGCAAAAAAAAATGTTTCAAAAATAATAAACAATGGGATAATTATCTTGCATACGTTTTTTACATCATGGGATTTTTAAAGCACAATAAAGCTAATTTGACAGTCTACATTGGCAATATTCTCTCGTAGACAACGAAAGCGATAGCGTGTAGCAAGAAAATTAGCTCGGGGTGTGCCTTGAAGTGAACGGAATCTGTATTACCAAGGTCTGCATTTTTATACAACTTCAAAACTATGAGAGCGCTGGCAAATGAACAGAAATGGAGAAACTTGGTATCTTCCTGTACACGCAATAAACAACAATACCGAAGATCCCATCGAAAATAAAACTAATAAAACTTTCAATGAAATTGGAACCCGAACGAAGAACTAGTGCCAAATTATCCCTAACATCAAACAGCAATAGAAGGGATAAGAGTAGCTTTTAAGATGAGACAATAGGGAAAAGGATGGAAGGAAATAGTAATGAAGATGAATGAGAATGATGAGAACGAATGAAAGCGACGGAATTTGGATAATATCAAGCACCATAGGGGTCTGTCCAGCAAATACAATTAAATAAATAAATAACTATTGAACGCATTGGAAAATGGGATATATCTGTTAGATAAGTCTATGGGGAAAATGTCCTTCGCCAAGGAAGATACCAATGATCAAAATATTATGAGTGCTCTATCGAAAAACCGAGCAAGAATACGTATTTTTTCGATAATAATACTGCACCATTGAAGATGAAAATTACTATTGAAGAGGAATGGTAATTGGAGAATGATGAGAAGGAATGGAAGCGGCACTTTTAAGGGAGAACCATTACTGAAATAAATATGTATTTAGTTGGGGGATCTACTAATAAGACTGTAATGATATTCTTGAAAAAAAAACCAATATTTTACCCTCGTTTTAGTTTTCACAATAAGCAAGCTATTCAGAAACATACAGTGAAGTGAGAGAAACAATCTCATACACCTATTAACTTTTTTTTTTCACTTTTGATTAAATCAAAACAGAAATGGATCATATTTTACTATGGTCATCATGAGAAATACTCCTTGAGTGGAAACAATTGCTGAATAATGCTTGAGAATATATAAAAACTTGAACATTCAAGGCTACAAGTGTGTTGAAATAGGCAATGCGGAACGAAAAAATAAATATATTTTTCAATTCCATGGTAATCAAGGACTAAATGAGCATACGACCATCATGACTTTTGGGTAAAAACGATCAATGCCAGTCCAAAGTTGTGATAGCTTTTATAAAAAGGGGAAAACCACCTAAACAAGATAAATGCCATAAATAAGCTACAAAGATTGTATTGAGGCTATCGAAGGACAAGGGCGTGGAATGAATCTAGATCTCAGCATCTACTACTCCTTCCTACTCCTACTACTACTTCTCGAGTATGAGATGGATGAGGGTATCTCTATACCTCTATTCAATCTTCTCATCTCCCTTCTCTCATCGTTCACACACGGCCAATTTGAAGATGCATACAACTATCCACGATTGAAGTTGAGACGAGGGGAGGGGAGGGGGAAGAAGAGAGAGAAAGAGAGAGTGAGAGAGAGAGACTGAGGGAGGGAGAGGGAGTGGATGAAGCTGATAGGAACATGGGAAGAACGAAATTATTTTTTTGAATTTCCCACCAAACGTGAAAACATACTCTCGATTGATATCGTAATTGGGCTGATGGGTCAACTCTACTTCAAAAGGTTGAAAAGATAGTATAGTATCACAATAGTTTGAGAAAATATAGATAGGGTGTATCAGACAAAAATAAAGATTGAAGTTGGGTGAGTGATAAATAAACGAATTAGAAGATAGGCACAGAGATTAGCGTGGCTAGTTTCGGCTTTATGTGCCTGAACACCCGAAAGCAGTAAATTTCAACTTTACAGTTTCTTATATAAAACAAAACGAAAAAACAACTATGGAATTGGGGGAGGTCTACAACAGTCGATCGATAATATTGATTTACTTAATCTTCTTTGTTCCTTCTGTCTTCTGTCCCTCTGTTTCCCTATCTCACTTCCTACGCCCGCTCACATTTTCTGCATCTAGTTGCAAGCTGTTTCTTTTTGTGCGGTTGTTCAAACTCAAGGCATCATCAATGAAATTAAATAATTATTTAAGCATTTTTTTAACATGTAATGCTCAAATCCCAACAACTTTTAAGCATATCGTGAGTGATCCACTCCTCCCCTTTCCACTATACTCACAATCATTTCTTGCGACAATATAATATCAATCATGATTCATTTCTGAGTGAAGATCTCTTCCATCAAAATAACTGCTTCTAGAATTCTCTTGACTACATTTACATATAAATATCCAATGTCCATCGGCCCACTCCTCCTTAGCCCCATATCCCCTCCCATTTCCCCTAAATTCATCTCAAATGGCTACTGTTGCCAGGCATCAGTTGTTGTATCCTCCTTCCCCTCCTCTTTCTCTCTTCACTCTCTCAGTCTTTTTCGTACACCTTTGGTCATCTCCACTGTGCATCTGCAACTATACTACGTTTATTGTTTATTTTCGAATATTGTTCAGCACAGTCCGACGATTTTTTTATCCAAATTTCGAATTTTTTATTACAGTGTGAATTTACCTAACATGAAAACGATTATACTTTTCTGATGCATATAGAGAGCTTGATATAAAAAATTCTCCACTAGCAATAATTCAATATTTACTCTCACTAACGTTGATTACAATATCAAATATTCATCTTATACAGTAATCCTTCTAGATGTCGACTCTTCGTCTAGATGCCAATGGTGATCCGTGCATTTGCACCATATGCAAGTGTGGGTAGGTGCATTTTAAGAATGTAATTTCCCAAACTCCGCCCACTTTTATATTTTTTACTATATTCCTTTTGCAGTAACCACAAGTGCGGTCATGTTGATGAGGGAGTCAGAATGCATGGAGGCATTGACGGAACTACTGAGTACAACTCGCAATACCCTAAGAAGGTAATCCCATAATGATCTTTGAACCCAGAATCGGCTATACACAGTGAGCTCCTTCCCTCCCTCTCTCCGCCCCATCTATTCGACGCATTATAATTCACGCTATTTATTTATCACTTGCTGTCACATTTATTTAATGTAAGTCAAATTAAAAATTAAATTAAATGTGAGGACTTAACTTAAGCAGCCTCATCCTTAACCTTAACACAATAAGATACGCTACCTTAACCCTAGGAATAATTAAGCTACCTTTACAATACCTACTATTTTACACTTTATTTTAGTTCGTCAATTAGAAAAAGTCAATGTTCGTCAATTAGAAAAAGTCAATAGTTCGTCAATTAGAAAAAGTCAATCATACGTTTACTCGATTGTTATACTTTCGTTGTCACTCTCCCACTTTATTTCCTCCTCCATCTTTCCATTGTAGACTTTCACTATTCTCTCTTCATTCTCTATATCATCGTAGACTTGTTATTGACATTGTAATGAGCTTAAAAATTCTACATTGTGATATCTCTCTTCCTGCCAGTCACTTCTATACATTCAAACCCACTCATGGTCGTGTATCCTCTTTCTCTTTTCATATCCCTCGTTGTAGACGCGAGAACATGCGTTCATCTTTTGCACTTAGAACATCCCGTTACCTGACAAAACTACATTGTATTATCGATCCATCCCAATCAATACCCATAATAAAAGCTAAACTTTTATCCTCCCCTCCCCAAGCCTTGTTTCACAAACTAGGCCTCCCTTCCATCGACTTGTAAGGATTCTCCTGTTTTTGTCCTTCCGGTTCATGTCAGTCTGTCTCTACTGACACAAAGCGGTCCTCTTCCCGCTTAGGGCCTCCTCCACCCTAATATATTGAACCTGGAAGCGACGATACACAGTGAGATCCTTCCCTCCCTCTCTCCGACCCCCTCGCCTCAACATTATTCACATTATTCATTTATCACTTGTTGTCACATTTATTCAATGTATGATAAATTAAAATTAAATTAAATTAAATTTAGGGAGCGGAGAGGGCTCACCAGATTCGTCGTGTAGACAACCTGGTACGTTGTTCTATTCATCAGAAATATAGCTTTTTTTTAATTTTTAAATATATAATTCATGTGGAAAAAAAGTGAAAATGCGATTGCTCTTATTCTTCTTGATTGACTACATTTGAAGTTGTGTACAAAAATAAAATCAAAGTGATAAGCAATCATGTTTGAAAACCATCACTGTGACGGTTTAGTGACAGCCCGAGAGACCTCAAAGCTCTCCGCTCTGGCCACACTCTCTCGTCTTCATTGTCTACGATAGAGCGTTGCCAATGCGGAGTTCAAAATTAATTTGGCATGTGCCTTTAAATAAGTTTCATCCTTGACAAAAAAGCATTGAGAATCGTCCAATATGATGATAGATGATATCTATATATTTTTTTAATAAAATATTAATCAAAATTTAAAATAACGATAACAATAATAGTGGAATTAGGCTCAAACCGGCGACTTCGTCGGTCGCACAACCCAGAACACAGACTTCACCAAGAAACAGGTAATTTAATGTGTGATTCGGTCTCGCAGCGATATCCTGGTGTACTGTAGGCCGGTCGGCAAGTCGCCTTTCGACCCCCAACTACGGTAATGCAGAGCGGTGACTTCAATGGTCTGACTACACATAACGCTGACTATATCAAGAAGCAGGTAACTTAGAAAAATCGATGTTTCAGTTCGTATTTTAGCCGTGTCAATCGATTAATCAATAATTCTAGGCGCAACGACAAGGACAAGTTCGTCCACAAGATAATGTGTTGCAAACGGGTGATTTCAATGGACTAACTACGCATAATGCAGATTACATCAAGAAACAGGCACGGAATTGAATTGAAAATGGATTTATTTATTTATTCGGTTAATCGATAGATCTATTGTATACAATAACTCGTTGAAATTTCAATTGTTGTCCATTCATAGATAATAATTGTTTGAAGGCAGAGAGAATGGGCCAGATTCGACCACAAGATCACGTTGTTCAATCGGGAGAATTCAATGGACTGACGACACATAACGCTGATTACATCAAGAAACAGGTACGGTAGATTATATTTATTATTAAGTTCCTATGAAATGACTAAATTAACAGAAATCGTTGATATACCAGATACAAATCGTTTAATCTTTTGATTTACAGGGACAAAGGCAAGGTCAGATTCGACCAGCTGACCATGTTGTGCAATCTGGTGACTTTGATGGAGTTACTACACACAATGCAGACTTCTACAAGAAACAGGTTAGGAACAGAAACCGCAGTGCTCACTAAATGATAGAACGAAAACGAATGTATAGTGATTGAAGTAAACGAAAAGATGGTTCTGCACTTTTAAGGAATAACATGCAGATTCCTTTCAGTATTTCCACGTAATTTTTAAAGGCGTAATTTTTTGAGCTAATCTGAAACTCTCCAATCTGACAATGATCTTTCTTTGTCTACGAGAGTATCGCTAATGAAAATTAGCTTGTAGTGTACCTTCAAAATGAACAACTCTAGGCCCAACGACAAGCGCAAGTTCGCCCTCAAGACACTGTAGTGCAGTCGGGAGAGTTCAATGGACTTACAACTCATAATACTGATTATATCAAGAGACAGGTATCTATTATAGAGTTTGTCTTAAAGGCACACCTAATTTATACTTTCTCGTATACGTAGACAAAGAAAGCGAGAGAGTATGGCCAGAGTGGGGAGTTTCAATTTGGCTTGGAATGTCGATTTAAACCTGCGAAGAAATAAAGAATCAATGGTCACTTCGCTACTCGCTGAAGGTTCTTTATTTCTTTAAACCATTGGTTCTTTATTTCTTTCAATTGCGGCTTTTGAAATATGTTTCAAGTTTAGAATACATAGGGTGACATTTAAACGCTTTGATTTTCTTAACACATCCTTTATTCATATTCACTCATGTTCATCAATTTGTTACGAGAAAATAATCAAACTTGTCATTTTTCAATATGTCTCCAGGCCCAACGTCAAGCCCAGATTCGTCCTGCTGACCATGTTGTACAATCGGGTGACTTTGATGGAGTAACGACTCACAACGCTGACTTCTACAAGAAACAGGTTAACATATAATGATACAAACTTCAAAATCTATATTTTCAGGGACAACGCCAAGCGCAGATTCGACCACAAGATAACGTTATTCAATCGGGAGAATTCAATGGATTAACTACACATAATGCTGATTATTACAAGAAGAGGGTTAGTATATCTATTCCTTCATGCGATATGTTAAATTCGACTAACAATAAGTCTAGAATCTTCGCAACCTCTCATTTTGGATGGGTGTAATAAGATATGTGAAATGGATAGGCTTGGATAATAATGAGACATCGATTCGCTGGCTACAGTCTCGGCGCACTTGAACAACGATAACCCCTCTGGCATTTCCAAACTACATAAACTACACCACAGAAGTTTACTGCAAGTTTGCTACAAGTGAAAGAACATTTCACGAAATGCATTACAGTATTATTCACCACTTGCAGTAAACTTACGTCTAAGTAGAAGTAGACTTGCAACTCTACTTCAAGTGGGAATGATAAGTAAACTATTAGTTTAGAAATACCAGAGCCTTGCAGGGACAACGTCAAGCTCAAATTCGACCACCTGATCACGTGGTTCAATCGGGAGATTTTGATGGAGTCACAACACATAATACCGATTACGACAAAAAGATGGTGAGAAAACATTTTTTTTTAAATTCAATTTTAAAACGAAATAATGGTTATATTTTTTACAGGGTGGAAGACCGGCGCAGATTCGTCCCCATGACACTGTAGTACAATCGGGGGAATTCAATGGACTAACCACTCACAACGCTGACTTTATCAGAAAGCAGGCGAGTTTCCAATCAAAATTAGAAATCAATTTTGAATTACTAGAATAGAAAAAAGATAAATGTTTCATACCTTGAAATCTTTAATGAAGGGAAATGTCAATCGATTTCATAAAATCAATAATCAATCAATATCATAAAATGAATAATCAATCAATATCAGGGTGATCGACAGGGTCCAGTTCGTCCTCCATCAAATCTCGGTCTCAGTGGTGCTTTCAATGGTCTATCTACTCACAATGCAGACTACATCGCCAAACAGGCACTCGACATTTGTCCCGCAGCGAAAGTACTCGCCAAGAGGTATACTGTACATCGTAATTGATTAAATTGATTGAATAATATTGATTTTGGTTCAATAATGATCAATTGAAATTTCAGAAATCAATACGATTTCAACATTGTTCAAGGTCATCGACACTTTCATAATCGCCGTGGGAATAAAGAAGTCGTATATTAGTCATTTTTATTATTACTACTCTCAATTGACCGTTAATATTAATTGTATTATTCTGATCAACCTTTTTTTTTCTATTTCACAAATGCCAATGAAACGCACATAAAACGACGAGACACATACGCGAACCCGAAAATATAAAGAATGAAAATCATGAATTCGACATTTTCAATTAAAAGACATAAATATTACATATCGAATATCATTCAATATTGATTTATTGATTACAAACCTGTGATCAAAATATCTATAATCAATAAATCGACAACAACACCGGAAACAAATGACTTCTCCAGGAGTCCCGATGCCCTAATCTTAATATGAATACTTCAATTCTTCAGTACCCTGATCACACTCTAATAGTATTATATAGTATTATTGATTATAAACCAGTGATCAATATATCTATAATCAATAAATCGACAACACGTAAAAAGGATGCCGGAGTAATAGTGGAAGGGTGTGGCTGACTGAAAACTCATTGTTCATCTGATATGGTCATCTCACAAACATAATAGGTCCGTCAGCACGGTGACGAAATTCCGTCCAACAACAAATGCTTCTCATCTTTCAAGGTTGTGCGATTCAGCTATTTCTCGTGCTATTTCTTTCAAATTAACACATCATGTACCTCAAAGTTCTCGATATCGACATGAATCTAACTTCGAACTTGAGTTAAAGCTTTTAACCTTTTTTCGTTATTTATCTTTTGTAATTCTCCTCATTTTTGCAATAAAATAAAAAAAAATTAACACGACCCCTATGAAGTAATGAGAGAGTTCAAACCAGGTAGTTTCTCGCGTCTCCCGTACTCTTTAGATTTCACCTTAAAGAGTGAACGCAATATGTTCCATAATTTCCTGTGAATAATTATAAGTAAATAATTTCTCTTTTTTCGTACAATTTCGAGATGATTGTTTGTCATATCATGATTTAGTCTTCTTAAATGCGTTTTCTATAATATTTGTAAGCATACGATATTCAATTCAAATTTCATAATGTGGATGACATTTCCAGGAATATAAAATTTCTCATTTTATACACTCCATCACATATGATAAACAAAGTTTTAAAAACATTCACAAATATCATCATCGTTGTGTGCGCGTGCGTCGTGACAGTGGGGCGAATTGATAAAGAACAGGCAACCTAGACGAAAGAAAAGGGGCGCGGAGTCAAAATAGGGGTTACTGTACATACACACACGGAAAGAATCGATCACAAACTGACTCGGGAAATCAACAATGGGCGGGGTTTGCAAGGAATTTAGGCGATGAGAGATGAGGCGAGAGGTGAGAGAAAGAGTACTGTAGTGGAGAATCAATAATTGCAGATTCGAGCGGCTTTTCAGAGAGATATGATTCAGGAACGAATATTGATTTATTGATTAGAAAAATTGTAATATTAATGGTAGTAGAAGCTCTTTGGCTAGCCCTCAGTGAGCTTTTGGCCATAAACCCGAGGACGCTACTGTCGCTAGTGCTAATTCTTTCAAATGTATTGCAAAATATTATGCTTGATCAAAATATGTGAATACTCTATTGGAGCGGCTACACTGGACGAACAACTACCGGAAATTACAAAAAAAAATGGAAAAGAAGATTACGGTACATTACCGTAAAGTGGGCGGAGCTATAAAATGGGCGGGGCGAAAGATAGTAGATCATAACCGGTCTTAGCGTGATAATCGATAATGTTCGGAAGTAGGGGAGCGGTACCGGTACTCTTCATGGCTATGAGGCATATCGTTCGAGACAACAAACATTTGGTACGATACTTTAGGAAAGATCTTTGGACGAGGAAAGACTTGGCAAAAGAAGCGGCTTCGGGCGGGCGTCGAACCAGCGTGGTTCAGGCCAGCGGTTTGGTGGTGTCGTAGATGGAGGGCGCACGGAGGATGATGATTCCGGTGCCTGCAGCGCACGCACAGGTGAAAAGAATGAGGAAGATACGGTCCATCACAACCGAGACATACTTCCAATCCTCGACTACCTTTAAGAAAATTATTTATTTATTCATTTCTTTATACATTCATTCATCTGTTTATTTATTTATTTAGCCATCAAGTATAAAGGGCATGACCTGTGGGAAGAAACGAGAAGGTGTACTGTGGTATACGCAAGGTATTGACTTGGTGAAAGTATTCAAGGAAAGTGTTTAGTTCGATAGTTCGATATGATTAAATTATAAATTTTGGAGGGTGGACAAATGTTCTGTGCAGGGTTATCATATTTTCAGTTGTCAATATGTTTTTACGTCTTTCAATAATGGTCTTTGTTTTCGTCTACCACAAAAAATGAAACCGTACCCGATGAAAACATAGCAAAACTAATACTCCGATAATTATTATAAAATCTAAAATACCTGATCATCATCTTGCTGGTTCTTGAGATGATCCGCGATGTAGGCCACACTCTCAACCGCACTTCTCACTGGACTGGTGTCACTGAAATATTTCCACTTTTTACATTACAATTGACACCGATTATGGATCAATTTATGATATAAATAATCAATTAATTTTCGCCGAAGCCCAAGTGAGATCACTTCTGAGTTTTCGGAATCCATAAACTACATGAATTGAAACATATTTCAACATAGCAAAATGCAATGGAAATGAAAGGCGCATCACGTGCTAATTTGAATCTCTTACAATTAGACGGGCAATGCTCTCTCACTTTCTTTGTTTGTGAGAGAGCGTTGCCAGAGCGGAGATTAAAATTTGCTTATGGTGTTCCTTTCACAAGCATGAAACGAGTACCGTTGGAAGGCTGACAGTGAAGGGTTGGTGGAAGCACCCGCAAACGATGCTCGATATGTTGGTGACAGTAGATTCATCTAGAATAATTGATCTTTGATCTTTTTGATTTTTCTAAATCTTCCATATGATTACTGTATGATATCTCGACAAAAGACTTCAGATCATCTTAATTTAAACGGATACATTTTCAGCTTTGATCTCTGATCTTTGATCTTTAATAATCTAGTAATAAGTAAATTTCGCTCACCTGATCTATCAACGCCGAGTTGTAGTGATTCGCATTGATGGAGAACGTTGAATCCTTTTTTCGACTCTGATAATAATAACAATAAAAATAATGAACAGTTTCACACATTAGTGCTTTAAGTCATGCTAGGGTTCCTTTAAAAATTAATGGCTTATCTTCGTACTTCTATCTGACATAAACTACTCTGTTAATTTATACATTATTTTCAACAATGAATCCATAAATCAGACGGAAAATATGACAACTTCCGTAAATTTCTCATCGATTGGATATTGCTTCTACCATTTTGAACAGAGATATGTGTTACACACCCCTGATTTAATGTGCTGATAGGTAAAGAATTGAATTGAATTAAATTGTGTTACACAGAATTATCAACTCACATCTTTCATTGAGCCGTTCTGATTGGCAGCGGCGGGTCGATGGGCGCCCGGTGGTGCTGGTCTCTGTAAGAAATGAATAGTGATTGTATTATTTCGTGCGTGGAAGAAGATTATTTCTGATTTGAAATTCTCCGCTCTGACAACGCTCTGACGTAGAGAAATAAGGCGAGAGAGCATTACTATAGCCGAGAGCTTCAAATCATCTCGGATGCGCATATTCTCATGGCCAGAAACCGAAGAACCTATTTCTTTTCTAATATCGTGAAATCGAATATTGAGAAAATTCTATTGAAAAAAATTGCTTTGTTCTACTGCGAGTCTGAAAATCTATTTTTAAGATTAACAAAAGTCAATACTCCCAATCTACCGTACCTTCATGAACAGATACTTGGGCAGAGTATCGATGAAGACCCTCTTCACCCACGGTGACATCGTGTGTGTCGTCGGTGTACGGTAGTGCACATTCTGTAATTTCCCAAATGTTCACATTTCTTTTAACTTTTCTACATTAACATCAGATTAATAAACGACAGAAAGATGAACACCACTCACGAGAGTGACTACCGTAACCACGACCGATAGGGTGACGAGGACCATTGTGAAGAGTAGATACTTGCCGATGAGAGGGATGACCAAAGAGGTAGAGGGAACGATTTCGACTGAATTATTGACCGTATAAAATACACTTGTTTATTTGGTACGAGAGTAGCCAACCACTCCCACAAGCGACTTTCTTGTTTTGCATGGTTCAGAAACTATGCCGATTTCTTTTATATATAATATAGCGCGCGGCGAAGGTTAGCCGGGTTAGAGAGAGGCAGCGGAGAGACAATCGAGAGGCGGGGCGAGATGTAGAAGGCTACATCGCGCTCGCCTCTCTATTGTGACTTCCGTTCGTTAGCACCATTTGTCATTTTCTTATGCAAGTACATTTTATACGCACAATATTAAATAATTAAATATATAAATATAAGAAATATGATTTATTAAAAGTTAACGCCCGGCTCTGGCAACACTCTCTCGTTATCTTTGTCTACGAGAGAGCATTACCAGAGCGGAGAGTAAAATTAGCTCGGGTGTGATTTTTATGGTTGTTCTGATCGAGATTCACATTCAAATGTGTTTCAATATTTGGATATCTTCTGAATGGCAAAATCAAAACGATTCTTCCTTGGGATGACTACACGCAAAATAATAATACTACCTAGATGGATAGATAAATTGCTCCGTGAGTTTAACTTATTATAAAATTCAACATTTTCTATTCCTATTCAACATAAAGTCTCATATCAATAATGGGAGAGGAGAAAACGATAAATTATTCAAAAAGTGAAAATGAATTTATGAGTATCGCTCATGAATCAACGAAACACGAAATTGCGTGGGTTTCACGTTACTTTCGGGATCAAGGGTAGATATTGAGCGATTGGAAACAGGGTAACCCAAACTGGTTAACCAATCGGTGTAACCCAAATTGGTTAACCAATCGGGGTAGCCCAAATTGGTTAAGCAATCGGGGTAGCGCAAATTGGTTAACCAATCGGGGTATCCTAAATTGGTTAACCAATCGGGGTAACCCAAACTGGTTAACCAATCGGGGTAAATTAAATTGGTTAACCAATGGGGATAAAATACCAAGTTAACCACTAACCGAGCAGCAAGAAGAAGACAGTCAATGAGATGAGGATGGATATGCACAGTGAGATCTTCTCGCCACCATCGGAGGGAAGATAGAAGACGAGGGCTGTGAGGAAACTGAAATGGATACGGTAAGAGGATACGGTGAAGGATACGGTAAGAGTATATGATTAATGCGATTACTGTACTAGCGATACAGTACGGAACAAGCTACTGTGATTATCAGTACGATACATTGGGTGTGCATGATTAGAGCACCCTAGAGTTTACAGTATGGTACTGTTACATTATGGTTAGAAATAAAACACCAATAAAGTCCAATTCGTTTACTTCTATAACAGTTTAGTTAATCAGTAGAATTATATGATTTATAATATAGATATTCTGATCAAATCATATACTCCTTTGAAGGCACACCCCGTTTTGATTTCAAACTCTCCGCTCTGGCCACACTCTCTGGCTTCCATTTTACGAGTCAGAGCTGAGAGTTTCAAATTAGTCCGGGATGTGAGTGTAAAACTATTTTTAAGGAACAAACCTGATGCCAACAGATGGGAATATGAGATTAACAGTGTAGAATAGGGTCTTTCTCCTCAGATGAATCTCATATGTCAGATCGATGAACGGCGACTCGCAGCAAGGATATCTAAAACTTATTTTCAATTTTAAATTCTCGTGATCTTTAATGTTTGATCTTTGGACTCTTTAATCGTTCCATATTTTTTTCTAATTCACAAAGTACTTCATTTTCACGTTGTTTAGCAGTTATTTGTTAATGAATTTGACATAATTTAGTGACTTTTCCAGTCCCTTTAAAGGCAGCTGGCATCCAAAAATTTCGATTCGAAATAGTTAAAATAGTTGATCTCATGTTGATAAGTTCAAAAAAACTATTCAGAAATATGTATTTGAAAGTTTGAAAAGACGCTCTAGTAAGAAGTTGGATTACTGTAGCCTGCTCCACACCACGGGCGAAGTTTCCGAACTACAGTATTCTAACTCCATCGAAAAGCTCAAAAAGCCCATTATTGAGTTTTATTCTTCATAATTCCCCACTGCGGATAGAATTATCATCAAAATATTCAATTGCAAGTCGTATCTAAAGAGTTGGTGTGGCAATTAGGAAAAGGCTCCCGCTATCTAGAGCAGACTGTAGTTTTTTAACAGCGCCGTTCTTCTTACCAGAGAATTACTATGCTATAATTTTTATATATTTCGAAACAGAATTTCAAGCTCTTTTATATGAGAACAACTTGTTTTTCGTTTCCCGGACCCTTTAAGCGCATTCTCTTATTTTTCCTCTACAAAGACTTTCAGGACTTCCCCTTTTTAGCAATCGCCTACAACTCTCACATTTCCTGCCCTTCCAAAGCACCCAAACTCTTTTATTCACTCTATTTCTTCGAGAAGCTAAGAGAAAAGGGAAGGCATTGTGACACTAACACAGCTAAGAGCTTCTGGTTCATTCTTTCGCCCTCTCTCCCTCTCCTTCTCCTCTCTCTCTCTCACTCTCCCTCTTCCCTCTCTCCCTCTCTCTTCCTCTCTCCCTCTCCCTCTCACTCCCTCTCTCTCTCCCTCTCTCTCTCCTCCTCTAATCCGTCTTCTTCTCCATCCCGTTCGTAGTGTCCCGACCACTCTCCTGGGGTGATTCCCCACGGGAAAGAAGGACCATTTGTCAAAGTAGGATGGGGAGAAGGAGGGGTGGAGCAGAGATGGAGAGGGAAAGAGAGAAGTGAGGGAGAGATGCTCAAAAAGCGCGGAGAGAGTATAACCAAACCACAAAGTAGTTGAGCGAGAGGGAGGAGAGAGATAGAGAGAGAGGGTGAGAGAAGGAGAGAGAGAGAGAGAGAGAGAGGGAGAGAGAGGGAGAGAGAAACCTAAAACATTCAACTTCGAACAACTAAAGAAGCGAATGGAATGGGGAAGAGATATGAAGATAAGAAAGGAAGATTGATTGAGGAAGTTCTACAACAAATCATAATGGAACACAAACAAGTTTATTGGAATGTGTTTGTCCATGAAAAAATCTCTGTCTACGTGAGAGTGCTGGTATATGTTCTTGGCACTAAGTCGAATGAGAACCGATAAATAATAACCGACTGGATGATAACCATTTGCATATGAGATACAAGCGCTAATGAATAGACAAAAAAAGTATGCAAATGGTTATCATCCAGTCTGTTATTATTCATCGGTTCTCATTCGGCCTTGTCCTTCATATTAATGTAAATATTGGCCTTAATATTCATCAAAATTCTTATATTATTAATATTTAACGAGATGTTCTCCATATTTTGTAGCCACAGTCAATATAAACCGACCTCTTCTCGTGTCGCTTCCCAGGCACTCGAAGGATGTCCCATTCCACCGAGGGATAGTAATCGGATAGATCGATTCCTGGAAAGATCAAAGATCAGTTCCGTAAGATTAAAGATCAATCCGAAAAGATCAAAGATCAATCCGAAAAGATCAAAGATCAATCCGAAAAGATCAAAGATCAAAGATCAATCCGAAAAGATCAAAGAACAGATGATTATATAAAATATGTATTTTAGATCGTCTTGAATACTTTAAAGATTGAAGATCAATTTTAGGTAACCCATTGATGGTAAGTGAAATAAGCTATCAAAGAATAATTCGTGAGATAAAAGATCAAATATCAAAGATCAAAGGCCAACCTTCTTCCACAATCCATACTGTCTCATAGAACGGTCCGTTTTGGCCAATGACGATCTCTTTGTCCTCTTTCTTAAAGGATTGACTCTTTAATTTAATTAAATTTATTTAAACACATTCAAAAGATGGGAAAATAATTGAAATAACAAATGGAGAATTGCTTTTGATTCTCATTTTGATATACATTTTCTTACATATTCTTTCCGTGAAAAACGGTGGCTGGAACATTTTTCAATTCCATAATCAGCTCTTGGAAATGGTTTCCTTCTGGATTAATGGTCAAATATAGGAAAATGCAATACATGAAACAAATTAAACTCATCTGATGCAATGAATGATGTAAATGACACAAGAAAGCACCTGTTTTAATTCGTCTTTGTGCTTGAGATCCACTTCTAAACCACCATAGGTCCAAGAACCTGAACGAGGTAGTTTTATCTATTTTTCATAAAATTGTTTTCTAATGCCCTTTATCAGATAACTAATGCTTTTTTTGAAAAATCCACTGACAAGTAATGAAAAACCAAAAAAAAATTCTTTTTTTTTGAACGATTGTTTTTTCTCATAATCAATTGAATTCCAATAATTAAAGTAATAAAAATCAATATACTGACCGAATTTCATCTCACACGTCTGCCCATCAAAGGGGAACCACTCAACGTCGATTGTGCACATACTGAAATTAATAAATAAACCATATTTTTTTTATTTTTGTTTTTTTTTCATTACGAAAATATTATTCCAAGAATATACAAAGTAAGCAGACCCTCTGATCTCTGAGAGAGATCTCTGCACCCGAAAAAAACACTTTCGTTTTGCGATTTTTGCAATTCAATCCATATAATAATGAAAGAAAACAAAACCACTATTTTGAGACCGGATATCCTCAAAACATCAACAAAGACGCGTGTTTACAAAATACAAAATAATTCTTGAAATAGCGATTACCTCTTGTAGATAGCTGGAGGCGCCCATTCCACGGTTCCATTGTACGATAGTTTAGCCTTGGTCATAATCGTCACTTGATAATTTCCATCGGCACTGAAAAATTACAATTATTGTTACAAAATATTGTCAGGCCAACGAAAAGATGCGATATTTTAGACGATCATAGGAGTCTCAGTTACTTCTCTTCGGTAGATCTTTCATGGGAAAATTTAGAGAAAAGAGTGATACTTAATTAATACTGATTTCATTGCCATTTTAATACTAAAAAAATACTTGTTGATGTCAATAATTTGCTCACTTATTGTACAGGACTATATCCGGTAGCCAGATTGTATCTGACGGAACGTAGAGGACCTTAAATAAGTAATATACTTAGCAGGATTAAGTCGGATCTTACGACTTAAGACGAATCTTAAGTATTAGTTGGAGCTTAAGTCAGAGGAGCTATCTTATGTATATTTAGGATCAATGGTTTATCAGTTATCATCTTACCTCTACACCACCGTACTCTGCAGGATCCCAACGGAGCTTGTAGTCCGTCCAACTCTATAAAGAATCAATAAAGAACCATCAATCAATAATCTCTGATGAATTTTAAAAAAATCGTTTCAAGAGTCTACAAGAAATGTTAGAGAATTTTAGCAAATGGCCTCGTCAGAAAGCTATTCGCTAAGGTAAAAGGGAAAAGGATGAATAATTGATGAATGGAAAAAGACTACTGATTAATATTTATAATAATTGAAACATACATGCTGCAGCCATACATTCGTCGTCATGATCTGATTCTTCTCGTGCTAAAATATGTTTAACTGATTAATTAATAACTCAAAATTATTATTAGTATTAGTATTTCGGAATCATCCTTATTTATTTCCTTCTTCATTTTCAGTCCCTCACCGATAACAAACATGCGTATATTTGGGAGAGTGATTTGCCATAAAAAAATCGTGCAAATCGCTTCCCACATTTGGAGTTACGCTAGCGTAAATGCAGTCAATTTGCTCAAAGGCGAACCCAAATGACTAAAGCCAAACGATAACCCAAACGAAGGCTAAGGGGTGGCAAATATATTATCTGTACACCTACCCATCTCAGACCCTTATGCGAAAGCACTTGGAATTTTATTATACTTGGAGAGCACTCTCTCGGTGAAAACACATGTGATTGTCTGGCTTAGGGAATAATTTATGGAAATTGGTCTGGGGGAGTCCCATATCCTGGTCTAGGTTCCCTCAAATGCACACAATATTTCATTGGAATAAGGATAGCGTTGTGCAAAGAGCAAACTTTGAGGGATCTATCCCTTTAAAGCTGTAAGACATCATGCTTTCCTCAAATTCTGCGATGCGAGGTCCCATTTAAATTCTCAAGTATTTACGACATCTGTGACATCAGAGAAAGGTTAAATAACAGTGGGCGTAAACTACGGATTTGGAAATATTTTATTAAAACCTTGGAAAACCATGACTAAATGATAAAAAAATCGAGATAATTTGAGTATTTTGTCTTTTTCTCATGTTTTTATGTGACGACTTGTTATCAAAAACGAACGAACCACAGACCAAGATCATCTATATATGTGCAAGAACAGCACTAGTCCAGGATAATTCCCTTGTTTCTAGTACGATGTCTACTTCTAGTCCCCCTAACTAGAATGAGAAATGAGAGATTGAGAAAGTTGAAAGTTGAAATCCTGAAGGTGTCGGGTTTCCATCACTTTTGACAAGATATACGAGTCATCACGGCGCTCTTCTCTCTATTATCACTGCCCTCCATCTCTTTGTTGTTTTTGAACATTTTTGAAAAATATGCTGGCCCAAAGCTCATCACGCGAGGATTGCCACCCCTCTAGGGTCTCTAATTCTTCCTCTACCAATTGTTAAACGCACATTCTCTATCAGGCACTTTATCTTTATCTAATTCTCTCATTTTCCCTCTCCATCTCTCCCTCTCCTTATTATCTGCATCTCTCCCTCTCCCTCTCCATCCAACTAAACTCTCCAATTCCCATCCATCAATCAATCATATGGCTGTGTGTGAGTATGATTTGTCTTAGCGTCCACCATCTCCACTTTTTCTCCTCCTACCTCTAGTACTTCTAAATCTTCTCCCTTCTAACAATTAGCCTAGGATATCTATATTACCCCTACCCCCCAAGGTAAAGCTGATTGTCTACTAGCCAGAAACCACAAATATAATTATATTATGAAGAAAAAACTGAAATGAGAACTGCTGGCCCAAAAAACAATCGAAAAAAAACAATTTTCTGACAGGAAACGATGCAAGGAGAACTTACGACATCCAAGAGTTGAGATAGCTTTAACTTGAACTTGACTACCAATGTCTCGGTGTTGTTGTCGACCGGTCGAACGAGCTGAAATATAGACTTTCTTATGTATGCAATCAAGTCGCCTTGTTAGCTTACGAAGGTTTAATCCATTCCTTTTTGTTATTTTATCATACTAGAGAGGTATATGCATAAAGCACTTGGAAGGATGCACCATTTGAAGGCATGTGCATAAACATCCAGTAGAGCCAAAAAGAAAATAAACTAAAGAGTCTTTCTTTGTAATAATGGAGATGTGTGAGTAAAACTTAGGGGAATTTCCATGAGTATCATATATTTAATAGTTTACGCTGCATCTTCAGATAAGATGGCACCCATTGGCCCCCTGATCAATTGATTTATTGCGGTGCTCGCGTGACAATTGTTGCTAGATAAACGAAACGATTCACGAAGTCAATCGTTAAAGGCACACTGTGTGCTAATTTTACTCTCTGCAATGACAATGCTCTCTCGCTTTCTTTGTATACGAGAGAACGTAGCCAGAGCGGAGAGTTTCAAATTAGGACAGGATGTGCCTTTAAGTCAAACGCTAAGTAAAATCGAATAAGAAAATAAGCACGATTAAATAACGATAACAGCTTGGTAACTTAAGAGTCTCGTTAGTTACTGATGATTAATGACGAAAGGTCACGCAGACTTAATCGGTAAGTCTCGGTACTTACCGTTCACTTAAGACCTAAGGTCGTACCTTATTATAGTCCGAAAGGAGATCTTCAAAGAGTCTGTTGGCGTCCCTGTTTCCTACCACCGTAGGCAAGGGACATACTAGCAGAATGAAGAAGAACGTTAACAATGTAGAAGACGGCAATGGGAACAGTGACCTTAACGATCAAGTTGAGTAATTAGGACTTAAGTAAATGTAAGGTTTAAGTTACCTTGAACTAAGGATAGACTCGGGAATGGGCAAAGGCAATAGTTGAAGAGAAGGCAGCACGCGAGGGAGTCTGAATGTATGAAAAACTTTGAATGTGGATAAATGAATTATTTCAAGGTGTTCACAACAGCAATTTACACCTAGATATCATACTCATAAATTTAAACAATACGACTGTAAAGTTGTTAACTTTAAGCCAAAACATAACTATGTTGGAACTCTCTGCTCTTACATTCTCTCACTTTCTTCGTGTTCGAGAGAGTGTTGCCAGAGCGGAGAGTTTCAAATTTGCTTTGGGATTGTATTTAAAGACATGAAGCGATCCGAACATGAATCTAAAAGTGTCAATATCTAACTAACCTTGCATTGCCTTCGGCTTTTCCGGTTCTCTCTTCTCCTTCATCCGCGTCGCATCGCCGTCTCGTAGGAGAATACGCATCTGTCCACGCTAGCGATGATCGTCTCGATGACATGTTACGCGAAGCGGTCGCGCACGACCGCGACGCGTCGAGATGCGACACGGTCGAGGGCGTCCTCGACGACCGCTTCACACGCGGTCGCAACGATGCGGTCGGCATGCTGCGGCCTCCGGCCGCATGCGCCAATGATCGTGAACTATAAATATGATGTATACATTTTGTTTTTATCCCATCATACGATCGGACATGTTCTCCTTTACAATCGCGCATTACGTAAGAAGGATTAGATTCATGGTCCCGGGATAATTTAGATTTCATTCAAGCATGATTTTTGCAGATGATCAACAAATCGATTATGTAGATTGTGCCTCTCTCAAGATATCCAAATATTGAAACACATTTGAATTTCGTTCTCGATCAGAGCAACCATTAAAAGCACCATTGAGATATTTTTTACTCTCCGCTCTGGCAACGCTCTCTCGTTGACAACGAAAGAGAGAGAGCGTTACCAGAGCGGAGAGAATTGCCCCGTGTGTGCCGTTAACAATGGTCCTTTCATATCATTCCTTTATCATCAGTCAACGAAAAATAAAATAGACCATTGATCAGTGCCCGTGCCTCGAGGTTCTTTCGTCCTAAGTTTACAACGAAATAGGCTAGTGCGTCATTAGCGCAAATGCGATAAGCCTGATTGCCCGGTTTAGTACAAAACAGACCAAAAGTGGATCGTCACTGGCCAGCCACAAATCCGCTTCTGCCACAGAAGAAAACGACTCCCAAATTGAGTTACCCCCACTCACTACCATTTTACAGACGCTTTTAGGTGCCGTTTGGAAGGAACAGAGGAAGAGGAAGAGGACGCGAGGAAGGAGAGAATGTGAGAGAGATTTAGGTAGAGAGAGGGGGAGAGAATGAGACGAATGGAGATAGTGAAGATAGGAAGAAAGATATAGACACAGAGAAGAGATATGTGGAGTTTCAGAGAAGGAGATGGATAGAGATAGAGATTGGAAGTGTGAAGGAGAGAGGGAGATAGAGATAGAAAGAGATCAAGAGAGAGACTTTGTTCCCTTGTTATAAGCGGGAAAGGCACGGGCGTTGTCAAAACATGCATACGTTCTTTCTCTTTTTCTCGTTTTGGTTGTCGAATATGAGTGATGTCTCAGTCTCTCACTCCAAAAGCAGACACAATATTAGACTCAGATAAGGAGAAATAACACAGATCAAAACTCGCTTTGATCAACTTTTGTAGAAAAATTCACGGTGAGAATTTGGACGATAGTGTTTTACCTCGGTAAAATATGGTCGGAACCCAAAAATCAGCCTTCTTTAAAAAAAACATAAATAAATAAATCTTCGGCGTTAATCAACTGCAAGTTTTGGCCTATGCGCACAGACAAGATACACATCCGGCTCTCGACTGGAAAGACCCAAAACTACCGTACTCCGTTGGGTGCTCAATGTCTCAATGTCGCTGGACAGGCCGTGCAGTCAGCCGTCTTATCGATTGATTTCTGAAATTGTCAATTATTGATTTCTGAAAGTAATTGATCAATTTCACCGACTTAGTAGGCCATATTTTAACATCAATAATTCTATTAGATTTCACACAAAAGTGCTATGACAGTAAGATGAGATGTCCTCGCCACTGTCTGATCTATCTTTAGCTTTATGCCTCGAGGGGGGTACATTGTTTTAAAGTTTATTCACACATTTTTCGGCGGTATCGTTCATGACAGCTTTTGATAAATATATAACTAGTAAAACAAAAAATACATCACAACACAACTGGAAAGTGTCTAGTTTCCGAGAAATTGAGACTATTTGAATTGGATTGTTTAAATGAGCTAAAGTGGACGTCTCAGAAGACTCTTGCAAGATGTTTGCGTTTGCATGCACGTAGGCATCTATCTCACTTCTATTTTCGTAAATTTCATTAAAGCTTGTCAATAAAGAAAACAGAGTTCAAAAGCCAAGGACATCCTGCAAGAACTAGGATGCCTTTTGAACTCGAAAGGGAGAAAGAGAGGGAAATAACTTGAAACTTCCATCGGTACAATCCTGAGCCAATTTGCATCTCTCCGCTCTGGCAACGCTCTCTCGTAGACCAAGAAAGCGAGAGAGCGTTGCCAGAGCGGAGAGTTTCAAATTAGCTCGGGATGTACCTTGAAATAATAATTTTAATGCTACAAACAATAAAATCAACCGCAAACCTGCTCATCAATGGTAGCTAAGAGCAGCTTTTCGATGTGCGAGAAATGGCAACCTAGACGAGAACGAAAATCCTGGAATCAGATCAGCGATCAAACTACAAATTAAGGAAGTTCAACGAGTTCAAACTACAATTAGAACAATAAAATACGAAATCAAAGATCAAACTACAAAGTTCAAACTACAGTTGAGTAACGTAATAACGCACGAAGGAAGAAAGAGACCTAGACCCTCCAAAGTAGAGAGGAAGGAGAGGAGAATAGAAAGGAGGGGGAGTAAAAGAAGGAATCAATTGCAAGGGGACTGATGTAGATGGGCAGAGGGAGAGGGAGAGGGAGAGGAAGGGAGATGGAGAGGGAGAGGGAGGGAGAGGGAGGAAGAAGGGGAGGGAGAGAAGCAGAGGGAGAGGGAGGGTCCCTGAAGTTGATAGAACAGAGAGAAGACGAACTAAAATGAGATAAGGAAACAATGGAAAGAAGAGTAGGAAGAAAGTAGAAAATCAAGTGCTTCTTTACAATGAAATACATGTGCGGTAATGATATTTAGAAAGATGCAAGAGTACTTCTTGAAGACATTTGAAACTCTCCGCTCTAGCTATGCTCTCTCGCAGACAAAGAAAGCGAGAGAATGCTCCCAGAGCGGAGAGTTTCGGGAAAGGAAACATCGCTTCTCAAAAGTGCTAATTGTAATTCATGAAAACGCTCAAGAAACGTCATCGATATAAAAATTGTTTGAATAAAAATGTTACAGATTGCTTTAGTGAATTGTCAAAAAATCATTGCCTTGCAGAAATTTTCTTTGCAGACATAATCGAGATATAATCCAGGAACTAGATCTTTTGTGTTTTCTTGAGATATTATTATAGGAGATTCACAAATAATATATTCGGAAATCATATTGAAAAGAGCAAAAATAGAGGGACAGGAAGAGAGAGGGGGGAGGGAGAGAGAGTCCTGCGATTTGTGCCCCTTTCGATACACCGGAAGGGCCAAAATATATTTTCCTAGGAAAAGTACACGATTGCTTTAGCGGAAGTTGAAAATAGGCTGAAAACTTCAGATAAAGGGATTAGGAGAAGTCCTGAAGAGGAAACAAAACAGAGAATGGAGAAGGAGGAAGAAGATCTTCAAAAATGGAGTGTACTCTAGAAATGGAAGAGGAAGAACGCGATGGATTGAGGTAAAAATACCCAGTAAGTCAGCTAGCTGATAGCTAGTCAGATAGATAAATAGCTAGATAGCTAGATAGTGACAAACACTGTACAGACCAATGTGATGAAAAATCAGGTAAATTTCAGATTGTAAGCGAATTTGTATTATGAAAGGTGCTGAGAAAGTAAGAAAGTATCCTAACATTAAGTAAACAACGAAGACAGAAGTGAGTATTTATGCATATTTATGGGTAATCCCTATTTCTTCATCTCTCCCTCTCCTTTTCTTCCTCCCTCTCTCCCTCTCCCTCTCCCTTTCTCCTCCCTCTCCCTTTCTCCCTCTCCCTCTCCCTCCTTCCCCCCCCTCCAGTAATCCCCCAGAAGCGACTATCACAGAAGGAGAAGAAGAATGGAAGGAAGAAGAAAGTGGAAGATGATGATCGATAAGTGAAATATTGTGAAATTGTGTAATTCTGTTAACAGATAAATTAACTCTTTCGCTTACAAGGGAATGCTAAGAACTCACCATGAAGTTATGATTAGTGGCATATATAATCATAACTCCATGGTGCGTTCCCTTGTTAGGTTGAGTTAATTTGGAATAAATCAAAGAGTAAATCAATTAAAAATATTGTATTCAAGGAAAATATTCATGAGGGAACATTGTCTTTGAGTGTATCTCTTATGAAATTATCGCAATTTGTGATGGAGTCAAATAAAACAAAACATTTTTTTTTGTATTTTAAAAAAATAAGAAAAAAATGAATTAAGCTAAAGGCACAAGCCAAGCTAATTTGACTCTCTGTCAATACTCTCTCGTTTTCTTTTTTCACGAGATTGCGTGGCCAGAGCGGATGTTTAAATTAGTTTTGGGATGTGTCGCGATGGCTGTAAAACTGATTGAACAAGGGAATAAACGATGAAATAAATAGAATGTAAACATATCTGTAATTGTGCCCAAAAGAGGAGAAAGGGAAGAAGAAATGAATAGGCCTAAAAGGTCAGTAGACGCAATTATCTCATTATATTATCATTACTACTGACTTTCAGTGTGGTAATGACATCATGAGAGGTCTTCCACTATATATAACTAAAATTATCTAAAAACATTTTTAAAAACCACAATTCACCGCTTGGAAAATCCTTAAAATCTGTTGTAGACAAAAAGCGGGGCTACAAGGACCAGGTCATGCAAAAACTAATCAGAAAAAGTGATATAAAACAATTCTAAAATATGATCAATGAGAGTTAAATGAATCAGTCAGTGATTTTCGATGAAAAGACAACGTGGTGAATAAATAAATAAAGAATAAATAAATAAATAAATTAGAATAAAAAATAAATAAATAAAACGTGGTGGACTCGTCACTGAAGGATGGTCTCTTGTGAGGGATGGGACACAATACTGACGATGACAGAAGACTTCACTAAGAGTAATGTCAATGTGATGTGACTCGATCTACCTCTACCTCTCCCTCTCCTTCTCCCTCTCTCCCTCTCCATCTCTCTCCCTCTCCCTCTCCCTCTCCCTCTCTATCCCCTCTCATCTCCATCTACAAGTAGTTTACGTGGCAGGTCTGAGTAAATGAGACGAGTGAAAGATAGAGGAGTGAACGAGAGGGACAGAGGGAGGGAGAGGGGAAGGGATAGAGAGGGAGAGGGAGAGGGAGGAAAGGATATAGGGAGAGAGAGGGAGAGAGTGGAATTCGTGTTTTCGTCAATAAAATGATGATCGGTGTGTCAAAGAGGAACAAGAAGTAGCCTGATCAGAGGAAGAAGGAGGGAGATAAAGGTAGAGAATGGACGATGAAGATGAGGACGGAGTGAGAACTAGACTGAGGAGGTAGACGTAGAGAATGAATAGAGATATTGATACAGTGATTGTGTCGGATTCGACATGATGGAAACGTAGAGACTGAGAGAGGGAGGGAGAAAGGGAAAGAGAGATAGTAGATGAGTAACAGGACGTGACGACGTCCTTTGGCATAACAAGATGGATCATGAACAACTTCTCGGATCATCCAATCAATCAACACGAACATGACAATGGAATGCGTTACGTAGTATGTGCCAATTGACAAAAACACCTTTCGGTTTTGACCAAGGTTCATGGAGTCAGAGCACAACCTTGATAAATGTAAAATAATCTCAATCAGTGGCCGTATGCAAGAACCGTTTTCCGGGAAAATGTGACGTCATTAGCGTAGTCGGAGGCGTTTTCCAAAAATCCTCCGCCTACGCTACTGACGTCACAATTTCCCTGAAAATGGTTTTCCGTTGTTCTTGCATACGGACACAAATTTAGAAAAGAAACGTCCCAGAAATTGAAGGATGAAGGATAAAGACAGAAAGGGGAATGCCAGCTTCGATGCACAATCACATCGTCGTCAACGCCCTTCGCATAACAAGATGAATCACTAAGAACTTCTCGGACCATCTAATCAATCAACAAATGACTAATGGGGGGGGGGGGGGGGGGGGGGGGACCGGAGAAGGGCAGTCCATTATTGAGGCACTTTTATTGATTTTTATGTTAACTTTTATTATTTTTATAATGGACTGTCCTGGACTTCGTGTGTCTTGATTAACGGGTTGTACCTTTACCGTTACCTTTTATAACGGGGACGCACTGACAATAGCAAAATGCACCCAAATGTTGTCCTCTCTTTCCTAAGCATGCCGAAACATCGTTGTTTATAAGTAGAAGACTCTTCTATTCTTTTGATTCTCTCCCTCAATTCGATTCACTCTATCCATTGGGATGAGTGGCAGTAGTAGAGAGAGAGAGGAGATGTCAGAAACTGAAGAGTTGGAGAGGGAGAGGGAGAGAGAGAGAGAGAGGGGTGGAGAGGGAGAGCGAACTAGAGAGAGATAAGAGAGAATGAAGATAGAGACAAAGCGAGAATCTTATGACCACACAAGTCCAGCGACTTCCGGGAGATATTAAGCATGAACAGAGGATGGGGAGGGAGGAGAGATTGGGAGAGGAAAAGAGAGGGGAGAGGAGAGAGAGAGAGAGGGAGGGGGAGAGAGAGGGAGAGGGATAGAGGAGAGAGAGGGAGGGAGGATAGGACTCGACAAAAAAACGGAAAGCCTAACAATGGCAGTGTGACACACACGCTCGCAGTTTCGGTTGAGAGGACAAAGAGAAAGAATAGAAAAGATCTGATTGAGATGTATTCAACTATTCAAGCACTTTTCGAATTTCGTCTCGACAACATTTTGCAGCGTAGTAAATAGTGTAATGCAAACCGACAATGGGAACAATTTCCCTACAAACGTGAAGCATCATGGAAAAAATTTCTCTCTCCCATTCTCTCGCTCACTCGAACCGTTTTTCATATGCCAAGATGGAAATTTAAAGGCCCACCCCTACATAACACTCTCCACTCTGACAACGCTCTCTCGCAGACAAAGAAAACGAGAGAGCATTGCTAGAACGGAGAGTCAAATTAGCTCAGGGTGTTCCTTCCTTTAGAAGTAAGTAAAAACGACAGTGAAATCATAAATATCGATTGATATCGATCAATAATCGTGACACGAATGAAGATTTGAGACTCAAGTTGAGCGAATAATCGATAAGATCAACAAAAATGTTTCATCCAAGGGGGAGAGAGCATGAGGATGCGAGAGAGACGAGGATGGTAGAGATAGAGATAGAGACAAGATGACTGGAAGAGAGTGCAGACAGTCGGAGAAAAGCGAGAGAGCATTGAGAAATGAGAGAGACAGATAGAGAGAGCAGTAGTGAGAAGGTGGATTGAAGGAGGAAGAGATGGGATCAAGAAAGTGGAGGAGAGAGGGAGAGGGAGAGAGGAGAGAGAGAATGAGAGAGATAGAGTGATGGAGGTGAGATGGAGAGGGAGAGGTAACAAGAGGGACAAGTCTTCTCTCCTGAAGCAACAGTTGTGTCAGACTTGGGTAATTCTCCCTCTCCCTCTCTCCCTCCCTCTCCATCTCCTCCCTCCCCCTCTCCCTCTCTCTCTGCATCTTTCTCCCCCTCTCTCCCCCTCCCCCTCCTATTCCCTCTCCCCACACTACTTGACAATACTAGGATGAGCTCAAATCACATGCACATCAAAGTGAATCCAATTGATTAGAGTGACAAGGGAGATTTGTGATCAGAGAAAAGGAGTTACAGAATTACTTTAACGGATAACCCAGGGTAATTTTTTTCAACTCCCCGCGCTGGCAACAGCTTCGGATAACGAATAAGGCTATGCTGTAACAGGAAAGAGAAGTGCTCAGAGTAAGGGAGAGGTACAGGGTTAATTTTACAGGGGCATTCCAAGGTGGCGAGCGGATTTCGGAAATTTTTCGCGTCAAGATTTTTTGCTTTTTTTTCAAGGGTGTTCCATCCAATTTCAAAAATCGCTAATTTTAAAGGTGAACCCCCGACCATTCGGCGCCCATGCATGCTCCAGATTCAGTGGAAACATTGCTTACTATTAACTAGTCCTGATAAAGAGTGTTTGACCGCATAAATGTACACGGTAAAGGTAAAGGCAACAAACGTTATTCAGAGCACACTAAATGCTGCGGGTGATCACTGCTAGGCCAATGATACGATATGTAAACTTTAAAATGAGATAAACTTGTTTTTTTTTCGTTTCTGGATCCATTTCAAGAAATACCTTGAACTCATCAAAAATATTCAACTGTTCTTGCATTTAAAGAAATTCTGTTATGTTTCAGCTACTTCTTTTGAGGGATGCCGTTCTTTGTCAGTGGTTTTTTAGAGTAGACTAATTTAAAATAAATAATAAAAAATCAATCAGAAAAACCAGAGATCCGCGATATGGACGGATAGTTGTAGCCTAGAGTGTTAAGCCGGCCCCGAAGTGGCTTTAAAGGCACACGTCGATCTAATCTGAAACTCTATGGCAATTCTCTCTCGCTTTGGTTGTCCACTAGAGAGCGTTGAGCGGAGAGTGTCAAGCTAGCTCGGAATGTGTCTTTAAAACGAGCTCATATTTCGCACTTAAAGTTGGCTAAACCACGGACAATGTCGAAAAGGTGGGTGAATGACTAGAAGAAGGGACTGCTAAAAGTATCGGGTATCAGGAAAGGTGGGATGAGTGGATAACCGACAGAGTGTCTGTGCTAGGAACGGAAGCATCATCGGTCGTAACTAATACACGGAAAACAATTTCCCTAAAATTGTCTGCGGAAAATTCCCACTGATCTCCACTAGGAAATGGCGAGGTATTATTCCCTCATTTTTAAGGGATTTTCAGAGAGTGGAGTTAATTTTACTCTCTTCTCTGGCAACGCTCTCTCGTAGACAAATAAAGCGAGAGAGTGTGGCCATAGCGAAATAGGCCGGGTCAAAGGACTCTGGAAATTGACGAGAACAAGGAGGAAGTGCTTACACATTGAAGAGATTGGATCAGTCGAATTTTCAACCTCTCTCTCCTCTTCTTCCCCGTCCTCTCCCTCTCCTTTCTCTCCCTCTCCTTCTCTCTCTCTCTATCTCTCTTCATCTGATTTATAACATTCCTCTCAATCTTTGTGTTACCCTGTAAATTCTAACAATCCACGAGACCTCTCGACAATGAGTCGTAGTTCCCGAAAATATTGATTGATGCTCAAGTTATGTTTGATCTAAGATTTCTTTGTACCAAATCAACATCCTAAACACCCGTAACTAATTTTACTCTCCACTCTTTCCTCACTCTCTTGCAGGCCAGAAAGCGAGAGAGTTGCTAGAGCGGGGAGTTTAAAATTAGCCCGGGGTGCTCCTTTATATTCATACTGTGCTATTTAGCAAGCATAGATCTGTGCGTTTCAAATCAGATTCTGCGCACTTCTTTGTTACTTTTCTGTGCTCACTTTCTATTCTCGGAATGCCAACATCAAAAGAGTTACTTTCTCTCTAACTCCCTCCTAACATCGTTCCTCGGGCTACTTTCGGATTCAATTTCCCTAAAAGATACATTCACAAACATGCGAACTCGTCGCGTGCGTGACGTCAGTAGAAATTCTTGATATGCGACTTTTTTGAGAATAAAATGTGGCACGGAAGCCAAATTTGGAATCGGAATTGATATCGGGACCTAAGTCAAAACCGGTATTAGGCCATGATGGTCGTACAGATAATGGAAGAATGGGAACTTTGAAGACAGAATGAGGAAGAAATAAGCGACTTGCATAGTGACTTCTGTATTCTTGACTGGCAACGTACATCGCGATG